>NC_069474.1:11981620-12026620 GCF_026875155.1 Cherax quadricarinatus | reverse complement strand
CTCGAAGCCGTCTCTCAAAATAGCCGTAACTGGGTTCACTCTCTCCTGGCTTCGTGAACTTTTCCTGTTTCTTAAACAGAGAATAGCTCCTGCACCAACCCTTTTACTGTCCTGGTCAGTCCACTTCCTGACCACTCTGGGCCTGAAGAAATACTTCCTCAGTATTTATTTTACCTTAATTGTGCCTTAGTGCACCTGCTTACCTCTCTCCAACAACCTAGCTATTGTTACCCTATTGGTCTCCCCAACATTTTCTTAGTTGTTATCGTGTGTTCCCTGATCCTTCTGTCCCCTGTCTTCAGTTATAGATACCTCAGTCTCTCCTCACTTAGCGCTAGGCTTTGACTTGTTACAAACCTGTTATTTTTCCATTTTATTGACAGGCTTAATCTAGTGTGAATTTCAGTAAGGTAGTGCATTTTTAAAGATAGTTAAACATTCTTCATATATAGTGATTTAAATGATTTAGCTCCTAAAAGCTAATCCTAAATTTTCCGATTAGGCATACTGCAGAGGTTATTCAGTTAGCGCCAAAAAAAATGGTTGTAGCTATGACCATAATTTTTAAAGGGGTGGACCGGTAAGCCAGTGGAAGGCCTCGGTCAGATGACCAAAAGCTCCAACGGCGGGTCATAATCTAAGACCCACGTCAGGAAACACTTCTCCTGTTTCCTGACGAACCTTACCTAACCTAACCTCAGCGCATACCTCAAGTGATATGCTTGGCACTATGTTCACTCCGATGTCCTTTTCCTTAAAGGAGGTTTACAGCCTTCGTTCCCGAGCTCTACTTTGCTACGCATCTTCTTTGCCCTCCACAGTTCTGGAAAACATGCATTTTCTGGGACTGAATTACAATAAGCACTGGCCAGAACAATTATGCAACACAGGCAGGTCTTCAATGCGTGTGTTTTTGTGTGTATTTATGACTTCACTCAGTAAACATCTGGCCTTTCATATGTTTCACTATACTCTGTCGAGAGTTCCGAGCTATTTCTCTTCCATTTTTTTAAACGTTAAACTCAATTCTTTTACCTTTATCCAGTGACCGTGAAGAGAAGGGACAGAGCACTTAATTTCTGAGAGGGATCAAGCATATATTTGTGGTACTGGAGCCTAGCTTTCTAAGCCTTCCTTGTTTGTCTAGTGGATATTTTGTAACATTCCTAAGAAGGGATCAATATACACACCAGTGAGACACTTATGTGAGTTGTATATGAGCTAACGTTTAAGTGTTGGTGCTTTTACGCATCTATAGCATGGAATGTTTTTAACGTTTCAGAGCAGGGCGAAAAATTTCATTGAAAGACAACACCAAAGCATTTTCATGTTTATTTTCAGCCTAGAACTGCGAGCAGTCAAACTTTGTTTTAGCATCAAACAGAGTAATATTAATCAACCTGCATTGTCAATGAAAACTAACAGCCTTTCTAAGTATTTATTAGCAATTTCATAAAGGAATTACTAATTGCAGACACTGAAAATATAGAATAAACAATGAGCAGGAAACATTCTCTTATTTTTATTATTAAAGATAGCCGGTTTTTTCCCCGGCCCCGGGCCTTTTCCAAGTGGGGGCCCCGGGCCTTGGCTCCCTCTTTGGGGATGTCTGAAAACGAAGTTCCCAGGGTAGGGGGTCAAGTACCTCTCATCTTTGGGGCCCAACTGCCCCCAGGCTACCCAAAAGCTGGGCGCCTCTGGTCTCCCTTCCCCCCCCCAAGGGGGCAAATTGGAATGACGTTTAGAGCTAAAGGCCGGGCTCGGCACCTCCCCTACCTAAAGGGTTAGGCTAGTATCGATCAAAACATTCTATTCTATTTATTTGATTACCCGGGTAACCCGGCCGGGGTTTTCCCTTTTTTGGTGCCCGGGGCATTGGTCCCGGGTAGGGAATGCTTTATCGTTATTGACCTGGTGGCAGGTCTTCAGCGGGGAAGGGGGGGGGGGTTTACTTCCCCGGCCCTAGACCAGATGACGTACCAAACGTTAGTGTGCACTAACAGGGGTGGTGTGCAGTGCAATGGGGGCCCCAAAGCAGGCCCTCGCACAAACTTCAGGGGGGGGGGGCGGATGACGTGCAAGGACTGGAAGAAAGGGTTTTTCCAAGCCCCTGACAGTAAGTACACAAGATGTGCCCCTCATCCTCTGGGGTCTGCCCTACTGGGTCTTTTGGGAAGTGTCTACGGCAAGGGGCATCGTAGCCGGCAGTTAACAGGTAGTGCAAAAGGGCTGGGGAAACCATTCGGTACAATGGGCACAGAGCTCTCTCGTGCCGTTCAACAATCCGCGCAGTGGGGGGGATCCCCGGGCGTAGGGGGTTTGGATATGCACCTCATTCCCTGGCTGTGTCCGAATACTTGGGGGGGACCCGTGGGTCCCCCCTGACTCCAAAGGGGCCTCCGTGACTCCCCAGGGTCGGGAAGGGGCCCCTCGCCGCACCAGCAGCCAACAGCGCAAATCTGGCTGAGGCTGATGGGATCGCAGCACGTGGCTGTCCTCGGGGTTGCTGCCCCAGCGCCTCATCTGCGCATATTCCCGGGTCCCCACAGGGCTCGGATCCAGTTGTGGGCCCTGCGACCTGGGCCATGGATTTGCAGGTCCCCCCGGGAGGGATGGATTAAGTTGTTGCCCTTGGCTCTCTGTGCATAAGCGCTTGGACCCTCCCTTGGAAAACAACGGGGAGAGGGGGGGATGTGATGGTCTGAAAGAGCATGCCGCAGGCTTTTTGGATGGAAAGGTTCGGCCTGGGGGTGTACAATTCTGGGGGGCCCCAACCTGCTGTCGTTTGCTGTGGAAACCCCAGCAGCTGGCGGCCTCCCCACTGGGTCTCTGGAGCCATCATGTAATATGGCACACACCCGGGGCCCTTTCCGCCCCCCAAAATGCTACCC
Source organism: Cherax quadricarinatus (assembly GCF_026875155.1). Taxonomy (NCBI): domain Eukaryota; kingdom Metazoa; phylum Arthropoda; class Malacostraca; order Decapoda; family Parastacidae; genus Cherax; species Cherax quadricarinatus. Next base: position 12,023,729 of record NC_069474.1, on the reverse strand, counting down.
GGGGCAAGGGGGCAGAATGTCCCGGGTGCAATCCCTCTTGCTGTTGGTGGGGTTGTCCAGCTCACCGCAAAAGCTCTGGTCCCCAAGGGGGTGGACCGTGTATTCGCTGCCAGTCTGTCGCACCCCCCGCCTGGAGCAATGTCGGGGAAGAGTTTTCTGTGTGGCATTGCTCCCGACCACATCCTCGGCGGCCGGGATGCAGTGGAATGACCTGTCCCGGGCGGACCCGTAAATTTCATCAGTTTTGTCACCCCCTGGGAGTCGGTGATATTTGCAATCCCCCTGGCAGCTACCATTGGATCCTGTCTTCAAGAGGCTGTAGCTGCACCCTCGGGTTCAGAGCCACTGCTTGGGCCCCCCTAGGGCCCCCAGCATTGCCCGTACGTTTGTGTTTGGTGACATAGAGGGTTTTGAGTTTGTGGCTCGGGAGGAACCAAGAAAGTGCCCCATAGTAACGAGGGAACGTATTGCCTGGATGTGAAAAACCTCATGACCTCGGGCGGGCCCCAACCCCTAGTTCCTTGATAATAGTAGTCACGAAAGCGTTTGGAATTTTCCTATTCTTTCAGAGTGGTTGTTTTGCATATTCTGAAATAAACCTGTTTACGTGTCTTTTGCATATTATATAAATTATTATATAATATTTATAAAAAATTATATATATTTATATTTTTATATATATATATAATTTTATATATATATTTTTTTTTCAACACACCGGCCGAAACCCACCGAGGCGGGTGGCCCAAAAAAAAAAACAAAAGTTTTCCTTTTCATTTAGTAATATATGGAGAAGAGGTTACTCCCCCTTTGCTCCCGGTTTTTTAGTTGCCTCTTACAACACCTGGCTTACGGGGGAAGAATTTGTTCACTTCCCCATGGAGATAAGAGGAAAAAAACAAGAATAAGAAATAGAAAGAAAATAGAAGAAAACCCCGAGGGGTGTGTATATATGGCTTGTACATGTATGTGATGTGACCCAAGTGTAAGTAAAATGCAAGCGTACCTGAAAAACTTGAGTTCATGAGACAGAAAAAAGGACACCAGCAATCCCACCATCATGTTAAAACAATTACGGGTTTGTTTTACACTCACTTGGCAGGGCGGTAGTCCTCCCCCGGCGGTTTTCTGTTCCAACCTAATACCCAAAAATATATATTATATATATATAAAAAAAAAGGGAGGGACCACCCTATGCTGGACTGGGGACCCTATCCCCAAGAAACAAAAAAACGTACCTAGGGAAACCAAGGTTTTCCCCGGGGCTGTTTGAATATTTTCTTCTCCTACCCCCTCGTATATTAATATATGTTATATATGTATTTTATTAAAAGAAGATTGATACAAAAAAACAAAAAATGGTAATTGACATTGTAAAATTTATGGGTCTCCTCCATCCTCCGAAGCCCGGGAAATTTAAAAAATATATATAATATATTTATATTTATATATAATAATATATATATATATAATATTTTATATATATATTATTGTAACCTGAACGAGTGGTATTTAATCAAAAGCAACACTGCGATTAGCCAAGGGCTCGAACCCCCTGTCGTTTTTGCCCGCCTCATGGTGAGGAAAATCCATGCGGTTAACCCCCGGACCACCAAAACCTACAAGAAATCAAGCACCCAGAAGAGCTAGATGTTTTACCTTGATTCTTGTGGATTGGTGGTCGTGGGGTTAAGCTCATGTTTTCTCGTCACCCTGAGGTAGGCCAAAACGACAAGGGGTTTGGTCCTTGGCACATGACGTTTTCCCCAAGATTTTTTTTTGCTCAGGATCCTCTCCACATCAGTGTCCACAGTATCGGTACCAAACGACGGACAGGCTCCCCCGTATCTTTTCACCATGATAGCTATCTTTCTGAAATCGTTTTCCCTGGGGGTCCTGTTTTACGGTAATATATTTCTGGATAAAAACTTATTCAGAATCAGTTGTCCCCGAATTAGAAACCGTGTTTTTTTAAGTGAACTGAAAACCCTTTTTTAGTGTAATTAGTTAGCTATTATTACTATTTCCATACCCCGTCTACTGTTTCCCCGTCGTTTTTTTTTTTTTATTCCCCCCTTTCCAATATACTGACTTCTTACCTTCGTGTATTTAAAGTGTTACTATTAATGTTCTAAACTTCGAAATGTCGTTAAATTTTTTTTCTCGTGCGGGTTATTTGGTATAAGAATAATCATCAGGGAATTAAGTGGATAGAGGGAAATAGTGAGGGATAGAGGGACCCGGTGGGGAAAAAAAAAGAGAGAAAGAGAGAGAGGAGCGAAGGGGGGGAAAAAGAGGGGGGTGAGGTAGGGAGATATAGACCAATTTGTAATGAATGGTTCAAGAAAGAATGTTGAAAATTAAAAACATTTCAACTCTTGGGGTTTTTATGAGGAAACGTTTCGCCACCAGGGGTTCATCATCCTACAAAGGAGAACTTGAAGAAAGGGGGAGAACATAAGAACATAAGAAATATAAGAATAGAGGGAAACTGCAGAAGGCCCCTTGGGCCCTGGGGAGGCAGGTCCCTTATCAAAAGACTACTACCTAAATTCCCCCAAAATAACTCCCGTACCCAAAGACACAATCAAACCCAGCCCCCCACTCTTTTTTTTGTCCCGTCTTTAAAGCTACCCAAAGGGCCTAGCCCTATACCCCATGGGGGAAGAGTTTCCCCCCATCTACAACTCTTTAAAAAAACCCTACTTTCTTGTCCTTTCTAAATCTAAATTTTTCCAATTAAATCCCTTATTCCCGGTTCTTACCTGGTTCGGGAAACCCCATCTTTTTAATATCTCCCTTTTTTTATCCCCTCATCCACTTATACATGCAATGATTCTCTCCCCATTCTAGTTCCAGGGTGGGGATTTAAGCTTTGGTCTATCTTTATACGGGGGAAATTCCCTTTCCAGTAAATCATTTTTAGTATTCTTCTCTGTATGTTCTCTAATGAGTCTTATGTCCTCCCGTGTAGGGGCCAAAAAAGAGCGCATAATCTAAATGAGGCCTCACTAGTGATGTATAGAGCTGTAAAATAACTTATACTTCTTGAGATAAATCCAAGTAATCTGTTGGCCCTTTTGCGAAACAAGGGGACTGCTGTCTTGGTTTAGATTTTTGTTGAAGATTTAGACACATATGCAGCATATGGGAATCTTTATTCAGGAAACGTTTCGCCACACAGTGGCTTCATCAGTCCAATACAAAGAGGAAGGCGTAAGGAGAGGAGTAGTATGAGGTAATCAGTCCCTCAGCCTGGAGTCGATGTGTTCAGTCCATCAATCTTGTAGAATGTACAGCATAGGGCCGTAGACGTGGCTTATATACTGTAGTGAGGTGAGGTGAAGCAGGCGGAGGCGGAGTCATAGTGGTACCATCCACTAGTCGAAGTAGGTCTTCGTCCAAAGGATGAACAAGTGTTGAAGAATTCTTTGTAACAAGATCCCATGATGCTGCAGTGTCTGACAGTTGTGATGAATGGTTTGTAAAACCGACAAGTTGAAGATTGAGACACTTATGCAGCATATGGGAATCTTTATTCAGGAAACGTTTCGCCACATAGTGGCTTCATCAGTCCAATACAAAGAGGAAGGCGTAAGGAGAGGAGGAGTATGAGGTAATCAGTCCCTCAGCCTGGGGTCGATGTGTTCAGTCCATCAATCTTGTAGAATGTACAGCATAGGGCCGTAGACGTGGCTTATATACTGTAGTGAGGTGAGGTGAAGCAGGCGGAGGCGGGGTCATAGTGGTACTATCCACTAGTCTACGGCCCTATGCTGTACATTCTACAAGATTGATGGACTGAACACATCGACTCCAGGCTGAGGGACTGATTACCTCATACTACTCTCTCCTTACGCCTTCCTCTTTGTATATGGACTGATGAAGCCACTGTGTGGCGAAACGTTTCCTGAATAAAGATTCCCATATGCTGCATAAGTGTCTCAATCTTCGACGTAGTAATTGCCTGTTTACTTATGAATGAATGTGATGTCTACACACACAGCGTGGTAACAGAGATGCCGAAATCAAGATGGCGATTTCTGTATTCATTATTAGAACTCCTGTGAGTATATATGTGGAAAGTTATTGTTCTGATCCTTTGCTCGAACGAAGAATATAAAACCTATTAGTTAGTTGATAGTGGGATATTTATATTACTTTAATGTCTGTCCACCTGTCTGTAGCTCTGTCTACCTGCCTGTCTGTCTCTGTCTTCATTGCACTTGCCGAGGTTAAATTTCAGGAGCCATTTGACAGTCTAGTCTTGCAGCTTGTCCAGGTTTATTAGTAGTCTTTTCTGGTTCTCATCTTTTTGTATTCTCATGCTCAGTTTTACATCTGCGAGCAAGGATATGTATCTTTCTATGTGTTCTGTGGAAATATAAGCACTTAAGCAGTATAATGTGATCCTTTATTGACCACGTTTCGCCCACGCAGTGGGCTTTATCACGTCACAAACAGATCTGTTTGTGACGTGATAAAGCCCACTGCGTGGGCGAAACGTCGTCAATAAAGGATCACATTATACTACTTATGTGTTTATATTTCCATTGTGTCGGTATTTTATACCATTTATTACCATCTGTTCCGTCATGTAGTTCACTTATACAAGAAATAGTGTGTGTGTGTGTGTGTGTGTGTGTGTGTGTGTGTGTGTGTGTGTGTGTGTGTGTGTGTGTGTGTGTGTGTGTGTGTGTGTGTGTCGGTATACATGTAACCTTTTATTTCTGCCTTTACTCAATCGAATTATTGGAGTCTCTTGTCCATTAATGATAAATCTTCACTAGTCCTTCACTCGTCCAGTGACCAACAAACGCAGGGACAAGCCACTTAATACTTGGACCGAATGAATCATACATTTCTGCTAATGGATCCTTGCTTCTAAAGCCTACCTTGTTAGTTTAATGTGTTCGTTTTAACATTCCATAAACTGGATCAATATACACACCCAGGGGAGGCACTCAGGTGAGTTCTCCTGGAGCTTATTTTTAACTATTGACATTTTTAAAACACCAACATGGAATTGTTTCACCGTTCGAGAGTTGGTCGATACTAACTGAATGGCAACACTAAACCATTTTCAAGCTTTTAATTTAGCATTTTGCTGGGAGCTGTAAAGTGTATATTAGCTTCAGAGAGCAATGTCATTCCACCTAAATAGTTACTAAAAACTAATAGCTTTTCTGAGCGTTTTGTCAACTACTCCACGGAAGAATTCTTAACTGCAGATATTGTAAGCGATGAGAGACATTGAGTATTAAGAAAGCTATTTGACATTTCTCCAATAGCCATTAGTTATATCGTATATTAGTTCATACAGTTTTGTTTTTTTATTTAGACTGAAACTAACCAACCTACCGTTAGTAAATATGGATTTCTAAGAATGGAATTGTTTTTTCCTACTCCACTTCCACTGTAAACTCTTAAAAAGGCTTGTGTTTTAATTATAAGTCTCAAGCGTAATATATATCATCAATAGATCTTATGTTTGTAACTCTGACTGGAAGAATATATTTTTTTTTAACTTTTTTTTCCTTTTTCCAAGAATTTAAAGTATACGGAATTACTGTTAGTATTTCCCCGATAACACTTGTTATTTCGCTCAAACTTTGAATTATCTTTGGTTATCATAAAGAAGAGAGAACCGCCTTGGTTATCTATCTGCAGAGGTAGACAGAATTTGCTCGTTTCATTTGACACAAACCATTATCATAAAATAAATCATTAACTTCAGCAATCAATCGTCATAAGTAGCAAATAATGACCAGTGAGTTAGTATTTGTGGAGGGAAGGATGTAGTGAGGCGGGGATGGAGGAGAGAGAGAGAGAGAGAGAGAGAGAGAGAGAGAGAGAGAGAGAGAAACAGCTCTTAGCTTGTCAATAAAGTTAGGAATCCTTAACCTGTAAATAGCTTGTCAATAATGCTAGAGATCCTTAACCTAACCTTGTCAAACCCCTGTGTAAAAAAAAAGGGGAGTGGAAGAAAGTTTTTTTTTATGAAACAAAATTGGATACATCAACAGTGTGTTGCTATCCAGATATATATGATAGACGGAGTACCTGGAGGGTGTTTCAGTGCTCTCGCGGCCCGAAACCTGACCAGGCCTCGCAGTACGAACACAAGTTATGCTTTCCTGTTTCATCTCATCACACAGGATGTGGTTCATACAAGATATTGAAATCTGTCAGCCTGAGCTGTGAAACTTTATTAAGGCAATGAGAATATCGTCCAGGATTCCAGCGAGGGTTCACCAGCTACCACAGCTTCAAAGGCTTCACTCCAGCATAGGTGGAGTTTATATCGCCTGGGAATTGCTGTCTCTCACGATACCCTGTGCCGTACATAGGATAAATGTAATTTTAATGAAGATATCGCCATCTTTGAGTGAGCGGAAGAGAAATTGTGAATGTGAAACAGAGGAAAGATGGGAAGAAGTAGAAGGAATTTTGTTGTAATATATCTGACTATATGTAAATGCGAATGAGGAGAAAAATGAGTGAGATAGAGAGGGGAATGAGAGTGAGGGGGGAATGAGAGTGAGGGGGGAATGAGAGTGAGGGGGGAATGAGAGTGAGGGGGGAATGAGAGTGAGAGGGGGAATGAGAGTGAGGGGGGAATGAGAGTGAGGGGGGAATGAGAGTGAGGGGGGAATGAGAGTGAGGGGGGAATGAGAATGAGGGGGAATGAGAGTGAGGGGGAATGAGAGTGAGGGGGAATGAGAGTGAGGGGAGAATGAGAGTGAGGGGAGATGAGAGTGAGGGGGGAATGAGAGTGAGGGGGAATGAGAGTGAGGGGGAATGAGAGTGAGGCGGAATGAGAGAGAGGGGGGGTAAATGAGAGAGAGAGGGGAGTAAATGAGAGAGAGGAGGAATGAGAGAGGCAGGGAAGAAGAAAGGAAGAAATTAGTGGATTGCTGGAAGCAGGAAAGGAAGAAAAAAGTTAAAAAGGAGGCAGAGAGGAAGGAAGCTGAAGCAAGATGAGATATCACAAGAGAAGAAAAAATCGCAGTGGAAGACAGACGGACAGCGAGAGTCAGATTTATACCACTAATTCTCTCCTCGCCAGCTGTTCACATCCAGATTTTGAACGTTTCCTGATGCTGCTTAGTCACCGAGTTGCCAGACGTGAATCTGTCCTTTTTTCTTAATCTGCCTATTTGTGGACTACATGGGTTTTCAAAGAAAAATGCAACCAACCTTAGTAATAATGGTAGAATCATCGCTCTGGTGAAACGTTGCCACAATAAATGTCACATTAGTTGCAAAGTAAAATTAGTTACTTTGTCCTAACATAATCTAGGCTAAATCATCATTGATAAGGAAATCTACGTTGGTAAGTTGACAGGTAACATTCAGAAACTGACGGTCGAAACTTTTATTAAATAAAAGTAAGGAAAATTTGCTTTATGACAGTTGAAAACATTAGGAAGAAGGAAGGCGGTGAAACAGATAGGGAGCGCTTGAAATTGATTCCTATTAATCATGACTACATGAAGCAAGAAACAGAAATAAGCTGGATAAGTATGAAGAACTTACCTTGTGACGGTTACCTTGAGACTGTCGCCCTTAATAATTAGTCTAGAAAATGTAATACAAAATTTTCCTCTTGCCATTTGTGTCAAAAATATAACCGATAATTTAAGGCTTTGAACAACAATGGTGGAAACGTTATTCCGAGTATTATCCTGGAGGATTTGTTAGCCAGGACAACTCAGTGTTACATATTCCATTGGATTTACTTGGCTGTCTTTCCCACGATGCTACACACAACTGTCTAACACCCTGGCATCTACCTACTGGTGTTCTAATATTTGTTAGGACAGAGTCCTGATACGGGTATCAATCTCTCAGTGACCTGTTACTAACTTATCTATTAACTAGTCCAAGTAAACACGTCCAGGGCTCCACCCACCCGAGCAACGAACCCCAGTGTTTGGGTGGCGAGCCGGAAGCGTTACTATTGAACCCAAGAACATTATAACCACTAACAAGCAGATACGACAAACCAGCGTACTTTACGTGTTTCCGATAGCACAAGAGGAAGAAAAAACGGGAGACTACACTTCATGTTAAAAATAAATACAAACAGAATAATAGCAAGGAGGCACACGCAGAATAATAGCATTATTATTATTATAATCAAAAAGAAGCGCTAAGCCACAAGGGCTATACAGCGCTGCAGGGTGGGGAAAGGAAGCGGGGGAAGGAGGGAGAGGGAGGGGGGATATCAGCAGGTTCAGAAAACAGCGGGGCAGGGGATAGTACGGGGGGGGGTGCAGGAACAAGTAAAAGGGCTAAAAAGTATCAAAATTTTGTGGAGTAAGTCAGTCGTTGTAAAAAAGTCAATGGAGAGCCGGATGAAAGGTGGGTCCATCCGCAAAGGGGAAGGTAAAGGAGAGCGCGGGGCGAAGACGACGCCCGAGGTAAATTTGCGTGCTCGTTGATAAAAGGGGGCAGCCCAAACAAAATGTGGGATGATAATGGAGCTTGGCAATTTTCACAGAGGGGCAGACCCCTCTCATAAATACCCAGAGTAGACGAGTAGGGCCAATGCAAAAGACGGGAGGAGTGTCTCCCAACCTCGAATGGTATAAGAAGAGGGCCCAGAAACCCTATACTGGTTTAATAGACTGAGTTTGTTGCCGAGCATGTAGACCAACGTTGTTCCCAAAGGGTGTGAAGGGGGGAAAGTTATTACAGCAAAATAGTCCGTAAGGGAATACTCTATAAGAAACTGGAGGTCTTGTACTGCTGACCGCGCAGCGTGTTGCTGTTCATTCCCCTGTACTCAACATGCCAGGGACCAAAAAAAAAAAATATTTTATGCTTTAGTAAAGATGCGGCGTACCCCAAAGTTGGATACGGGGACTAAGGGGTGATTTTGTATAAAATTTTTGTTACCCTGAAAGCACAAAGGGAAAGTCTGAGAAAACCCAAAAAATGTGACACAGGCATAGAGCAATCGGTAAGTGCTGTAAAAGGATGGATAAAATTTTCAGCAGAAAAAAAATCTAGTGAGATATTTAAATGCCCTTTAGAGCTGTGGGGAAACACTGCGGGAAATCCTACCCCGTAAAAGATTAGAGCCATCTGTGTACCGCAAGGGCAGAGAAATGAGAGTGAAAGTGGTCAAGAAAAAGAGGGGGAAGCGAGAGACATTTGGGCTTTCGAGAAGGGAGGGGAAAAAACAGACTCAACAGCTGGAATTCCCCCAGGGGGGGTAGGGAAAAGTGTGTTGTACTTTTACTAAAAAGGTGGTATTTGAAGAGAAGACAGAGCGTTGAAGGCGAAGGGGAAAAGGGACGGGTAAGCGGGGGCGGCGAAAAATAAAGAAATGTCTCTAAAATATCATGACCTTCTATAAAGGGAAGGATTGCGGGTTTTAGAGAGGTAAAGTAGCCAGGCAATGGGCATCACGGCGATGGTAAGGATGGAATTTTCGCTTCGGGGCTAGAGGGGCTTTCGACGGGGGAAGAGGAAAAGAAGGGGGGAAAGAATCCGGGTGATAAGGGGGGGTTTACTAAAAAACCCAAACCCCACCATAATCAAGTTTCGATAAAATAAGGGTTTTGGAATGTAGGTAAAGGAGGGTTCGACGATAGCTCCCCACAAAAGTGGAAGGGTTTTAAGAAGGTTCAGCCGGCTGTGACAAGTTCCCTTCAGAGGGGTTTTGTGGGTTTCCAGGAAAAACCCGATAAAAGGGGGGCCCCGAAAAACTTGTGTATCCGTTCAGGGTAGGAGCCATGGGGGTACAAAGGATGATCAGAGTGACAGAGGTCTAGTGAAAGTGTTTGGTGGGTTTTAGTGTGGAAAAAATTTAAACCATGTGTGGGGGCCCCAATTGGGAAAACACGGTCGACGCAGTGGAGAAAAAACGTAAGGAGGTGACAGCAGCGCCTGCAAGGCAATAGCAAAGCATCAACATAGGTGATGAAAAAATTTTTTGATGGAAGACTAGGGCAAATCATTAATAGCAAGGAAAAAAAGTTTTGTGTCAAAAACCTCCGGGGGGACACCTTCAGTTGGATAAAAGCCCGGGGAGAGCCTTTTTTAAACCCAAAACAGGGAAATCCCTGTCAGTTAAAAAGTTCAAAGGGAAGGTGGTAGTTGCCCGAAGGCCTAAAGGAGTGGGCTTGGGGCAAAAATATTATCCTCCAATTGTGTATTTCCCTTTTCTCAAGAAAAAAATAGGGCAAAAACTGGTGGTTTTTCGAAAAAGGCATTACGAACATAGTATCCAAGGGCGAAGGGGTCTATGGTGAACGCCCCTTACAAAAACCCCATATTGCGAGTGGAGGGACTGTTGGTGTCCTAAATCCACACTAAACGTCTATTTCTAAGTTCCATTATTTTGAAAACTCCCTGGTAAACCCAAGGGACGTAGTGGGAGGTTTTCATGTCCCGTAGTCCCGGGTTTTGCGGAAAAAAGGGAAAAACAATGGCGGTTTCCACAGTGTGGAAGAACTCTTGTGCCCCCAAATAAGTTTGTAAAGGGTAATAGGACTGAAAGGGCTGATGTGTAAAAGTTGTAGCTTTCAAATATGAAGTCGTCGGGCCAGCTCCCGATGACGACAAGCTGAGAGTGTTGTCCGTTTTGAGTTTTAAAGGCCTTATCTTTTCTTGAGAGAAAAAAAAGTCCAAAGGGGTGCTAATCTCGGGCGATTTGGGAAAGAAATAGGGGCATAGATGGAGTCCTGAGAAATACGGACAATGATTGCCCAAATTTTATTTTGGGAAAATCTAGTGGGTTTTGCATTCAACCCCGGCAACCCCCCAGAAAAGGGCCCGGGGCAGGAGAATATTTACACTCAGTTTTGTACTTTTTTCCCCACTGCACTTTGAGGAAGCAGAGGTGATGGTGGAGACTTAAACTCGCCCGCAAGTGCGTTTTGCGTCACGGATGACACGGCGAGCGATCGCACGCTTCTGTTTAAAAACAAGGAGTCGCCTGTGGTTCTATTGTCCCGGGACCTGCCCCCTGCAGGCGTTTCAAAGTACTGCACGAGCACAACAGGAGACACCCCAAAGGCCCCATTTTGAGAAGCCTGCTCGAGTTTGGGGTATAGAATGGAAGCTGCGGTGAAACGGGGGTGGAAGAGGTGTAAAAGCTCTCGATGGAGGAGAAAAAAGGGAACCCCTTTTTAAAAAAAGTCAGGTGTGAGTAAAGGTTCCAATTTGCCCCATTAAATTGCCAGCGTGGGGTGGAAGAGGTGAGAATATGAAGGGGAAGTAAAAATGATTTGGGGAAAAAATCATGTCGTAAGCCGGGAAACAGACCCGTAAGTCTAATGCGGGGAAAAGGAAAAAAGCAAATGAGAGTCGATGCAAAAGGGCTGAGTCCGAGGATCAAAATGGGTGTAAATACCTGTATTTAAAAAAGGGGGGGTGGGTGGGAAGAAAAGCCTCAATGAATTCCACGGGGGTACAGTGAGACCCTCCCCCGAGGGGAAAGGTGGGCATTAAAATCACCAAGTAAAAGAATTGGTGGCGGTAATGACGAACAAAAAAGGCAAATCCGGAATAGAAATGCCGGAAAGGGGAGGATATAAGAAAAGAGGTATAACCTTGTAAGTGGATACGGTGCTGTGTAATGCAGCGAAGAAAAAAATTTGTGATTTGGGCGGAATATCAGTGCGGAGAAGAAGGGACCCTTTTATTAAAGGTCCCTCAGGGAAAGGATCTGAAGAATACAAAAAATTATGCTGGATGTGAGAAATAACAGCAGGGTAATTTTGGTTCCGTAAACAAACACCAAAAAGGGGCAAAATGGGAGGTAACTCGAAGTACCCCCCATTACCCCTGAGGCCCCGTAATTTTTCCCCTGTAAAAAGGCCATGAATGGCAAGATAAGGATACTTGAAATCCGCAGGTAAAGGGGTTCCTCGGCAGGAGGGTTTGAAAAGTCCACAGCGGAGGCGTGGAAAAAGTTCAAAGCGAAGGACGGTGCGCTGTGAAGAAAGGGTTCGAGATGGGGGAGGGAGAGAGAAAAAGCGGAAGGTGGATCAGTGTCCATTGATGGTTTGGGGTTTTGCAATTATTCAGGATTGCTTCAGTGTTTTAGAATTCAGGATTCGGGGGAGACAAAATTGGGAATGGTAGGGGGAGGAGGTAAAGATTTGGGAAATGTATTGGGGCTGTCCAAAGGTAGGGGGGGGCGAAAGGGGGGAGGGAATGGAAAAGGGGGGCGGGGACCGAAGAGAAGGAACCGGGAGGTGGCAGAAGAGGGAAGAAACTTTGGGGGGAACAGGGGGGAAAGGGACATTACGAGGAGGAGGGTGAACCCCCTGACTTTTAATGAGCCCGTGAGGGGGAAAAAACTAGGGACAGGCGGGAGGGTAAAATGGGGGGGGGAAGATGGGTGGAGGGGTTACCGGACCTTTTTTTTTACTTTGAGAGTGAGGGACGATTGGAAGAGGTGTCGTACGAGGTCTCGTCGTACTGAGGTTGTAAGAGAGAACCGAAGAAACGAATTAATGGGCGTTGAAGTAGGGACGTCTGAGCGAGGACGCAAAAGGATTGATACAGGAGTGATTATGGGAAAAAGGGGAACCCAGGGTGGGGTAGAAGAGGGATACCAGGTGGGGGGGGCGTTTTTAAAAAACGGGAATAAGAAACCCCGTGGGAGTCTCCCCTTTGGGGCGGAGTGGAAACTGCCTGGATAGGGAGACCCTTTTCTTTTGAGGTAACGGATTTCCCCCCGTTTAAAAAAGACTGACAACGGCGGGTACGAAGGGGGCTCTGACAGTTTTGGCAAGGGGAATCATTGCAAGCGTATTAGAAAGGTCTGGCCCACAGATGGGGTTCGGCGGAAATCTGCAATATTTCGTGGTGGCCAAATCGCCCGGGAATTTCTACAGTTTTTGGTGTGGTCACCTTTGAATTGTAACCCATGTCCCGCTTTAAATGAGGATGGGGGTTTTCGGCTGTCAAAATTTTAAACGAGCCACATTGCTAGGGTATCGTCTCCGCCCACGGGCAGGAAAGAGTAAGTGTCTACTTGAGGATTGGGAGATCTTGGAGGTTCCAGCTGTTCTAGAATGTCGGTCCCACATGTCTGGAAATTTTGTTGAACAAATGGTATGGGGCAGAATAACGGTACCACTACAAGAATTGAGGGAATGATGTTTTTAAAGGGGGTGACAGGAACAGTATCTATATGGGAAAGACGAGAGAGTCACGAGCTGGGTAGCATTCTGTACGGTAATGATGCGCGTACCGCTCTTTAAGAGCATGAAAAGAAATATCTTTACCAACATGGCGTAGGAGTGCCTTGCCATTTACTATGGTCAAAAAGATAGGCAGTAGAGGAAGTTGGTCGTAAAGTGAAGAATTTGTCCACTGTTCAGTCTGAAACTGAGCGTGGAAAGGTAGTGAAGGACGTGTCGATCTTTTCTGAGAAGAACGAGAAGGTGAAGGTGGAGAAGTATCATCAGCGGGTAATTGTCGTTGACGTTTAGGCGTGGGACCAGAGTTGGTCCGACGTGGAACGGGTCGGCGATTTGAAAATTGCCGCACCGTAGAGGGAGAGGCCGGAAGCATAGTCAGAGGAGAGCGAAGGTCTGATAAATCGAAGGAGAATAATAGCAAGGGAGCACACGCAGAATAATAGCAAGGGAACACACGCAGAATAATAGCAAGGGAGCACACGCAGAATAATAGCAAGGGAACACACGCAGAATAATAGCAAGGGAGCACACGCAGAATAATAGCAAGGGAACACACGCAGAATAATAGCAAGGGAACACACTCTGAATAATAGCAAGGGAGCACACGCAGAATAATAGAAAGGGAACACACCATGAATAATATCAAGGGAACACACGCAGAATAATAGCAAGGGAACACACGCAGAATAATACAAGGGAACACACGCAGAATAATAGCAAGGAGCACACGCAGAATAATAGCAAGGGAGCACACGCAGAATAATAGCAAGGGAAGCACACGCAGAATAATAGCAAGGGAGCACACGCAGAATAATAGCAAGGGAGACACACGCAGAATAATAGCAAGGGAACACACGCAGAATAATAGCAAGGGAGCACACGCAGAATAATAGCAAGGGAACACACGCAGAATAATAGCAAGGAAGCACACGCAGAATAATAGCAAGGGAGCACACGCAGAATAATAGCAAGGGAAGCACACGCAGAATAATAGCAAGGAAGCACACGCAGAATAATAGCAAGGGAACACACGCAGAATAATAGCAAGGGAGCACACGCATGAATAATAGCAAGGGAACACACGCAGAATAATAGCAAGGGAACACACGCAGAATAATAGCAAGGGAACACAGCAGAATAATAGCAAAGGAACACAGCAGAATAATAGCAAGGGAGCACACGCAGAATAATAGCAAGGGAGCACACGCAGAATAATAGCAAGGGAACACACGCAGAATAATAGCAAGGGAACACACGCAGAATAATAGCAAGGGAACACACGCAGAATAATAGCAAGGGAACACACGCAGAATAATATCAAGGGACACACGCAGAATAATATCAAGGGAACACACGCAGAATAATATCAAGGGAAGACTAACTCTTCTGCAACCTAAAAATCAAAGTAGGAAAATACGAGAATATAATAAATACATCAGCCTGAAGGAAAATAAGTCTTGACAGATACATAATACTTCAAGACAAGCAACTTTAATACCAACTCACTGCTGTGCTTGCTTCAACAGGCTTGCAACAAGAAAGAAGAAAAAGGAGAATTACTGGAGGAACTCTATTACTCACATACCACATACCAAGGAACACGCACAATATTGCTCTAGGAATAGAAGTCTGTGTTTTCGGTACCGGGAAGATGTTTATAAAGGCAATAAAGAGGCTAGATATTATTATGCTGGTCTCGCCATTCCGACCAGCTGCTTGTTGTTATATATACCATGATCTGTGTGTGTGTGTGTGTGTGTGTGTGTGTGTGTGTGTGTGTGTGTGTGTGTGTGTGTGTCTTCCCTCATATACGTAACAATCGTGTTTTACATTCTCCTCCATATTTTCTTTATTAAAACATGTTCATATCTTTACTACAACGCAGATAGTGGATACTTGCTGAGGCAAAACACTTAATTTTTGCCTAAATTAGTCAAATATTTGTGTTTCTGGTTCCTAGTTTTCCAAGCTTTCCTTATTTAATGTACATTTCAACTCCATACAACGATCAATATACACACTCAGTGAGGCACTTAAGCAATATTTTATAACCTTGTATTTAATTGTACAGGTATTTTGAAAAAAAAAATATATATATATATAATGGTTTCTGCGTGTGTAATAAGCAACCACAAATCATTTTCATGTTTATATTTGACCTTGGGCTAATAGTTGGGAAACTTTTGTTTCCTTAGTTTTAAAAACACGTGTTAATCAACATGCATAGTTGCCGAAAACTAGCAGATTCCAAATATTGTACCAACCAGTTTTATTTAAGAATTCCTAGTATAGATGGGGACGTCCATAAGAAGCATTCAGCTAAATCTGACCCTTTGACCCTTATCTGATAGAGTAGTGATGTATATTTGCCCATGTATTTTTTTTACATATATATGCATTGAATTAAAAAACTCCCATCACTTAATATGAATAACTAAGAGTGGAATAGCTCTCTCCTCCATTTCCAGAAGTAAACTTTTTTTTTGTAAGTCTACAGGCAATTCAGTCTAGAAAGAAAATTCTCAAGAGTTCTTCCTAGTCGTGGTGGCGTTGTTCGAGTTTCTTAGTCTAAGAACCCAGCAACCTCTTCTCCCTTTAATTGGTTTGCGTGCCAAGGATTTTTTTCCCATTCATTTTGTTTTGCCTTCCGGATTATGAGAGGCCTCATTGTGATTATGATGGGTGGTGTTCTCCTGAGCATTATTTCACCAGCCCTCATATTAGACCAGTATGACTTTCCCTTGCTAATAAATCTCAGGTGTAGAGATCTGGATGTAAATGAGTGTGTTCCTTACCCTCTGTTGCCTCAGATGCACGAGTGTTATGGCTGCGCTATGTTCATGTTGAAAAAATATGAATTTTGTAGAGGCTAATAGGAAGGAATTCTTCCTGCATCTTAGCAAACTGACGTGACCGTTGCCTCTAGCCGCAGGATACCAACTGCTATGGGTGTGTCTCGGTAGGACAGAGTTCTCCTTCCCTTCCCTTCCCTTCCCTTCCCTACCATAATTTTTAAAGGAGTGGTCAGGGAAGGCATCGATCTAATAACAAAAAGATCCAGTTGCGGGTCATCATATGGCTAAAACCTTTGTCAGGAAACGCTTGTCCTGTTTCCAATCCAATCAACCAACCAACCTTCCCTCGGAGTCTCATTCTGCTTAGCCTTCGGGCACCTTATTGGTGGCCCCACCACCAGTCAAGGAGACCACCGTCCCAGAGATTGATGGGAGTTTAAGGGACAGACTCCCCTTTGGGGTACATCTACCAGGAGGTGAGGGGGGTGTCCTGATGAACGCAAAGGGTAAGTCATTTCTCTGTTCATGTCTTTGTTGATCCGCCATTCTGGAATCCCGTCGGACACATCGTGGTCCAGAAGCAGAACTCAAAGTTCTTGAAGCTCTCTCAGGAGCGCCGGTCCAGTGCTTTTATCCGGGGCAGCATGGTGGATTCCCCATCTTCTAAGGGGTGTGGGTTGTCATCAGGCTCAAAGTATCAGATGAATGTAAAAAAAAAAAAAAAAAAAAAAAAAAACTACAGAAATCCTAAGAGTGCCAATCCTTTGTTTCTAAATGGAACGGTGTACCCGATACCTCAGTTTGTAAGGTGAGGTAGCAGGTAAGATTCGTCAGGAAACAGAACAATGGTTTTCTGAAGCGGGTCTTCGTCATATGATGACCAGCCACTGGACGCTTCTACCACGGCTGACATCCACTCAAAAGATTCTGGTTCCAAGACCTCTGAAAATTGCTCCTGAAAAAAAACCAGGAGCTGGCGATTCCCATATAACGTACTCTTCTCCAACTATTTTGGGCCTTTTGATGACACTCACACTTTGCATGCTAAACTGCGACCAAGGGCCAGCCAGTAAATGTAAAAAGGGACGTTTGTGTGTGTAGCGTTTTCTAGATGGACGTTACCTTGGAGGCGGCTCACTGGACATCCGTCAGTTCGATGTATCCTTTCAATTGAACTGTTGGGGGAATTGGGCATCATACTAAGGACATTAGTGTTCGCTTTCAGAAAAAAATGGCCCATCAGTTGTATTTTTCAAGACGACTAATCTTAGGACAATGTAGCTGTCGCTTAGTTTCAAATTTGACTTGCTATGCCTTACACCCCGTTCAGGAGCTGTTAATAAAGAAATATAAGACTCTTTGCTTTTGCTGCCATCTGTTACAGTACGGTTCATCTGCATACTCTGGTAATCCATAAAAAAATACCCATTTCTCCTGGGTAATTTGTAATGCCCACCCTCTTATGTGGGAAACGGGCTGCTCTGTACCAGACAGAAACGGTATTCTTTTGGGGTCCTTACCAATGGTGGCTCGTGCGGGGGTGCTGCAGTTCTGCAGCACCCCCGCACGAGCCGCCATTCTTCCTTACTGACTCCAGTGGATGTTAGTAACCAAAAGATCAGGAGTAAATCTCTCACCCGTATCCTCATGGTTGTAGGTGCTCTTGCCCCCCCCCCCCCTCTAGATGGCTCGCTATGCAGTTGACTTTGAAGCAAATTTTAATGGCTTTCCTGCGGCTTAAACCTTTATGCTTTCATCAGGGTTTTTGTAATTAACAGAGTTTCTGTAAGAGGCTTTTGATATTCATTTAATTGGATTTTTAACGGATGCTTGTTATTTTAACCTGGTGTGATAGTTTTTGTTTGTTTTATTCATGTTATTAACTGTTATTGTTTATCAGTGTTTCTGTGGTATATGTACTGTACATATTTTAGGGCCATGAGCCCTGAATAATCCATATGGCAACAGTGTTCTTCAAATTTCTTAATTACCTGTTTATCAAGGATTTCTGCTGAGGCCCAAAAACTAGAATATCATGAGCCTATCACATCCACGTAACACAGACGGAGAGAGAACATCTTTCAAAATCCCATCGTTCATGATATCATATACAAACTATTCAGCACTGGTGAAGTGGGTTCCTCAAAGCCAATTCAGATTTGGTCTTTAAATATTTCCTGTTAGAAAAGTCAAACTTAAAATCAATTGTGAACAGCTTTAAACAGTCATCAGGTAGGATCCTGGTAACTTGTGATAAAGTTATCGCCAAAATACATTTATTATCTATCGTCAATATTCATAAAACGTACCTTATACTCCTCATTGATCAGTCTTCACTAGTATAACATTGATAAGGTTTCAGTTCTAACCAATAATCATTCCTAAATAATCATTAATTATCAATCAGCAGTCTTCATCCAAATTAATCGGTCGTCAAAAGTAATAAGTAATCAGAATTAATAATCATAAGTAATGTAACTTCATAAGCAGTCAGGCTAAGCAAGTTATTCTCATCATAATTCACTTCACATCATAAATCATTAACAATCATCCAGCATATTCTGAAACCAATAATCACTAATCTATCACAGTTATCTGTATATTAATTATCAATAATAGCTCATCGTCAGTCATCGTAAGTAGTTAGTTATTTCTGGTGTTGCAAGTATATTTACGTAATATACTGAGTGATTATACCATCATACTCACCATTATATTCACATATATATTCATTATATTCACCTTCATATTAACCCTGATATATTCACCCTTATATTAATTAACCTTTATATTCACATTTATATTCATATAACGGCCATATTTTCATTTTTTCACTGTTGCAAACTGATTTGTACATATATAGGCGATATGCAACCAGACACTAAGTCAGACAGGGAGAGAGAAAGTGAGAAATATGCTTACACACACATACACACACATACACACACACACACACACACACACACACACACACACACACACAACACACACACACACACACACACACACACACGAGAGATGTGAAATACGGAGAAACAGTGACAGAGATTGAGACTGATACAGACACATACAGGCTGACACTGACACAGACTGACACTGACACAGACTAACACAGACACACAGACAGACACAGACTGACACAGACAGACAAACAGACAGTCAGTTCCAATTAAACGAGTATAATGAAAGAAAGTGGAAACATGAAGCATCAAAACTACCAACTTTCATCACGACGACTCAAAAGCATTTTCTGTTTTATATAAAACGAGAACAAAAAAACGTGAACACTAGATTAATTTTACTTTCAATTACGGCCGCCAAATAAACGTTATTTTTTTTAAACTTCTTTCCGGTGTTTAAGCCTAGATTAGGAGCAAACCATTTTGTTTTATTCTCGCTAATCTGCTAATGGTTTAATATTTTTTTTAGTAATTGTGCAGCGAATACTGCCGACACTACGAACAATTTCTCCTACTTAGGAGTTTGGCCATCACTGGGAACTATTGACATCACTGGGAACTATTGACATCACTGGGAACTACTGACATCACTGGGAACTATTGACATCACTGGGAACTATTGACATCACTGGGAACTATTGACATCACTGGGAACTATTGACATCACTGGGAACTATTGACATCACTGGGAACTATTGACATCACTGGGAACTACTGACATCACTGGGAACTACTGACATCACTGGGAAATACTGACATCACTGGGAACTATTAACATCACTGGGAACTACTGACATCACTGGGAACTACTGACATTACTGGGAACTACTGACATCACTGGGAACTACTGACATCACTGGGAACTATTGACATCACTGGGAACTACTGACATCACTGGGAACTATTGACATCACTTGGAACTACTGACATCACTGGGAACTTTTGACATCACTTGGAACTTTTGACATCACTTGGAACTACTGACATCACTGGGAACTACTGACATCACTGGGAGCTACTGACATCACTGGGAACTATTAACATCACTGGGAACTACTGACATCACTGGGAATTACTGACATCACTGGGAACTACTGACATCACTGGGAACTACTGACATCACTGGGAACTATTGACATCTCTTGGAACTACTGACATCACTGGGAACTATTGACATCACTTGGAACTGACATCACTGGGAACTTTTGACATCACTGGGAACTACTGACATCACTGGGAACTACTGACATCACTGGGAACTACTGACATCACTGGGAACTATTGACATCACTTGGAACTACGGACATCACTGGGAACTTTTGACATCACTGGGAACTATTGACATCACTGGGAACTACTGACATCACTGGGAACTACTGACATCACTGGGAACTACTGACATCACTGGGAACTATTGACATCACTGGGAACTATTGATATCACTTGGAACTACTGACATCACTGGGAACTTCTGACATCACTGGGAACTACTGACATCACTGGGAACTACTGACATCACTGGGAACTACTGACATCACTGGGAACTACTGACATCACTGGGAACTATTGACATCACTGGGAACTACTGACATCGCTGGGGACTACTGACATCACTGGGGACTACTGACATCACTGGGAACTACTAACATCACTGGGAACTACTGACATCACTGGGAACTATTGACATCACTGGGAACTATTGACATCACTGGGAACTACTGACATCACTGGGGACTACTGACATCACTGGGGACTACTGACATCACTGGGGACTACTGACATCACTGGGAACTATTGACATCACTGTGAACTATTGGCATCACTGGGAACTATTGGCATCACTGGGAACTATTGACATCACTGGGAACTATTGACATCACTGGGAACTACTAACATCACTGGGAACTACTGACATCACTGGGAACTACTGACATCACTGGGAACTACTGACATCACTGGAAACTGATATCATTGGGAACTATTGTTATCACTTGCAACTACTAACATTACTGCCAACTACTGACATTACTGCCAACTACTGACATTACTGCCAACTACTGACAATACTGCCAACTACTGACATTACTGCCAACTACTGACATTACTGCCAACTACTGACATTACTGCCAACTACTGACATTACTGCCAACTACTGACATCACTGGCAACTACTGACATTACTGCCAACTACTGACAATACTGCCAACTACTGACATTACTGCCAACTACTGACATTACTGCCAACTACTGACATTACTGCCAACTACTGACATTACTGCCAACTACTGACATTACTGCCAACTACTAACATTACTGCCAACTACTAACATTACTGCCAGCTACTGACAATATTGCCAACTACTGACATTACTGCCAACTACTGACATCACTGGGAACCACCATCACTAAGAAACAGGGTAGGACCTTGATCAAGGGAGGGTTATGGTGGTCATCCAGAGTACTATAGCTAGAGGAATTTGATCTGAGACTGAGGCATAGAGGAGATATGGTATTTTATACCATATCCCTTCCGTCACAACATTATTTTATACCTACACGATAAAAACCGATCAAAATGCAACAGAGAACTCATTGACCCTGTTACTTAGCATTACTTTATGATAGCATTTGAGGTCTAATTTAGAGAGAAATTTGGCTTTACCCACGAAGTCCACGAGGTCGTCAGTGTATGGACGTAGGTATGAATATAGCACACTAACTTCACTCATGTTTTGGTTTTCGGTATTCACCTGATCACCGCTCGATTGCCAGCGCACTCGGCTCACACGTTGAAAGGTCCATGGTTCGATCCCCGGTACAGGTGGAAACGTTAGGACGTGTTTTCTTAAAACACCTGCTATCCCTGATCACCTAGCAGTAAAATAGGTACCTGCGTGTTAGTCGACTGGCGTAGGTGGCATCCTGGGGACAAAACTGACATAATTTTCCCGAAATTCTCTACATAACAAGGAGTTTTCTATATAGTAGTATGTCATTGATGTCAGCTAGGCCTGTATACCTCGTACATGTACTTTTAGAAATAAATATTATGCAGGGCGAATCCCATTGCCTTGAAGATTCCTCCATTAATTACTTAACTCATGTTCAAGTGGAAAATTGATCTCTTGTAGTAAGTTCAGCTTCTTAGGGTTAGATATGGAAGGTAAGAGTTCGATTGGTTTAGCAGTCTACACATCTGCCATGAAAGCCAAAACATCGAAAGCATATCTAGGCAAATTTCCAATAGGGATGTAATATTAATCATATGTGGTTCAGTACTGCCAGTACAATTCTCTATCATGGAGATGGGGAATCGCACTTCGGCTTCACTGACTACTTGTAAGGAGTGTGTGGGGTGTGTGGTTCAGTTCAGATACGTTCACTTAAGTTCTTTTATTTGATTGCTATGGTGGATTTTACCATTCACTGGTTAAGGTCAGACTTCTACTACAACCACTTGCAAAGGGCAAGTAAATCGTTTCTTTAAGGTGTGACGAAGTACTGTTCCTGAACCATAAATCTATTTAAAAGAAACGGGACTTGGATACCTTGCTATACCTTTGTTTTATATTGTCTTGGACTTTCTTTAGGGGTTGCCTTTAGTCAAAAGAGATACTTATTGATGTCACCTCTAAGCCAGCCCTCTGAGTACCTGCAAAGGTACTCAAAGGCTGCATAAAACCTCAAGAAACACTTTGGCTGTAAAATTAGAACTTTGATCAATTTGGATGGGCCGTGGAATTCCAATTTGGGATATAAACCTAATGAGATCTTCTATGCATGACTTTCCAGTTCATGATGAGCATGGGCACTGCCTCAGGATACCTGTCGATTATTGTAAACACAACCGATGATCAGGGTCGCAAAATGTTTTCCATCAGCTGGTATAGGACACGAAAGCGTCGGTTAAATAGTGTTTCAGCTCCTGTCACCTACTGGCAGTGACGTCAGGATTTGAGATATCTTTTGACGTCCTCTCTTAAGGCCAATCGATGTTCTTGGATCTTTCGAAAAAAAAAATTAATAACACTTAAATATGACGAGTTAGGGGCTGCCCTAAATACCCGGGATCTAAACTTTAAAAAAAAAAATTAACTTCTTCATTAATCCCTTTACCAGTAGGATAATATTTTTTTCCAAGAAGGCCATTCAAAAAATCCATTCATGGATTTCTTGAAACATTGTCAGGAATTTATTTTAGAGTAATATGTTCTTAAGGACATATATTAATTCTTCTTGAATGTGCGTATATTATCTTAGGCTTCGCTGTTTCCAGCGTCAAAACAGGGTCCTCCAAAAACACGGCTACCCCTACCATCTGTGCCAAGTCGCCTTGTACCAATGTATGAGGAAATCAGATTGTCCTCTAGTAATATACATGTAAAAGTTGCCCAGAATGTGTCTCTTTAGCGTACACTCGCGTCTACATTTAGGATGTATTCATTGATAAGATCTGTAGGGTCCACAACTCTGAAGTTCACAATGATGTCATCACACGAGCTGGAAGTATATTCTTGTGCCTTCCCGAATATTGTCCAGTAATATACAGGGTGAAAAAGTGGCCTTTGAAATCATTCCCTAGAATGCGAGACTTTGCATCTAATGCTAGTTTCTAGTTATAACATATATTAGTACAAGCTGTTTTTCGGCCTATATCTTGAAAAATGGCGTCCATTTTTGCAGTTTTTTTAATAATTCTTAGTGGCACTTTCAGTAAAACGTCTGAGTATCTCTGTGATCATATTAAAATCCTCTTCCATCCTTGCAATATAATAAATGTTCAAATCATTCACCTTACCTAGTATATCATCATGTATAATGGCCGCAGCAGGAGCCATAATCTTTAGCTTTCCAAATTTAGAATTCGTTTTCCATCTGAGAGCTTATTGTCTGTCAAAAATTTACCAGTAATACCCTCAAAGATAAATATGCCTGAATTGTTTGGTAACGTCAAGCTGGATACTTTTGCCGCGTACTGTTTAATAATAATTTCTTTTAAATTATCATAAATTTTCTCACCACCTAGAAACAAGGACCAGTACAACCCTTGTTCCCTCCTCTCTCCTTCCCTTGTTATAGCAGTAGCAAGCTTCTGCGGCAATTAAATCCTTTAATGTCATAGTTTGGCAATTGATTCGTTAACCCATTCATTTCCACGCTAGTGGAACAAATCTCTAATCAGCCAATCACGATGCAGCGCCTCAATGCCTAAAAATAAGCAGATATGATTGTTCAGTTGTTCAGAATGGGGAAGAAATGTGATCTAAATGGCTCTGTGGAATGATTATTGGTACCAGACTGGGTGGTACGAGTATCAGTGGCTGATCCCCTGGGAATATCACGCACAACAGTCATGAAAGTTTACAGAGAATGGTAAGAAAATTACGCCCCCCCCCAAAAAAAAAAAAAAAATCCAGTGTGTGGTAGTTCTGTGGTTAATGAGTGACGTCAGACGGTAATGACCAGACTGGTTGAAGCTGACAGGAGGGTAACAGTAACTCAACCACGTGTTGCAACAGTGGAATGTAGAAAAAAGCAGCAAAAGGCCACACCGTGTTCCACCAGTGTAAGCTCAGAAGGCCACACCGTGTTCCACCAGTGTTAGTTCAGGCCACACCGTGTTCCACCAGTGTAAGCTCAGAAGGCCACACCGTGTTCCACCAGTGTTAGCTCAGAAGGCCACACCGTGTTCCACCAGTGTAAGCTCAGAAGGCCACACCGTGTTCCACCAGTGTTAGTTCAGGCCACACCGTGTTCCACCAGTGTAAGCTCA
Organism: Cherax quadricarinatus; assembly: GCF_026875155.1. Lineage (NCBI taxonomy): Eukaryota > Metazoa > Arthropoda > Malacostraca > Decapoda > Parastacidae > Cherax > Cherax quadricarinatus. The sequence continues at coordinate 11,999,032 of NC_069474.1, read as the reverse complement.
GAAGGCCACACCGTGTTCCACCAGTGTAAGCTCAGAAGGCCACACCGTGTTCCACCAGTGTTAGCTCAGAAGGCCACACCGTGTTCCACCAGTGTAAGCTTAGAAGGCCACACCGTGTTCCACCAGTGTTAGCTCAGAAGACCACACCGTGTTCCACCAGTGTAAGCTCAGAAGGCCACACCGTGTTCCACCAGTGTTAGCTCAGAAGACCACACCGTGTTCCACCAGTGTAAGCTCAGAAGGCCACACCGTGTTCCACCAGTGTTAGCTCAGAAGGCCACACCGTGTTCCACCAGTGTAAGCTCAGAAGGCCACACCGTGTTCCACCAGTGTAAGCTCAGAAGACCACACCGTGTTCCACCAGTGTAAGCTCAGAAGGCCACACCGTGTTCCACCAGTGTAAGCTCAGAAGACCACACCGTGTTCCACCAGTGTTAGCTCAGAAGACCACACCGTGTTCCAGCAGTGATAGCTCAGAAGACCACACCGTGTTCCACCAGTGTTACCTCAGAAGACCACACCGTGTTCCACCAGTGATAGCTCAGAAGGCCACACCGTGTTCCACCAGTGTTACCTCAGAAGACCACACCGTGTTCCACCAGTGTTAGCTCAGAACAGGTAACTGAGGCAACACTGGGTACACACGCACCAAAACTGGACACTTGAAGACCGGAAAATCGTTGCCTGTTCTGACGAATAGCGATTTCCGCTGCTTCATGCAGATGGTAGCGTCAGAATATGATGCAAGGCTGTGCTTGAACAGGAGATTCGCTGCAACTGTGTGATGCTATCATGTCAACATGGACCAGCATCTCTAAAACGTTTCCACCAGCTTGTTGAATCCATCTCACGAAGAATTCAGGCTGTACTGGGGACAAAGGACATCCCTACCCAACACTAAAAAGATGTACCTAATAGTGGCCACTGAATGTAGTTATCAATTGATTGACACATTTCCTAAGTTGACATATTTAATGCATTACATTGTCTATTTCTTTGTGGTTTTATATTTGGTGGTCAAGCTCCTGCACAGAACAAACGCAGCTTTTTAAAGTCGAATGTTGAACTCATGATCTAAAATGTAGATGAACCTGGCCGATCTTCAGTTCATGGTCTCTTACTAGACTAGACATTTTGGTTAACAGTGCAAATTTATATGCAGCTGATGTGGACTTGAACTTGGTTCAATCCTGAAAGCATCAAGTGTAATTAAAGGGTTCCCATGCACCTTCTTCGAGGCTTAAACCATCAAGAACGCACTTGGAAATGTCCTCTGTCATGTCACTTGTCTGAAACAAAGAAAAGTTTAAATTTAATGTTAGGCTAGAGACTATGAAATCAAGCAACCAGTAAAATAAACATTGAAAAACGCTGAACAAATGTGTATAGTGTTACCTGGTTTTTTTTATTGAGAAATAGTTATTTCATTCATAATATTAAAACGTTTTGCTAAAGTAAAACACCTTTCATTGTATCCTAAAAAATCATTGAAATTTTTTTTGATGACCCATTACAACAAGTAAAAATTGCAACTTTCATTACTTATGTTGCTTAGTTCCCGTTGCACTTGAGGGAAAAATGGTAATGACTAAAAATGTTTATCCTATAGCCTTTATAGATATTTTTTCTCTCTATTGAAGCGTTCAAAAATTATTACTCAAAAACTAAAAATTGTCCGCTATTTTCCAGGATGGCGGCCGAAGCATAGCTTCTACAAGCGTTGATTTCTGATCTAATATTACATATGTGCCGTCTCCTCCCCTTGGGAATTTTTTCGAGATAAAACCCTCCATTGATTAGAGTAACAATAATATGCGAACAAGTGCTACCTGTTGCTTGGCCAGCCACTGTAATGGTCGATCCTGAATTTTTCATAGTTTAAAGAAATCAGGCTGAGACTCGGAAAAAAAAAACGAGGAACCAGTGGAACAAATTTATGCACACTAAAATGCTCATCGCAGGTATGTTGATATTATCTCTAACGTTTGTGTACCATATTTTCCTTAGCCAAAGCACGCTGTTTCCTGATAAAGGGCAGGTTCTGCCAGTTCGGGTACTAATGAAGCAGATGGCTCCTGTGCCAAAACTGGTCTACAGGTACTTGCCTCCACGACTTGTGCGTAATTAAGTGAACTTTCAGGAGTATGATTGCTACCGTTGAAAGAAATGTTGCGAAAAGAGAAGTAAAGAGTAGCACTAGCTATCTGTGTAGCAGACACGCCATAACTAATGAATAAAAAATGACCTGTGAGTTTACGAAGCTGTACAGCAGTTAATTTATGACGATATTTAATGCCAACAGAATAAACAATATACCAGCAACTCTGTAGAGATAGTCTGACTGTCTGATAGTCTCGTGTCATTACCCAACCAGCATTAAAACAATGCAATAAGTGCCAAGCAATTACCACAGACTCACCGCTGAAGTACCGGCAACAAAAGCAAAGGCAAGCAGAACACAAAGCATAGCAAAATAAATGCTTCAGAAAAGTCTCCCATATTACGAAGAAATGCACCAGAATCAGGCCTGTGGTACCTGGCTGTAAGATAGATTACCAGCAATCAATTTATATGAAAGGCAGAGGCAAATACCGACGGGTATTTTTCAGTACTTGTAAATTCCAACTATTAAAATCAGATACAATTACGTAAAACATTCACATTGAATTTAATAATATCAGATAAGTGATATTACATAACGAGACATAATGAGTACACTCACTGGTAGTAGTGCATATGCTCGTACAGACAGAATTCACTACGTGCTAATCATGCAGCAGCTAGCGAGAGACTGACCTCCAGAACTGGATATAGTTGTATATCAGTGGTATTCAGTACAGCCAAGATGACTAATTAGACATGTGTGCAACATCTGGGTATATGGGTGTATTTATACAGTCTGCTACTCTGAAATTCATCTCCTCGCCCTGATTGTTTGACGTTAATAGGTGACAGTTTATTGTCGATATTGACTTGGTGCCCCGACGCTTATAACAGTACGGCCTACTCACAGGCGGCAGCGTATGAGTAAGCAGTATTGAACTGGAACCTCTGAGGGAGCAGTACAAATACTTGTTTTCTTATTGTCACTAGTGAAAGTGCTGCTACTACTGTGAACTAGTGCCACCACTGTGAACTTCAGATGCCACTGGGAATTTTTTTGTTTCCACTGTTAGCGGAGATTATTACAGGTGGGAAATGAATCGTGCCTTTTGGGAAGCTAAGTGTACAGTGTGTGTGTGTGTGTGTGTGTGTGTGTGTGTGTGTGTGTGTGTGTGTGTGTGTGTGTGTGTGTGTGTGTGTGTGTGTGTAACATGTTGAAGTGATGTATTGCTGAAACACTGAAATGTCAGAGAGATACACACGACAAAAGCCAACGGAAGCGGAGAGGTAAAGAGAACTGTTAGAGCATCAGGGAGAGAGAGAACTGTTAGGGGATGAAGGGAAGGAGTGGGAGCTCTTTGGGGATGAGAAGAGGGAGGAAAAGCTGTATAGACGTGAGAGAACTGGACACACACACACGCACACACACACACACGCACACACGCACGCAATATAAATAAATAAATAAATAAATATATATATATATATATATATATATATATATATATATATATATATATATATATATATATATATATGCAAAACAACCACTGAGGCCAGAGCTTTAGTATATGTTAATCAGCTGAAACCAGGCGAGGAACTGACTCCAAGACGAATTTTTATAGTTACAATATCAACATGCTTGTAGCCCGGTAGTTATGCTTCTGTTAGGTAGGGGCCCCTTGCAACCGCATTAGAAACTAGCTCCTGGGCTTTCAACTGGATGGTGATGAAATGCAAGATGTGTAGTTGCGAGAGCTGTTCGCCAGATAAGAATGACATACTCGGCGCCACCACAAATTGTAGTATTGGTAGAATTAGCGACAATATGTTAAGTAAAGGACATAAGTGCAACTAGTGTGACATTTTATTGTGGCAACGTTTCGCTCTCCAGGAGCTTCGTCAAGCCGAATGGCTTGATAAAGCCGGTAATAAACCAATCTGTCGGACACCGCAACATAATGGTCATTTCATGCAGACGTTATTTGGACACCCTTCTTCGTGCTCACAGTTTTCATAACAGACGCAACTTCCTACACGATTGCCTGGCTGAGAGGGTGATCCTTAGGTCAATGGCTTGATAAAGCTCCTGGAGAGCGAAACGTTGCCACAATAAAATGCCACATTAGTTGCACTTGTGTCCTTTTACCTAACACCACAAAGTGAACCAAGGCTGACCATTCTATATTCCAGAACTTGTAGCAGGATTACAGTAGCGATTGCTTGGAGATGGCTGTTACTAAGCTAATCCTATATATACAAAGTATCTAACTTATTCTTAAATAACTGAACTGCTTAAGCCCTAACAACTTCTGGTGAGACACTTTCTGTTCTCAACAACTCTGCTCAAAATACCTTATCCACATTTGTCTTAAACTGTTGTCATTAAGTAAAGTATCTTTCCACTACTAAAAGATATTCATGCTGGAGCCATTTAGATATTCATAGAATCCTAAAGGTTTGTATCGAATCACCTCATAATCTCCTTTTATTGACTAAGAATAGGTTTACTGACAAATCTTTCTTCACATGTTTTCTTAAAAAAAAATGTATACAAGTTTTTGTTCTTTGTAACTTCTTAAGTTTGAAATATTTAGTAATAATGGGGGACAAGAACTAGACAGCATATTCTTGCTGATTTTGCTATCATCAAGACATTACTGAGTATTTTTTTTTAGTAATTTATGGATATTCCAAGGCCTTTTCTATTAGTTTCTAGAACTTCCATACAAATTACATTCACCAAATGCACTTGTCCATATTAAAGTTTATCTTCCGTTTCTCTGACCACTAGAAAACTTGTCAAGGTTTCTGAATACTTAATCCTAAATGCTGTACATCCCTTTGAAGCATTGAATGCACTCTCCATTTATAAAAGATTAATGTACATGAAAAGACTGGGTCTAGACCGATCCATCAAAGGTACAACAAGTCGCGTTGTTACCTAGACATCAGTGAGCCAATCACCGATCCATTCTTGGACAGTGTTTCCTAACCCATGAAGTTACACAGCGTCTGCGCCACTATATTCAATATTTGCGTATATGGTTGAAGAACTCCATTTTTTTTCATCCAGTACTTTTTATTGCGGAAAATTATGTTAAATTATCTTCCCGAATATCTTCCAGAAATTTGACTATCCTAGGACTATCCATCTGCTTAATTAGTTATAAAAGAAACCCAAAATGATTAGGTGTTTTTGAATGTATCATTACACAGACCAATAATGCAATACAACGGAATTAAAGAGAAATTAAGTATCGCTAAGGTGCTTAATGAGTTCGATTTGCAAGAGATAATCGAACAAACATGTGACTTTGCCACTCACATCACACACACAGATTACAATGACCTGTTTAATCGCCTCACCTATAATGTCCCGTTACATTACTGATAGTGTGAATTGGTAAATCCTTATCCAAATCGAAACGTTAAACATATTTGCTACAAGAATATTTTACCATCTCCCTAATTATTGATGTCAGTGTTCCCACGTCTGAATGATTTGTTAATTATGGCTGTTATTTATTTTGTTTTATTATTTTGACTGATATTTCTTTGACTTAGATTTATTAGTGTTTTTATTTTCTAGGTACGTCAACGATATTGCCTTCAAAGAAGTTAAGTGACCAATGAATGTTGTCAACGATATTGCCTTCAAAGAAGTTAAGTGACCAATTAATGTTAGTTTCGTTATTAGGGAGAGAGATACTGAGACTCTCCGAACACACTTGGACAAGTTTGGTGTTCACGCTAGTGTTTCACTCTTTGTGATAGACCGTGTGATGCAGACCATCCGAAAATATTCTTTATGGTTCCTAAAGTCGGTTGTAAGGTTCGTTAACCTTCCATTTGCTTCCAGTGTCATGCAAAGTCATATTTGCAATATCTTATCTCTCAAGCTGTACCCCGTCACTGGTTTTTCTCTCCCTACACAATTTGAATAACCTTGTGCTTATTTATACACCTGCTAATCACCCAAATAGTTTATCAAAGCTTTTTCTAGCCTGTCCTTCCCATTCCATTAAAATTTTTCTCATTACCTTTGCATCATCGTACCACGATGTGTAGGACTGAATCCCGTCTGGCAAGTCATTCACAGATATCAAAAAGAGCTTCGGTTTTACTACTGATCCTCATGGAACCCCATTCGAGTCCATTCCCTAACCTGAAATGTTTGCTCCTAGAATCACCGTCTGCCTTTCTTGCTTGATCTGATTCTCTCTCATTGAACTCCAATACGTTCATAAGACAGGACTTTCCCTCCCTAAATCCATCCTGGCTGTCTCTAATACGTCCAAAAGTGTTCAGCCAACTTCTTTCCAGTTACAGTGAGCAGAAGTTTTACTTCTTGGGTAAAGATACGTGTTTCGGAGTCTTTCGGGTATGTTAATTTCGTATCTGATATTAGAATTAGCTCAACACAAAGATATTTAGCTACAGGAAAAATTGGAAATTCAATTTCGTGTTTTATGAGTATCGATAAACTGAAGATAACAGCACAGCATAAGCTCACGCTCTCTATTCTTTAGTATTTTTCATAAATTACACATGTGCAACACTTGGGTATCTTAACTGTGGAGACATTTCGCTGTACGGTGCTTCATCAGTCCAATAGAAAGAATTGTGAAGATGATTCTGAGATAATCAGTCGCTCATTCTGAAGTCGATGTAATCAGTCCATCAGTCTTGATAGGCATACATAATGTGTGCGAAGAAGGGGCTTGCAAACTGCAAATATGAGAGGCGAAGGAGTTGTAGGTCCAAATCTATAGACATAACCTACTTCCACTTAGGTATTTGTCCAAGGTGACACCGCCTACGACTGCTTCATCTCGCCTGTCTGCAGTATATATAAACCACTGTCTGCAAATTCTGTATTCTTATCAATACTCATAAACTGATTACATAGACTCCAGAATGAGGGACTGATTACCTCAAACACTTTCTCATCTTCACCATTCTTCTAAATATTGGACTGATGCAACAATTTTGTGACGAAACGTTTTCCACAATAAAGATACCCAAGTGTTGCAAATGTCTAATTTATCAACTTGTCTTTTCTCTGAACCACTTAGTCTTAATACCTGTGCTTTTTAATGGACATCCTCACTCGGAGCAATGATAAAGTTTCAGTTCAGATTTTGGCCTTTGTATCAACTGTCGAATTGGAACTCTGCATCCATTTTTTTTGTGCACAGTTATTTCTAGCTCTTCTGCTTTCTGATTCTCTGTCTTCTGTGTTTTTTACTTATTTTCCTTGATTTCTTGCTCCGTTTGCATCTCTGATTAAACCAAGGGTTCTTTTATTGTGTGTTTCCACGCCTGCTGTGTCCTGGTACAGTCTGACTAAGCCGTGTTTCATCTCAGCGTTGTCTAACCATTCTGATTCTAGCTCGATAGGGAGAACTCTATCTCGTGCAGTCTCCTTTTCTGTTGACCGATTTATTTCTCTCTCTCTGTTTTCACGTCTACCAGTACTTAGGCTCAGCACTTTATGGTTACTGGTGCCAAGTGGTAGTCGAAATTCTACTTATAAATTAAATTCACCTGAGGTAAAATCGAGTCAAGTCACATGTTTCCACAGGTCTCCATGTGGACTCCAATACACTGTTTCGTTGAACTGAAACCCTCATTGACCAATTGTTTTGCTTTATTCTTATTTTATCTTCTTGGATTTTTTCTAGGACGTATATCACAGTTCTGTGTTTCATTATTATTATCTTCGGTGCTCAGACATTATTGCTACTGTTACATGCTCTCTGAAATTGCCAGTGTTCAGGTTTCTCATTTCCTTAAAGCATCACTGATTCTGGTACATTAATTTTGTCCGTTTTTTTTTTTCATTATTTTCTCCTCGGACAAGGAGATATGTCTTTTGGAAAAATGCATTATTTATAATTACTGAGAGTTTTTACACTATTATGTCTGGAGTCTCTTATGTTTTGCTGTATTTTTAATTAGCTGCTTTTTTCTACTATCTCTAAATTTGTGTGCCTCACTCTCATTCTTCTGTCACTCACCTGGTCCTGGTATCTGGACTGTCCTCCGGGGGAAGGGAGGGGGGAAAGTAGGGAGGGGTTGATTTATGTATATAGCTTTGGAAGGGCTCGAAATGGGAAGCAATAGTGCTAGAAATGGTAGGGTGTGTGAGAGAGAGAGAGAGAGATAGAGAGAGAGTGGTATGGAAAAGCAAATGAGAGTGGGAGTAGAAGAGGAGAGGAAAGTAGTGCTAGCAGGTATATTGGGATTATTCAGAATTGAGAGGGGTCAGATGGAGGGAGGAAGGGAACCATGGCAAACCGTAGAGGATAAGAAGGAGCAGGGATGGGACAGGTGTATGTAATGGTAAGAGGAGAATAGTTTAGGGGAGTGAGGAAGACTACAGTGAACTGGAGAAGGTTGGGGGTGCATGGACGGAAGGAAAGAGAGTAGAAGGGAATGTAACTAGAATATGGGCAGAGTAGAGATGAGGAAGAGTATGATGGGAGATAGAAGTTACTAGTTATTATTCTTGGTTACTGATTATTAATACTGGCAATGATAGGTGACAACTGGGGAAGGCGAAATGTGAAAATGGCAGAGTGCGTTGCTGTAGTACACAGTGAAGGAGAGTGCGTTGCTGTAGTATACAGTGAAGGAGAGTGCGTTGCTGTAGTATACAGTGAAGGAGAGTGCGTTGCTGTAGTATACAGTGAAGGAGAGTGCGTTGCTGTAGTATACAGTGAAGGAGAGTGCGTTGCTGTAGTATATAGCAGGGGAGGGAGAGTGCGTTGCTGTAGTACACAGTGAAGGAGAGTGCGTTGCTGTAGTATACAGTGAAGGAGAGTGCGTTGTTGTAGTATATAGCAGGGGAGGGAGAGTGCGTTGCTGTAGTATACAACAGGGGAGGGAGAGAGCGTTGCTGTAGTATACAACAGGGGAGGGAGAGAGCGTTGCTGTAGTATACAACAGGGGAGGGAGAGGGCGTTGCTGTAGTATACAACAGGGGAGGGAGCGTGCGTTGCTGTAGTATACAACAGGGGAGGGAGAGGGCGTTGCTGTAGTATACAACAGGGGAGGGAGAGGGCGTTGCTGTAGTATACAACAGGGGAAGGAGAGGGCGTTGCTGTAGTATACAACAGGGGAGGGAGAGGGCGTTGCTGTAGTATACAACAGGGGAAGGAGAGTGCGTTGCTGTAGTATATAGCAGGGGAGGGAGAGTGCGTTGCTGTAGTATACAACAGGGGAGGGAGAGAGAGCAAGGTTGAAAGGGTTATGTGAGAGGATGGAACACAGGTGGTAGATAGCGAAGGCCATTAAATTTTGATTCAGTGGTTCATAAAAAAAAAAAAAATCTTAAATAACGTCTCTCTGGCAGTGGGACCTTTGTCAAGTGCATGTCAGCCTTCCAGCAGGGAGGCTGACATGTACTTAGTACTATTTATTTGACTTTGCATACTATACATGTCTGTCAGTCTCTCTCTCTCTCTCTCTCTCTCTCTCTCTCCTCTCTCTCTCTCTCTCTCTCTCTCTCTCTCTCTCCCACCCTCTCCCACCCTCTCTCTCCCACCCTCCCTTCTTCACCCTCTGTCTCACATTACTAAACGCATCCTTTTAACTCCAGTAAACCTAAGAGTATTTCTCACATGAGGTTTGCAGCAAATTTCTCAGGATAAATCTGGTCATGTCCTTTACCTAATAACAAAATTCCACAGAGAAAAAACATAAATATATAACAGAGATAAAAAGTTGTAGTCACCTTATCGAGCTCCGTTGATATAACTTCGCAAAATTTTCACTATTTAAGGCTCCTTCCTCAGTCGCCAGTTTGACTGTTTACAACAGTGAAATGACGTCTGGATGGATTACGGCATCTTTACTTACACGTCTCAGTAGACCGCAAGGTACCATGGTTCGGGTATCATCTTCAGTACCATATAGCCAGATACTGTGGTTCTAATGTGATCACCAGTACCATATAGCCAGATACCGTGGTTCTAATGTGATCATCAGTACCATATAGCCAGATACCGTGGTTCTAATGTGATCATCAGTACCATATAGCCAGATACCGTGGTTCTAATGTGATCATCAGTACCATATAGCCAGATACCGTGGTTCTAATGTGATCACCAGTACCATATAGCCAGATACCGTGGTTCTAATGTGATCATCAGTACCATATAGCCAGATACCGTGGTTCTAATGTGATCATCAGTACCATATAGCCAGATACCGTGGTTCTAATGTGATCATCAGTACCATATAGCCAGATACCGTGGTTCTAATGTGATCATCAGTACCATATAGCCAGATACGTGGTTCTAATGTGATCACCAGTACCATATAGCCAATACCGTGGTTCTAATGTGATCATCAGTACCATATAGCCAGATACCGTGGTTCTAATGTGATCATCAGTACCATATAGCCAGATACCGTGGTTCTAATGTGATCATCAGTACCATATAGCCAGATACCGTGGTTCTAATGTGATCATCAGTACCATATAGCCAGATATTGTGGTTCTAATGTGATCTTCAGTAGTATATAGCCAGATACTGTGGTTCTAATGTGATCATCAGTACCATATAGCCAGATACTGTGGTTCTAATGTGATCACTAGTACCATATAGCCAGATACTGTGGTTCTAATGTGATCATCAGTTCTATATAGACATATTATGGCTCTAACGTGATCTTCGGTGCTATTTAGGCAGATAGATACAATGGTTTCGGTGAGATTTTGTCAGCTAGGCAGATGAACTGTGGTTCTGATGTGATATTCGGTGCTATATAGCCAGACAGATACCATAGTTATTGTGGATTCTCCACTTCTTTGATAGTTCAATTTCTTTGATAAGTTTATTATGCATCCCATTCCCATTTTGTGCGCGGTAGTGCGGAGGCAACAGAAGCATATTATTTATCTAAGGACTGAGCCCCAGTGTTTTGATAACTGACTTAGTGGCAAAAAACCTTTCATGATCATGCTACGCTCGTGATGAGTTATCAGTTATTTATGCAGACATAAATTCTGTCTCCAAAACATTAATTTTACTTACATGTGGTTTTAAATTATTTATTTGACAAGTCTGGATGAATCTGACCAAGGGCTAGATATATACCATGGTTCTATTATATTTTCTAGTTGCAGTGGTTGCAATGTGTTCTCCAATGCTAGAAAATCAGAACGATGCTGTGATTTTAGTGTGCTTTTACTGTCAATTAGCCAGATAGATAACATGGTTGTTAAATATATTCCACTGGCAGCTAACAAGACCAACACAACTGCTCGAATAGTTGCTCCATGTCTACCTAAATCTAATTAAAATAAGATTGCGAGAGTGATACGACGAGACATGTGAAACGTTGTGGATCATTACGACGAGAGCTGTCTAAATGAAGGAGCTGAACGTAATAAATATTTTAATTAAGAAAGAAGCTTAATTGAGAGAAGCAGTGTGAATCTTTTAAGAATAATAATTTTTATTTCACAGTTATTATTATTATTACTGACAGAGTTGCAGACCTGCCAGTGCCATTCAGAACTTGGGGACTGAAATATTTTAAGGTAATTTTAATCAGTTTTTTCTAAGAAACTGATGGTAGCTTTAATTTCGTGGATCAAAAGGCCTTAACCGGAAAGTGGAAACTCTTGTTAAAGTGCATTCTATGCTCTTCGTTAAGTATCTAAGGTAGCGAAGGTGTCTGGCTCATTGTATACTAGTGTATGTGATAAAGCGGTAAACCCGAGTTATGGAGAAATTACCTCCAACAGGAAGGAAAGGAGGGAGAGCACGGGGGTTATGGCCTTTCTTTTCCACAGCGCTGGAGATGGAAGGGGATTATATATATACTCGATGTCTCAACAAGTCACAAGGACTTGCGAAATAACTCACTCACGTGTTTGCCCGAAAAAGACCTCTATTTAAAACGTCATAAAATATAAATTAGCCTTTAGCCTAACGATATAGATAGTAAGATAAAATAAAAAGAGAATACCACGAAGTCCAGGAAATCTCATTCTGTGACAGGATTGTCGCTCGAGTTGGCACTTATGCCTGTAGACATTTTCCCAGCAGTTTTGCATCGATATAACGCAACACCGGCGGCACCGAGGTATCATTCAATAACTTTTCAAGAACAATTGACGAACAGTAACAATCTAACAACGAGTGAGCGAGTGACCAGACAAGTAAGCCGCGTTGAAAAATGAAAACTGTTTTCACAAAACCGTGTATATACCTCGTAACACTCAGCCGTCCTCTGACATTATCCACGGAGAACTAAGGAAGAGATACGGCGTTGAGACGCAAATGTAACTCTCTTAAGCGAGGTATCGCCAGTAGCACTCCTTATTGTAACCAGTCAACCACGGACATACGAACGTTCCCAAGTTAAACTTGTGAGAAAGTGATGATAAAGTCAAGTGACATTAAACAAGTAGACGAGTGTGTGTGTGTGTGTGTGTGAAGAATTGAGACACGCAACAAATGGGAATCTTTATTGAAGAAACGTTTCTGACACTTGTCGAACCTTTGGACGAAGACTTACTTACACTAGTGGATGGTCCCACTGTGATCCGCGTCTTTCTGCTTCAACTCACCTGACTGCAGTATATAAGTCACTTCTCTGTACTTCAAGAGTGATGGACTGAACACATCGTTTCCAGGCTGAGGGACTGATTACTTCAAACTCCTCCTCATCCTTGTTCGTTCCTGCTTTGTACTGGACTGACGAAGCCACTGTGTGACGAAACGTTCCCTTATTAAAGATTTCCATTTGTTGCACGAGTGTCTCAATTCTTCAACTTGTCGGTTTTCACAACCATTTATATATATATGTATATATTATATTATAGTACTCACCTAGTTGAGGTTGCAGGGGTCGAGTCCAAGCTCCTGGCCCCGCCTCTTCACTGGTCGCTACTAGGTCACTCTCCCTGAACCGTGAGCTTTATCATACCTCTGCTTAAAGCTATGTATGGATCCTGCCTCCACTACATCGCTTCCCAAACTATTCCACTTCCTGACTACTCTGTGGCTGAAGAAATACTTCCTAACATCCCTGTGATTCATCTGTGTCTTCAGCTTCCAACTGTGGCCCCCTGTTGCTGTGTCCCATCTCTGGAACATCCTGTAACATCCTGTCTTTGTCCACCTTGTCGATTCCTCTCAGTATTTTGTATGTCGTTATCATGTCCCCCCTATCTCTCCTGTCCTCCAGTGTCGTCAGGTTGATTTCCCTTAACCTCTCCTCGTAGAACATACCTCTTAGCTCTGGGACTAGTCTTGTTGCAAACCTTTGCACTTTCTCTAGTTTCTTCACGTGCTTGGCTAGGTGTGGGTTCCAAACTGGTGCCGCATACTCCAATATGGGCCTAACGTACACGGTGTACAGGGTCCTGAATGATTCCTTATTAAGATGTCGGAATGCTGTTCTGAGGTTTGCTAGGCGCCCATATGCTGCAGCAGTTATTTGGTTGATGTGCGCTTCAGGAGATGTGCCTGGTGTTATACTCACCCCAAGATCTTTTTCCTTGAGTGATGTTTGTAGTCTCTGGCCCCCTAGACAGTACTAGTTCTGATTGTGTGTGTGTGTGTGTGTGTGTGTGTGTGTGTGAGTATGTGTGTTTGTGCGTGTGTGCGCGTGCGTGTGTCTTGCGGAATAAGTAAAACTGGTCAATTAGCAAGAACTCGTTTAAAATTAATTCCTTTCTAAAATTGTCTCTTATATATCTTTAAAGATATATTTTTGTCACTTATGCTGAAGTGAAAATTAATAATTTTGTACCTAAAGAACCTTAGAAAACTTACCTAACCTTATTATAACAAGCGCAATTTAATTTACCCTAATCCAACTAAATACATTTTAGATAAGTTTACAATAATTTAATACTAAACAAACACATTGAAGTATATTTTTTTTCGTTGAGTTCAGAATGACTTTTACGAAATTACTGCACACACATTTTTTAGCTATTTAAGACAAAATCGTAAGTTTTACCTATTCGGCACGACATATACATAATGTGTATGTGTATACACACATAATGTACACACACACACACACACACACACACACACATAATAAGGAATCATTCAGGACCCTGTACACTGTGTACGTTAGGCCCATATTGGAGTATGCGGCACCAGTTTGGAACCCACACCTAGCCAAGCACGTGAAGAAACTAGAGAAAGTGCAAAGGTTTGCAACAAGACTAGTCCCAGAGCTAAGAGGTATGTCCTACGAGGAGAGGTTAAGGGAAATAAACCTGACGACACTGGAGGAAAGGAGAGATAGGGGGGACATGATAACGACATACAAAATACTGAGAGGAATTGACAAGGTGGACAAAGACAGGATGTTTCAGAGATTGGACACAGTAACAAGGGGACACAGTTGGAAGCTGAAGACACAGATGAATCACAGGGATGTTAGGAAGTATTTCTTCAGCCACAGAGCAGTCAGTAAGTGGAATAGTTTGGGAAGCGATGTAGTGGAGGCAGGATCCATACATAGCTTTAAGCAGAGGTATGATAAAGCTCACGGCTCAGGGAGAGTGACCTAGTAGCGATCAGTGAAGAGGCGGGGCCAGGAGCTCGGACTCGACCCCCGCAACCTCAACTAGGTGAGTACAACTAGGTGAGTACACACACACACACACACACACACAGCCCTTTCAATGATTCCATCTGTTGCACAACAAATCGCAACAATGCGCTGACGACAAAAAATTACCCATCAAACCTCGACGAAATGACTTACGGCACTGTTAATCGCCTCGCTACTTCACCAAGGAGTGCACTGTGTTGCGTACTCTAGACCGCTGCCATATTCCACTAGGAAACGCGCAAAAAATTCGAGTGAGGGAACTTTTTGACAGCTCGAGTGTGGTCTCTGGGCTGAGTGAGCCGAGGTACTAGAGTTCGACTCTCTGTCCAGGTAGAGTTAATGGTTTCAACTTTCCCTCTAGTCTGAGAAATAAGCTATGGTGTGTAATAGTGATCATGAAAGAACCAACAATGGATTGACATATCCACATAATCTGTTTACATCAAAGTCCACTCCTTAACATCGGACTTAAAACACACCAAGTAAAGTCCAAACTTCACTTTGGTTGCCATAAGTTTGTCAAAACTTGTTATTTATCTTAAGTCCACGAACACAAATGAGTCTGACTACGCCTCTTAATATCCTCGAGAAATATGCTAAGCAGAAACATCGACATGAAAATATAGAAGTGCAAACACCACAATGGAGACAAGTATCGTTGTTTGACATTGAATAATTCTTAGCTTCTCTTCAGCTAAATATTTAATGAGCTCAAATCGAACATAGCCGTTTATCTCCACAATTCTTACACAGATGGAGTTCCAAACTCCACCAGTAGACTGAATAATTGACATTGTCCCCAAACTTCTGAATGCTAAATCTCGTGACTGGACTTTGGTTACGGCCCCAGTCTGCAAAGTTCCTAAATCGTTTACAGCAGAAGAGGTCGTGGTTGACCGACACATTTACAATAAGGGTAGACTCAACACAAGACGTTCAAGACTGAATAATGACCAAGTTTACATAACGACATATGTGCTATGTTCCAACACCGGTTCCAATACTGACACAAACCGAAGAGTACCGAAAATGGCATGAGGGAGATACAATCAACCATTACTGAAAATATGACAGGCTTAACAAGTCTTAACCAATGCCGAACTAATAACAATATTTACAAAAAAATATTGATTTGTCTCTGCGACTGGTTTAGAAAAACCAGTCACAGATTTTTAGGTCTGGTTTCACCAACCCAACAATAATAAAAGTCCAAAAGCAACCAATGAAACTATCCACAATCTACACTGGTAATTATGTCCACGAGCAACACTAGATGCTGTTACAATTAACACAAAAATATACCAGTGTCTTGAAACAAACGCAAGGAATTTGAGTCAGCCAATATTCTTGGGAAGCCCCATGCCATCTCTTCCTACCACTGTGACACTAAGATTTCAAGCTGTGAGCAAGAGGGTGCCGTCCCTGCTTTAATTATATAGTAATTACACAAGGTTCAAAATGGCATCAAATAATATCAGACAATGAATATTTAAAGTAATTAATAATTATTATAATCACAATACAAATTATTCTTCATGTTTGATAATGTCACTCCAGATTACAATAAAATTGAGTACGTGACTCGCAGAAATACATCACAACATTTTATAATTCACCAAAAATACTGGAAAAAAAAATGAAAAGAATTGAGCAACATGCAAAAAATATGTAAGGAAATAAAGGAAAGTCATGCACATTAAACTTGACTGCAAATAATGAACTGGCGTACATAACAAGGA
The DNA here is from genome assembly GCF_026875155.1 of Cherax quadricarinatus. NCBI lineage: Eukaryota > Metazoa > Arthropoda > Malacostraca > Decapoda > Parastacidae > Cherax > Cherax quadricarinatus. Next base: position 11,982,590 of record NC_069474.1, on the reverse strand, counting down.
ACATGTTACATGCGTCCTTAAATACCCTCGTGTAATCGATATACTTTAACTCCAATTAACCAACTAACCTCATTGATCTAAATATACTGAGGCAGGCAAAAATTTGAACAAAATGTTGAAAAAGAAAGTAAATTTTGTCGAGTTCCCTTTCACTAAGGCCTCCGGGGGGCATGTCTTCGCAAAATTATCAGTAACGGAAGGCAATACTGAAATAACAGTAAACGAAGATAATGTTGAATTTAATTCTGGGTGTTATGGGCTTCAGCATCCAGCAGGCTTGTGAGAGTATTTTCAGTGGGAGTGAATGGAGACAAGTGGATTTTATTTCTTGAAGTGCTGTTGGAATATGAGCAAGGTAACATTTATGAAAGGATAAGGGAAAGCCAGTATGCTGAACTTGAATCCTGGTAATAAAGTGCCAGCATTCTGAAGGAGGGATGGAGATGTAATTCGTAAGGCTACTTGAATGGGAATGCCTTCACAGTTCAGACATGACAACTATTTCATGGCTGAGTGTCACTATTTTTTATTTTTAGGGTCTATCTTAGTAGAATACCAGCAAATGAATTTGAAGATGTAAAATAGTATAGATCAAAACTAGCCGACATGTTGCCCATTATAATGAAATTTTCCCAGAAAAACGAGTTGGGAGAAAGTCCCAGGGTTAGTAGACTACAAAACTGTCCCAGCCAGAGAAAGGCTAGACTATAGGCTGTAAGTATCAATGGCTCTTGAGGTTGCATGACGATGCCACTCACATGCATTGTAAAGTGTGTGGATTGAGAATTCTCTGAATCTTGGTTAACAATGGCAGATTCACTGGAATTAACCATTTTCACACACTTCCGATAATCAAAATTATAATTATTTTCAACAGCTTCCTTGTTGCTTTCTGAAAATCCACAATTTAAACTTATCGAATCAGTTATCTTAAATTTAGTCTTGTCTCGATCCATACAAGTTCTCTAGA
>NC_069474.1:11959120-11974120 GCF_026875155.1 Cherax quadricarinatus | reverse complement strand
CCTTTCCTTGGACTGAACCTGATTACTTCCCATTTTTCAAGGTGCAGCATGAGCAACTACCGGATTTAGCGCTCCCTTAATAAATGCAGTATTTTCATTGTAATTTCTATAACTATTAATATTTTCGTGTGTCAGGAAGGAAATCAAATGGTAATATGCTGGGTGTTACATGGAAAAAATAGTTTGAGTTAGAGATCCCTCTCATTTTTCTATGTGCTGTATTTACAATTACAAATTTAGCGCTCCCCAGATTAATGCAATATTTTCAGGAAACCATGTAGGCATGTGCATGATAGAAGATTGTTAAATGGAAGAAATATTTTGAGAAGTTATAGAAATTTGCTGTAATTGTTGGCATGGGGACATTAATTGTATGCCTAGAACGAGGAAGAGAAGGAAGATGAAGAGGAAGATTATTAAGATGACTAAAGCGCCAGAAGCGAGGAAAAGAGAGCAGAAATGGAAGGCGTTACGAAGGCAAAACCTAAGTGGAGATAGTGTTGCAATGAGTCCTGCAATTTCTCAGTTTATGCGTGAGGGAAAGGTGCGTCAGCACGTAAAAACTACGTAATTCTTCAACAGTAAGAGGAAAGACGAATAAGTCTGTTTATTTCATTAATTTGCTTTGGGTTTTGTGTTGCTATTGGGTTTTGAGGGATGAGAAGCTTGAATATCTCATCTTACGATATGATATTTTTTTTTTTTAGCTGGGTGGACCTGTAGGCAAGTAAAAGGCCTCAATTAGCCGACCAAAATGTCTAGTGAGTTGGTCGTCATTTGGTTTATGACCTCGTTCGACAATTTTTTCCATTTCTCCTGACAAAGTTGCTTTTCGGTCGTTTCTCGACTCGTAACTCCAGCAAACTGTGCAAGAGGTGAATTAGTTGCTTCTCAAGACCCCCAAGTTGCAAAGGATCTGCAGCTCAGCTCCTTCAAGAGGAGTTATATGTCAACCCCTTCCCACCTGCTCCGCTGTGTGATACAGCTGCTGATCATCTCTAAGAGGCACAGGAGCTATAGCTCAACACATTAGTTTACCTACTAGTGGGGCTTTATAAAGTTCCATTAAACCCACTCGTAGTTGAAACGTAACAATGAAGACTGTCTTTTTATCACTTTTCAGTGTGACGCCATCATTCAAAATACTTCTATAGACTCAGTAGTTGTTACATAAAAGGAAACAAGTACTGCTAATGTGACCTTTTACAGCGGCAAGGTTTCGCTTTCTAGGAGTTTTGTCCGGCGATTACAAACAATACAGGGACAGCTTTACAAACAATGAAGGGGCGGCTTTACAAACAATACAGGGACAGCTTTACAAACAATAAAGGGACAGCTTTACAAACAATGAAGGGGCGGCTTTACAAACAATACAGGGAAAGCTGTAAAAATAGTGAAGGGACAACTTTACAAACAATGAAGGGACAGCTTTACAAACAATACAGGGACAACTTTACAAATAATACAGGGACAGCTTTACAGTGAAGGGACATCTCTACAATGAAGGGACGGCTTTACAAACAATACAGGGACGGCTTTACAAAGTTTCAGAAAAGTAACACTTTGGTACAATATACTACAGTAGTTCCCAATGTGTCCTTTTCTAAAATAATATAGGTATTAGTACCAACATAACTACAACTAGACCTGGAATTTAAACCCAGTCAAAACACTGAAAAATATTCGTATGTAAACATTGATATAGCAAACTCCTTTAAGATATGTCCTGAGCCATGTTAAGTAGACAGAGTGAGGAGGATAGTAAAGGATAAAAATAGGTAAATGTGATGTAATATCGCCCCGTATATTTATCCACATTTTACGGTCTACCAAATATCACATATATAAAACACTCGTCATATGCCGCAATTTAAAATTGCAGTGATAAAATAAATATTTAAATTAGAAGTGCGAATGTATAACATTACGGTGATAAAACAAATATTTATAATATTTATATTAGAAGTGCGAATGTATAATTTGGTTAGAACGTTATGCATTATCGTCATCAGAGCAGAAATTTTTTTCATTCTTTTGGAATTTTCGTTATATAGACGCTTTTGGAGGTGGTAATCTTTAATTATGTGATGAATGGTTTTGAAAACCGACAAGTTGAAGAATTGAGACACTTATGCAACACATGGGAATCTTTATTGAAGAAACGTTTCGCCACACAGTGGCTTCATCAGTCCAATACAAAGTAGAAATGGGTAAGGAGAGTAGAAGTTTGAGGTAATCAGTCCCTCAACCTGGAATCGATGTGTTCAGTGCTGCACTTCCTACAAGAGTGATGGACTGAACACATCGATTCCAGGTTGAGGGACTGATTACCTCAAACTTCTACTCTCCTTACCCATTTCTACTTTGTATTGGACTGATGAAGCCACTGTGTGGCGAAACGTTTCTTCAATAAAGATTCCCATGTGTTGCATAAGTGTCTCAATTCTTCAATCTTTAATAATACTGGTTACAGTACGTCTGCTCGAACTACAACCCATACACAGCTTTGAGGGCTAAAATAAAACAGACCACATACCTTCTGCAAACTCCAATAAACAGGTGGGGTTTAAAACTATGGCGAATGAGTGTAAAAACCCCACCCGTTCCGTGGCTTGTTTGCAATGCGCTATTGAGAGTCCAATAACAATATCAACCTTCCTCTAAGGAAGATGTACCTTCAATGATAATTTGAAGTCACTCAAAGGAGGCATTCCCAAGTTACTGCACAGAAACTATTTTCCCAACTTGCTCAATAAAGCAGTAAAGTGGCCCCTACACATCCATATTTTTATTAAAGAAGATAGGCCAAGTTTAAAAATTTGAAATATATCAGAAGAGATTATTTACATTGCTTGGAAAATATCCCAAACTGTTTTTCAAGACTGACAAGTTATGACTTACACAGACATGATGAAAGTAAACACCTCGGAGGGAAAGCTTAAAGTTTGAAGCGGATCGGGAACGAAATGTTTAATATAAAAAATTGCTTTGTATAACCAAAAAAAAAAAGGCACAATACCGTGACTGGAACGATACACAAATAACCCGCACATAGAAGAGAGGAGCTTACGACGACGTTTCGGTCCGACTTGGACCATTTACAAAGTCACACTGTGTGACTTTGTAAATGGTCCAAGTCGGACCGAAACGTCGTCGTAAGCTTCTCTCTTCTATGTGCGGGTTATTTGTGTATTGCTTTGTATTTTTTCGTTTATTTACCAGCTTGACTTGTTGCCCCAATCACCATTCTGAAAGATGTGACAACGCTGTTTGACCCTGGTGGACTTAGCACTTAGTTTTGATAATACATACGTGAAAAAGCCTTTATTAGGAGAATGAGGCTAAGGCCAGTGTTAGAATGGGAGCTGAATATTGCCAATAAACACGGGTCTTAAACGAGGGTTCGTGATGACTCACGAAATCGTAATGACACGATTGCAAACAAACCATACCACGGGTGGGGTCTGAACCCGCGATCAGAGTGTCTCAAAACTCCCAGTGGCCCAGTGGCTAACGCGACGGTCTGGAGTTTTGAAACACTCTGATCGCGGGTTCAAACCCTACCTGTTGTATGGTTTGGAAGGGTTCATGATATCACTATGGTTCGTTAACGTGTCTGTATATTGCGTTGTAAAATAATTGCTTGATAATGTATAAGGAAGAAGTGGGAGTTGAAAACAATATGAATCTAATGATAACAAGTTGTCAGTTGTACGGGAGCTGTAGGAAGAATTTAGAGAGAAACTGCTGAAATTAGTGAAGTTGAAAGTGATCAAAGAAAATAACGAAGTAATAAGAGCGAGCAAAGTTATGGCAAGAGAAAGTTTGAGAAGTGAGAGAAAGCTTATGGAAGAGGTAAGTGTAGGTGGACACCTGTTAGTGCATGTATCAGTAATTAAACGGCATAGGATGAATGAATAAATAAATCCAGGGAAGATATTGGATAAAACGTTTCAGTGGTGATTAATGAATATGCGGAATGAAAAGGTGTTAATAGATGGAAAAGGTAGTAAATTGGAGTATGTTTGTACTACGCTTTCGTACAGTTTTTAATTTTGTTTACATTGTAGAAGGGAGTAGGCTGAAGACAGGGCAAATGTTTTAAATCAATGTTTATTATTAATATTATGTATTTTATATGATAAGGAATGAGTAATAAAGTAGAAATTTATGTAGTGGAATGAGAAACATAATTCAAATCATAAAAGACGAGTTGATAAAATAGTTTGATCAAATAAGCGAGTGAAACAAGATGCTGACCGTAAGGTTGTGTAAATCTGGTATGGATGGAACAAAGTGCAATTGATGTCTTAAGTTTTTGCAGAAGGGTGAATAGGAGGTTTCACAAGACAGGGGCTTGAACATCCAACAGGCAATTAGGGAAAGTTTGGTTGGATTATTTTTGTAAGTAATTCAGTAGGAGTACGTTATTATGTTAGACTTTGTTGCTATGATTTTTCTTATTTTAGAGAGAATTAGATATTTAGATGTTGAACTATTTCGTTAGCCCTCAGGAGATTTTTAGGCCTAAGGCACTACCTCATATACCTTGTGGATAAACTAGCCCAGAAAATAGGTAAGTATGTTTTACGAACGACGTGTTGTAGGAGTTTGAACACAGCAATACTCGTCAAGGAAGTCAGGAATGTCGGCTGGCTAAACCTAAGTTATGGAGGTAGTAGAGCGAGTGGGTTATGGTGAGGCTTGGTGAGTCAGTGAGAATGATGATGAATGTACATTATTTTTTGAATCACACACTCTTATTGAGCAAACTGCAGACTTTATAAAAAAAATAGTCAGTTTTCTGATTACGTCTGGTTGTAATTATTGGGTAAACAATGATAGAGTTGGAAGTCAATCAGAATTTGGATTAGCTGGATTAACTGAGTTGTTTTAATCAATTTAAAAATAACCTAATATCGTAGTTGATTTTCGTAATTTGTATAATGTAATCCGGATAGATATCAACAAATTTAATTATTTTTTACATTAGTTAATTTACAACTAGACTTAACATTCGCAAAAATGTCCGTTTTATACCAAAAAAAATACTTAATGAAACTCAGTTTACTATTGTGGATACATTTATTAAATTAAATACATAAATTTTAACACTATTCAACATAAAATTCAGTAAAATACTCTATGATTCGCCTGATGGAAATAAAAAAAAATTCAGACTTGGAAAACTCGGAATAGTTAAAGTTTCACATAAGCAGTTAACTGTGATTGTCTGCCAAGCATTAAACAACCTAACTTTGTGTGTCTTGCCTGACTTTTGTTGGGCCAGAAATTGCATATGGAAAATTTGATGTGCAAATGTGTTGTCATTCTCCACGACCTTTTGTTTTGCTATTTCTGTTTCTTGCGCCATTGTTGTTGCTGTTGTTTGTGTTACTTTTGTTGTTGTTGCCTCCGTTACTGTTAGTGCTGTTGCTTCTGCCATTGTTGCTGTTTTTGTAACTGTTGATGCTGTTGCTTCTGCCACTGTTGCTGCTGTTGCTTCTGCCATTGTAGATGCTGCCGCTGTTGCTTCTCCTATCGTTGCTGTTGTTTTTGTAACTGTTGCTACTGTCACTGTTTTTGATGAGTGAGTGAAATAACACACGTAATATTAGTTTATTTTGAAGAGGGGACGTTTCCCCCACGGATGGCGAAACGTTTCCTTAATAAAAATATCATAATAGCGTGCATGTGTCTTATTTCGCATTTGTCTGAAATTTGTACCCCGTTTAGAGATTGTCACTGTTGCTGCCGTTGTCTCTATCCCCTCTGTCAACGGTGCTGCTGGAGCTGTTGCTTTTCCACCTGTTGTTGTTCTTGGAGAAAAATTTCGATATAGTTGACTTCACTGTCCCACTTAAGAGAAATTTGTGGCATTTAAGTACATCTCAAATCTGTTTACATAAGAATTTTCCCAAATTATTAAAAATACAAGTCACAATTTCGTGACTGCAACAATACACAACTGACGACAAAATTAACAATGATCCTTAAAACGTCATTGTAATGGCTCTTTCAATGCTCCAGCAAGGATTGTATTATTATACTGTTGTTGCAGTAATATTGTTGATGTTTTTCATTTCCTATTATGCATGTTTCTCATTACCAATTGTAGACGTTTCTTGCTACCTAGTGCAAATGCCTTCTAGTAGTCTTCTAACCTCTCCTCACATTCCTAAGACAGGTACTCGCAGCAGAGAATGCTTTTAAAGTAACTTTCGACCCAAGGCTGGACTTTATCAAGTATACAGAATAATAAATTAACCTTATTAGGCTAATGAGTACCCTGAGGTCAGGCTCGGAGGAGAGAGAGGTCATGAATATGCGAGATCAAGTGGAGGTGAGGTCAGGTATAAATGAGGTCAGGCACCGATAAAAGTAGGATGAAGACTAACATCGGAAAGTTATTACGTTACGTGAATCATGGACAATGTTAGCAAAAGGTTCACTTAACATATACGTTTCACTAGTTGTAAATGGTATGGTAATACCGTTGACCAAATTTACCGTTGATTATTGATCAACTGTGTCTTGATGCAGGAGATAATTTTTTCATTAAGTCCTCTGCTTTCTGTATTTCCCATGTACCTTGTGTGACTGTTTCTCATTACATCATGTGAATATTTCTCATAACCTATTGTGACTGTTTCTCATTTCTCTCTCGTGAATACGTTTCATTACCGAGTTTGGATGTTTCTTATTACTCGCTCATTTTAATTAGATTCAGAATATAATTTTAATAATGATTTGTTGTTAAGATAATGTAATTTTATGGTCCTATTGAAGGGCCATATTATCACGTTATTGTGGTTGTAATAAGTTCTTCCTGTTATGCCACTTAGGTTTAATGGTGGTTTTACTTTAATGGGAGCTGAAGTTTCCATGGTGGCCTTTGATGTCATAGAAGCTAGGGCTAATATGGTAGCCTTTGTTATCATGGTATGTGAGGCTTTCGTGGTAGTTTTTGTTCCCTTAGTTATTGAGGTTTTGACGCTAGTTTTTAGCTATCATGGAAGCTGTGAAGGAGATATTTAATAGACATTATTATTTGTTATTTTATTTTTGTTTTCATTATTTTGCTTTTGTTAATCATGCAGAAGCTCTAAGCACGTAAGAGAACATACAGAAGCTTAAAAATAGAGTATGTATTCAGGTTAGGTCGAAGGAAGCGGAGGTTAACGGCTCTTTCTAGGAACATTTGCATTAAAGGCATTATCACTGAAGAGCACAGAAGATATCCACATGCCTCACTCCCTTGTGTGTTGGAAATAAATGGTATAAAATACCGACACAATGGAAAAATAAACATTTGAGTCCACTGTGTGGGCGAATCGTTGTCAATAAAGGATCACATTATACTGCCAACACTAACAGTCTTTTCAAAGCATCAGATACAATTTGCAACCACTGAAGGGGTGAGGTATAGCTAGCAAAATATATGAGACTGCAGCTTACATAGCAACCTAACATGGTTGCGGGGCTTAGGGGTTGCTATTTGTTTAGAAGGGAGGGGGCTAAGGATACATATTTTAAAGTAACGTTATTATTATTACTTTTATTTGGGGGGCTTGACCCCCAGGGCTTCGTTTGGCGCCGCTACTGTCAGTCCCTTAGCCTTCAGAAGTGCTCAGCCCAATCACCTGTAACATCGTGACGCTTTATCACATTATCTTCAACCTCCGCACCTCACTTCTGACTCCCGTATAAGAAGGTCCAATCTTAAACTTCAGCATTACATTGATTGAGGCTATAGAGCTGAATGCTGAACATACCCTGAAACCTAATTGTAAAGTACTCCATTGCAAAAACTACTGAAAAACATGAACAATATTTTCTCTTCAAGTCGTGGAGTCTGCGTTCAGCTTTAAAGTACGGAAAACAGATACCTGGCTGTTACCCGTCTGTTTTAGGACACATCCTGGAGAATGGTACAGTAGCATAACCTTCGAGAGATCTGGGCTTTGATATGAGTTATGACAGGAGTACAGCTCTCGGATTGCCAACTGAACGAAGTTAAAACATCTCTTTCTTGACATTTAAAGAGTTTCTAATCAACAAATGCGTCTGAGGATAGGCAATACACTAACACCATACATACCCAGAACTAATGACTTGTCGTTCCAGTAACCAGTTACCTAAGAGTCATGGTACAAAAAAAATAGCCAAGTTATAGAACACACGACATAGGGAACTCAACATAGCTGGTGTTGCATAACTCAACCAACACCTGGTGTTAGATAACTCGACTAACATACCTGGTGTTACAGAACTCATCTAACACCTAGTGTTAGAAAGTAAACTTCCACCACAGAGACTGAACTGCGTATAATTATTTACGCGAAAATGGACATGAACGACCCATTCGAATGGCGTAAAATTGTCTAAATCAATTGGAAGTACTACGAGATACCACGGAAATAGATGAATTTGCTCTAACGAACTTCAATTAATCGCTAGAATGAACTGCCAAAGTCTCCCAACCATCAGTACAACAGCGACAGAGAGTATGTGAGAAGCGCCAGTGACCTTTTTCCTTTTTCAGTGACACAGTCTGATCTTTCTGGTGCTTCAGGAGTCGGACACAATGTACACAAAATGACCTCACTGCTTCAGGGAGAGTACTACCAGGGTGCTGTTTCAGGGAGAGGGAATTTAAGACACAGAGTGAACATTCGGTTTCACGAAGAGGACGTTTAACCTTACCGCTACAATTTTACTGAGATGGCGTTCAAGAAGAACAAGAACATAACTGCGTCAGCAAGAGACCGTTCAGGAGGAACAACAATCTAAGTATGAGGACGTTCGAGAGACAATAATCTTACTGCTTCAGTGTTAAACATACACTGACCTGTCCGGGGTTCATGCATCAGAATTTCGGAAAATATAAGCGAGGTTATTTTAAGTCAGATTAATTTTGGTTGGGGGATTCAGACAGAAGACTTCATTTTAGTGGTTAAATTGTTTTATTATTATTATTATTATTATTATTATTATTATTATTATTATTATTACAGTAGTGATAGGAGGTCTGTAATTTAAATATAACTAAATATTTGTAATAATTAATAGTACTGCAATCAATTATTATTATTATTATTATTATTATTATTATTATTATTATTATTATTATTATGTCACGTTTAAGTATTATATCCTTAGGGACCATGTAAAATTATCAGGTGCGCTCCAAGGAAAGGGAGAGTAGCTGCCATTTCTTAAAACAACAGCCCTATACCAGAATAAAGAACTCCTCCCCCCACCCCAGTACATCCCATCCCGTAGTGAGAGTAATAAAAATTAATATGCTATAATTACCTCAGTAACCAAGACAATTTACTCTATTGACTTGCTTTGCAAGGGCAATTATTGTTTACTAATATGAATTTACAAATAAAGATAAATATGTAATTATGGTTGGAGAGAATACATTTAATAATCTATAAGAAAAAAAATCCACGAAGTTCGTCCAGTCTAAAATTTATGAGGTATTTTAGGTTAGGTAAGATTCGTCAGGAAACAGGACTAGTATTTTCTGACCCACCACTGGAGCTTTTGGTCATCTGATCGATGCCTTCCACTGGCTTACCGGTCGTCATCGAAGATGTATGTCTATAACGTAACGTTAATTTTCAAAAAAGTGAGCCGGTAAGCCAGTGGAAGGCCAACAAAACTTTCAGTACTGATGGATTAATGGAGTGAAGAGTCTTGCTCAGTGGAAGCTTCAGGTGGCTATTACTTATGGTGTTTCAGAAAGATGGACCCAATTTCAGAGTAAAATGCTTTGAAATTGGGTCCATCTCTATGAAATGTGGTACCTCGGGATACGAACAGCTCAAAACTCGCACAATTATGTAAGTGTATTTATGTAGTGCTTCTGTAAGTGTATGTTTGGAGGTCTGAAACGGATTAATCTAATTTACATTATGCCTTATGGGAACAAATTCGTTCGGTATCGTAACTCGAACAGCCTTATGGAACGAATTAAGTTCGTATCTCGAGGTACCACTATATACTGATCGTTGTTCGTACCTGTGACTGATCTGCTCAGAATATACATTGTTAACGAACGAATGTAAACTTTTGATTTTTTTTTGTCCACCTGCATTGTAGAGCATTAATAACCGAACGTAACCATGAAAAGAAAAATGGTAAAAATAAAAATTTGCCCCCTTTTATGGCATGTTGAAATTCAATGTATAAATAATAGTTTGTCCAGAAAGCGAGCACTCAAAATATTTTACACGGTTTTTTTTTTTAAAATTCTCTTTTTTTTTATTTTTTTTTAAAATTTTTAAACTTTTTACAAAATTTTTTATATAATTTTTGAGCTTTTCAGGACCAGTGTGTCATGAAATATGGATACTACGCGTGTCGCGAAAATCTTACAGCCAAATCGCGTTTTGGCGTTGATTGTTGCAAGAGTATTATATATCGTGAGGCGTAATCTCTCAGGTATATACACTGATTTTAATTAATTTAAACCTTATTTTGGGGTTTTTAAAACTTTTTTTTGACTTTTGGGAAAAAGATTACTGAAATCTAACGACCCCGGGGGGTTAGTCGATAATTTGAAGCTTCTTAATTATTTTCATGCAGTCGATAAGAAAAAACCCCGGTATGCTAGCAGTTCTTCTTTTCAAATTTGAGACACTTATGCTACATAGGGGAATTTTTACTGGAGAAACGTTTCGCCACAAAGTGGCTTCATCGTCCAATACAAAGCAAAGGTAAAAGGGGGGGTTTGAGGTAATCAGTCCCTATTTTGGATAAGTACCTAAATTTCTTCAACTTGTGGGTTTTTCAAAACCATTTACACAAATTCTTCTTTTTTCCCATTTTTTAAATTTAAATGGTACATTAAAAATATTTTACTCTACTAATTAGAAAAAAACATTTTTGTGATTGATAACATTCGGGGGAGGGAAATTTTTTTTAAATGGCCCATATAAAAAAACCAAAAAGGTGACAGTAAATTAGCATTTGTATTTTAAATGGACTAATAAAAAACAAAAGGGTATTCAGAGGTTGTGTTTTTAACACTGTCGGCAATGGTATTTTTTATGTTGTCTGGTAAGCTGAAGCGGAAAGGAAAAGTTTTTTTATTTCATCGTTTTTATATTTCCCACATTGTATTTTTTAACAATTTATGTGATATTTCTGGGAAATATATTGACTAATTCCCGCTATGCATAAAAGCCATAATCTGGGATTTTTGTTTAAGCACATCTCACTTATTGGGGTAAGTTTTTGTTTGGGAAACGGGACAATTTTCCTACCAGATTTTTTTGTTATAGACCCATTACTAGAATTTGGTAATCATCTACCTTTCACTGGCTATCGGTCTACCCTTTAAAAAAATTAAAAATATTTTTTCTGGCCTTTTTTAGATTTCAAAAATTTGTTTCTACGGTAAATAAATGATTTATCCAACCAAAATTGTTATTTTTTTTTTTTATTTGTGAATTCAAATTAATAAAGAATAATTCCCAATGTAAAACATGTCAAAAAAGGTCTTGGGTTAATTAATAATTTAGTATTTTTTTTTTATTACTCTACTGTGGGGGGGCCCTTGATGCGGGGAGGGGTCTTGATTTAAAAAAATGGCAACTATTACACTTCTCTTGGATAAACGCTATAGGCTGTTAAGGGTAAGTTCTTGAACTAATCTAATAATAAAAAAATGTTACAGCCTCTGCTCAAAATAATAATAATAATTTTAGTTTTTTTTAAATACCTTGTCCGAAAAAAAAAGGTCGTGGTTTTTAAAGTCCTTCCTGAATCAGTCCCCGGGTTGTTCTGAAGTAGTGGTCATGTGTATACTTCCCCCCTCAAAGCAAAAAAGGTCGGGGTTGTCCTAAAGAAAAAAAGGCAACTGTGTCCCGAAACAGAAAAGGTCACTGGCGCTGTGCATACTACTTCATCCTACTGTATGAGGGTTGCGGTTTGGCAGTTCATTTAGCGATTAATTGAGTTCGTTAGGGCAAATTCATCTATTTGGGGTACCTCGTAGTACGGTATACCAATTGATTTAGGCAATTCTTCTGCGTCATTGGGATGGGTCCTCCTTGGTGTTTTCTTGACGTTTTAGCTTTTGTCCATTGTATGGGGTTGTGTGTGTGTGTGTGTTTTGTGTTGTGTGTTTGTGTGTCTGTCTGTCTGTCCTGTGTGGTGAAAGTTTCTTTCTTTACTTTTTTGTTATGGTTCCGACATCAAATGTTTGATGAGTTTTTGACCCCATTTGTATTAGTTGATGATTCGGCAACACTAGGTGTGTGGAGTTCTGTAACACCAGTGTTTTTATGAGTTCTGAAGCAAAAGGGTGTGTTGATTTTCTGTAACACCAAGTACCAGGGTGTACAAGCCCTAAACGTTTCCTTACTGAATTCGGAATACGTTTTTAGTTTGTAGGCCCCATATCTGCAGATTATTTGGTTGACGTGCGCCTCAGGTGAGCCCCCCGGGTTTTATACTCACCCCAATATTCTGTACCCGTCTGCAGTTTCTTTGCCTTTCCCCAAATCTTCAGTTTTTTTTTGAAATTTGGGGGGTTGAACCCCAGGGCCAATTTCTGGCCAGACCTCGGCCTGCCCCATATCTCTTTGTATTCTTTCTATTCTCGTCCGATTGAATTCTTCTCATCTTCATTTTAACTTCTGTTTCACATATATCAGAAAAAACCCCGGGCCCCTAGGACTGACCCTTGGAAACCCCCCGCTCGTAAAGGGCGCCCACTCTGACACCTCGTCACGTACCAACTCGATTTTTTTTCCCGAGATATATTCCCCTGATCCAGTGGGGGCCCTTCCCCTTTTTATTCTCCCGGGTCCTCTCTTTTGCTTTAACCTTTTTGGGTGAAACTGTGTAAAACACACCGTCTAACGTCCAAAAAAAACGCAACTATCCACCCCCCCTTTTGCTTATGTTGTCACCCCTGCATAGAATCCATAGGCTGTGCCCGGATTTTCCTCCCTGAAACCGTTCTGGTTGTCGTTAAAAAATCACTCCTTTCTAGGTGCTCCACCACTCTTTTTGAAAAATTTCTCCATGACTTTGCATACTAACATTTTAGTGACATTGGTCTGTACTTTAGTGCTTCGTGTCTGTTTCCCTTTTTAAAAATTGGGACTACATTTTCTGCTTCCTACTCAGGTAGCCCCTGTTTCGATAGATGGTTGAAAATTTTGCTAGTGGAAACATAAACGCCCCTGCTCCCTCTCTCAAACCCAGGAGAGTTTTCCGGCCCATTCTCTTTGGGATTTAGCTTCCCTTTCACCCTTTACTTTTTCCCAGTTGTATTACCGTGCCCAACACTTATGGGTACCCCACCTCTCCTCTTTCTGAAATCCCCTTTTGTCCCCCTTATGGACACCCCTTTGAATCTCATTTGGTTTTTCACAAATTTCCCCGCATTTCTTGTTTTTTTCCCCTCCCTTCCTTTTTTAGTGATTACCTGGTCCTTGAATGTTTTTTCTTACTGATGTGGGTGTACAACAGCTTCTGGGCAGCTTTGGCTTTTTTAAAATGTCCTTTTTGTATTGCCGGTGGGGCCCCCCTTCTTTCGTGCATATTCATTTCTGGCTCACGCTGCTCTCCTTATTATCCGGGGCCTTTGCCTTTTTCTTTTTTCCATTTCTAGCACACTTTGGTTTTTTGCCTCTCACCCTTTGGGGGAGCCAAGGGCCCTCCTGGCTTTCTCGAATTTTGTTACCCTTGGGTTCAAACCTCTCCCCAGTTTTCCTTTCATATTTTTTTCAATATTTCCCTCATCTCATTTACTGGTTTCCCCACCATTTTGCCCCTCAACCCCCTTAGGGAAATTTTTCCTGCCCGTGTAGTCCCCTCTCTAGTACTTTGGGTTTTTTCTCCTGCCCCTTTCCCGCTTTCCTCTCCACTTAACCTACCCTGTATTCGAAGTTAGAAAACGTGGTCGGTCACTGGCCCCCAGAGGGGCTTTACATGTGTGCCCTTAAAAATCTGCACTATCGGGGTGAATATTTTGGGCCCGCTGCTGGTTTTATCCCTTCCCCTCTCTCTGGGGTGTCCCTTACCCCATCATCATAGCCCTCCAATTTTGGACCCTTGTGGGTCCCGGGTCTCCCAGTTAATTCCCTTTTGATTGAAGTCACCCCCAATCACACTTTGCCCCTCGCATGAGCCCTTTGGCCACTTCAGTCAAAGTGTCAAAATATCGGTCTTTTACTCTCATCATGCTGTTGCTTTGGGCTCCTGTTGTTTTTTGTGGCGGGTTTTTTCATCACTGCAATTTCCCCCTTGGGGGCCTCCAGACTGAAATGTTTTTATGTAGTCTTTTTGTTTTTCCCCGTCTCTTTTTCCCCTACAAAAACCCCCGTGGCTTTTGATGGCAGTGCCACTCCCCTTTCCCCCTCGTTCCCTTTGTTTTCCTCAGGATCTGAATCCCATTGGATAGAGGGATCCAACTTTCCGTGAGCTTTGTTTCTGTGAGAGCATGATGTCTGGGACCCCCTTTGATTCTTTCAGCCAGTCCCCCTTATTCACTATTCCATCAGCATTTGTGCCCCAAAACCTTTACTTTTCCTTTCCAAACTGTGTTCTGGGGGGTTGTGGGGGGGTTTGGACCTGGGAGTAGTGTGGGGTTTTACGCAAAGTGTGGTTGGGGGCTGTAGGTTTGGGGTTTTGAGTTGTATTGGGCAGTGTGTTTGGCTGTGGGGGGTTTGGGATGTTCTGTGGTGCTTGCACTTCTTGCTTGCCCTGCTCCGGGTTTTCCTGTGCGACTCTGTTCTTGTCTCTCTTCCCAGCCCCTTCCCTTTCTGTCCTCTCCCCTTTCTTCTGCCATTCTTTTCTGTTCTGTCGCAGTCTAGGGAAAACCCTCTTGCTGTTCATATTTTCAGCCGTGGTTTTTTCTTTCAGGATCCTGTTTTGCACTGTTTTGACAGAAAAATGTTTGACGACCCATTTCTCCCCTTTTGTTTGTATATTGTGAAATCACTTTTTTACTGGATCTTTTGCCTATATTAT
>NC_069474.1:11941620-11956620 GCF_026875155.1 Cherax quadricarinatus | reverse complement strand
AAACATACACACACACTCACACACACACACCACACACACAAACTACACACACACACACCACACACACACATACACACACACAACACACACACCACACACAGACATACACACAACACACCACACACACAAACACATACACACACTCACAGCACTCACACACACAGTTCAGACATACACACACATACACACACACACACACACACACACAGCACACCACACACACTACACACACCACACACACATACATTCACACCACACACACACATCCACACTCATTACATACACACACACACACACACACCATACCCAGACACACACACACTACATCACACACACTCATACAGTACACACACACCACACTCACACACATATCACCCACACCACACACACACACGACCACACAGACACACACGACACACACATACACACACACACACAGACTCACACACACACAGACACACACACACACACACACACACACACGACACACACACACACACACACACTCCAGACACACCCACTCACCAGACACACACACCACCTACATACACACACTACTTACAGAACACACACACACACAGACACACACACACACAGCAGACAACCACACCCCACAACACACACAAACCCCACCACAACAACACCCCAACCACACCCTCCAACCACGCACACCCAACCAAACCACACCACACCAAAACATACAACACACACCTCCACCACAACCCCAAACAACCCATCACCCAAGCCACCAATACCACAACCACCACCCAACACAACACACCCCAAAACCACCACACACCACCATCCACCCAACAACCGACAACAACAAACACACTACAAAACCAACCACCTACTACACAACACCACAAACTACCACCAACCACCAACAAAAATACACAACACCACACATAACAACCCCAACTACACAACCACCCACCAAAACACAACCCACAACACACAAGACTACCCCGGCAACCAAACCCTCCAACTTAACCAAAAACACACACCCACCCACAAACCAATACAACTACACAACACACCCACACCCAAACCAAACACACAACCCAACCCATCACCCAACCCCAACACACCCCCAACCACCCCCACACTAAACAACAACAAACCACTACCTCCACACAACAAAACACACACACAAAACCCACGCCACCACAACACACACAACAACCCTCCACCCCTACACCCACACAACACAACCAACCCCACAACCACACCACAACACAACACCACCTAAACCACACACACCAAAACACCCACACACACCACACACCACCACCACAGAAACCCCCCACCCAACCAAGTACACACCCCACAACAAACACAACCACACACCACACACACACACACCACCACCCCCACCAGACCACAAACAACAACACCCACCCACAACCCAACCACAACCCCAACAAACGACAAAAACAAAAACACAACCACAACCACCCAACCAAACACCCCACCCCCCACAACAAAACCCACTCCACGAACCCCACACACCACACCACCACACCCACACCCACAAAACACAACCAACACAACACACACACCAAACCACAAACCACCAATCACACCACACCAACAACACCAACACCAACACACCACACACACAGCACCAACCACACCCCACCCCAAACCAACACCCCACCAAAACCAACACCCCAACCACACCACCACCAACCACGACCTACAACAACACCACAACCACCAAAAAACCCAACCACCGCACACAAACAAAAAACCAACCACACACACCAACCTTAAACCCACACCCACCCACACTCCCACCACCCGAACCCAACCCACCCAACACACACACCACTCCAAACGCATCACACACCCCCCACACCCCACAACCAAACACCACAACTCACCACAACACCCAACAACCACACCCAACCCCACACCACCACACCACACAAACTCCACCCCCACCAACACCAACACACATACCACAACAACACACAAAATACCAAACCCACCAACCAACACACCACACACCCACACCCACCAACACACTACAACACGACACACCACAAACAAACCTGTTACGACCCAACACACCCCAACCAACAACACACAACCACCACACAAAACAAAAACCCCCCCTCACCACCCAACCACACCAACCCCCACAACACACCCACACCCCAAAACCCCACCAAACAAACACAACACCACACTTTCCGCCCAGAAACAAACACCGAAGACCCAACAAACACAACACAAACCCAAACACACACCACACACACACACCACAACCCACACCACCACCCAACACACAAAAAACACACACACACACACCACCCACCACACCACCAACAACACCACCCACCCAAAAACACCAACACCACACAACACAACCACACCCAAACAAAACCAACACCACCACCACCAAAACACACCCCACCACAAAAACACACCCAACCACGCCACCACCACAACGATACCACCAGACCTCACAAAACACACCCAACACAACAAACACGAAAACCCACACCCCAAACCCAACACCAAACAACACACACACCAACCACCACCCACACCACACCAACCACACCACCATCACAGCAACAACGAACCCCACAACACCCCTGACCCCCACCACACCACACCCAACACAAAAGCACCCCACCCCCCACCAGAACCACACACACCACCCCAATCCACCACCCCCACCAGCACAAGTCCCACCCAAACCAAACCCACACCCACACTCACACCACACCACCACTACACACCAACAACCACCCAACACACCCACCCACCACAACCACAACCACACCAACACACCAACACACCAACGAGAACCACACAAAACCCAACAACCAAAACACCCACACATCACACCCTCCCTCCACCAACACTATGGTGTGAAACTCCAAACCCACCCCACCAGCACACCACCCCCACAAACACCACACACCACCCACCCACCCCACCAACACACAACAAACCAACACACATAAAACAAACCACCACACACACCAACACACCAAAACAACAAAAACCACCAACCACAACCAACAACACCACACACACACCATACACACCACACCCGACAACGACAATGCCCACCAAACAACCACCCCCCCAAGACCCAGACACAACCAACACCAAGCTACACCACCCACCCACCAAAAAAACACCCCACACACTACACACAAACCACAAACACACACCACACACCCCCAGCAACCCACCACCCAAACCACACAACAACCACAAACACCCACACCCAATAACACGAAACCCACACCCAAACACCACCCCCACCCACACACACACCACCCACACCAAAAAAACCAACACCACACACTCCACACATCGACCCAAAACACCCACATACACCCAAAAGACACCAAAACACCACCTCCCACCACCAACCCACACCACACACAAAGCAACAAAAAACACAAAAACCAACACTAACACCACGCCCACACCCACACCACACCCTAAACCAACACCCAACATCCAACACCCCACACATACCCACCACAACCACACCACTACACCAATACCCAAAACACACATACCAACCAACAAACACACCAACAAACCAACAAACACACGAACAACAAAAACACACACCAAAACACCCACAAACCTACCAACCCCCACACCAAAAACTCAACCCCCAAACCCCCACAACAACACCACAGACAACCAACAACCCACCAACACATCCCCCCACAACAACAAACAACCCCACCCAAACCACCAACCCCCCAACCAACACCACCACAACACACAACCACCCACACCAAACACACAAACAACCACTAACACACCACCATCAACCACAACAACACCCAATACCACCACCAACATACCCACCCAACAACAACACAAAAACCCACACCCAACACACACCACACCCCCACCAACCTACCATCACACACCCAACAGACAACCAACAACACACACACCAACCAACCACTCCCCCCACCACACACAACAACACACCCACACACCCACACCAACAACCCCAACAACCACACAACCACACACACAAACCACACACAAACCACAACCCAAACAAACCAACCACCATCCACAACACCAAACAAACAACACAACAACACCACAACCAAATAAGCACCAAACCCGAGAACCCACACCCACACCACACAACACCACACAAAACCACACCACAACCAACACAAACCACAAAACCACCACCGCCAAGACACCACACACAACACCACCCACCCCCCACAAACCCACCAACAAAGACCAAACACCACAACATACCATGGACCACCAAAACAACACACACCTAACAACACCAAAACGACCCCACCCACAACACACCCACCCACCAACCACAAAGATACACCCAAAAAACCAAAACCCCCCCACCCAAACACACCAACCACAACACCCCCCAAACAACAACAACCACCAAAACCACAACCAAACCAACTACCCACACACCAAACAAACCATCACACCAACCACAACCAACCCATCCAAAAACCCCACAACAACCCACACAAACCAACCCCCACAACACCAAACACCCCAAACCCACACACAACACCCAGCCACAAAAACCACAACATAACACCCCACCCACCACAACCACAAACCACAAACAACCCCCACAACACCCCCCACCCCAACCACAAACCCCCACACACCACACAACCAACAACCACCAACAACAAAAACACAACCCCACAACCCACAACACCAAACAAACACGACAACCAAACCAACCAACAACACCCACCACACACACACCACCAACATACACCACCCCCAAACAACAATCAAAACCCCACCAAACCCACATAACACCCGTACACCCACACCACCAACCCACCCCCAACAACTCCACCACAACCACACCAAACACCAACACACAAACACCCGACCAGACCACCACCCACACCAACAACAACCCACCAAACACCTAACACTACAACAAAAAACAAACCCAAAACCCACCACACCACAAAACGCACACAACACAACACACACACACAAACCCAAAACACCACCACAAAAAACACCAAAACCCACAACTAAACAACCACACCCACACCTAATACACACACCCCACAAACCCCAACCACACCCCCCCCACACCATTACCACAAACCCACACGACCAGAAACCCATGTCCACAACCCCCACAAAGACGACACACCCATCACCCTCCCAACCACCCACACACACCACCAGACAAAACACCCCACCCTCCACCCCCCACACACCACCCCTACCCTCCCAAACAACACCCACCACACCGTCCCCAAACACCAACCACAACCAAGACCAACCCAAACCCACAAACACAAACAACCACCACCAAACACAACCACAACAACCCACCCCACCACCCCCCCCACACACAAACACACAAGCAGACCACAACAACCACACAAAAACACCAACAACCACCGCAACCCCACCCAAACACCAACATCAACACCCACCACAAAAACCCGCATACAACCCAACATCAACAACAACCACCGCCACACAACACACACCAACCACAAAAACACCTAAACAACACACAACCCAACACCACCCAACAGGCAAACCACAACAACACACACACACACCAACCAAAAGCGACCCAACACAACACAAACGAAACCCCAACCCAAAACATAACCCACACAACCCAATAACCACAACCACCCAACCACCCACCACCACCAACAACCAAAAAACGACACACACAAAACACCACCCACCAACCCCCGAACAACACCCACATACCAACCACACAAACACACCACAACTCCAACGTAACCACCACAATCCACCCAAAAAGCCAACAAAACCCACCAAACCCACCACACCCACACACCCACTCCACCACCCACACACTCCCAACACCCCCACAGAACACCAACCCCCAAATCCCCCACACACACACAAACAAAAATACCCCCCAAACCCACCCAACACCACACCCACACACACACACCAGACACCCTACCCCCTACAAACCAACCACCCCCAACAACCCCACCACACCACCCAAGACCCACACCACCCAAAAACCACCACCCACACACACACACCAAACCCAAACACCCAACACCGACCCCAACACCCCACACCAAAACCCAAAACCCACCACAACCACCCTAAACCACAAACCACACCCAACAAAAAACAACAACACCACACCCAAACACCACACACACCACACAAAAACAAACCAAAAACAGCACCCACTCACCCACCCCAACACCCCACCACACAACACCAACCACACACCAACACACACCCTCCACACCATACACACCACCACCACACACACAACAAAACACCCAACCCCCTCCAAACCACCCACCAAAAAAAACCCACCCACAGACCCCAACAACACTTAACCACACACCGCCACACAACAACCCCACCCACAACCAACCACAATCACCAAACGCACCTACACAACGGAAAGCAACAACAACCACAACAACAACCCCAACACAAACCACCCGACCACCAACACCCAACACAACCACCACCCAACCCCACACCCACACCACAACAAAACTACCCTACCACACACCACACAACACATACAACAAAAACCCACACCACACCAAAACCACACCACAACCACCCACATACCACCACCCAAACCAAACAACTCACAAACCACCACAAACACCCCTCAACACCAAAAACCCAACCAACACCTCACCCACAAACACAAACCACCACCCAACCACAACCACACCCACCCAAACCACCACAACAAACTCACCCACACACACAAAACCCCACACACCCTACCAACCCAACAACCAACACCCAACAACCGACACCACACCCACCGAACCACCTACATCAACACCAACACAGAAACCACCTACCACAACACCCACACCCCGAACACACCCCAATCCAACAACCCACCACCCAACTCCCAACCACCACACACAACCATCCATAACACACACCAACTCATACACAAAACCCACATCAACAACCCCACCACCACCACACCACCCACACCACCACAACAACACCACACAACAAACCCAACACCCAAACCCAAGCAACACACCCAACATCACACCACCCACAACCCACAACAGACCACCAACCCCACCACACAAAGAACAACACACCCACACACACCACCTACCCAACCACAGCACCACCAACCAAACCCACCCAACACAAAACACCTACAACCACCAACCACCACCACCACCAAACCAACACCACACACAAACCAACAACCTAAACAACCAAAACACCCGAACCCACCCACACAACCCACACAACAACCCTCCACACCCCACACCCACAAAAACACAACAACAACACACACACAACATCCCACCCCACACAGCCACAACCACGACAACCCCCTCCCCAACCACACCACCCCCAACGAAACACACTACCACAAACCTAAACACACACACAACACTCACACACACAAAACATAAAACCAACCCACCCACCCCCCACACCACTTACAACCAAACTCCAACCAGCACACACCCCAAAGCCACAAACCCACAACACCCCCCCCAACCCACCACCACCCCCCACCAACCCCACACAACGCCACACAACAAAACAACAACACCACCAAAAAACAAAAGCAACCAAACCTCAACACACCCACCACACACACACACCACCCACCACATACCAACCAAAACACAAACACCAAACCAACCAACCACAAACAACCAACCCACACCACTCACACCACCACCACCAACAACCCCAACACACACAACCCCACACCACACCAAACCCCCCACCAACCCCACCACAACCAAACAAAATCCAACTACACACACACCACCACAACCAACAACCACCACCACACCTCCACCGAATACATACAACCACAACTACACGACCCCACACACACACCACTAAAAACACCCAAGCAAACCAAACAACCACCCCACACCCCAACACCCACAAACACAACACATCACACACACCATAACACAAACCCACACAACCCAACACAACACAAAACACCCAAAGCACCGAACAACCAAACCACCAGGAGAACCGCCATACAAACCCCCACAAAAAACCCACAACGACACCCAAAAACAATCCACACACCCACCACAACAACACCACACTAACAACCCACAAAACACACAACACACTACACCACACACCCACAACCCACACAACAAACCAAAAACCACCCAACAACAACCACAACACACCCACACCCACACATTAACCCAACACCACACCCCAAAACCAACCACCCCACCCTCAAACAACACACACAAACCCCACCACAACACCTCACACACACCACCCAAAACCACCACCCAACCCCCCCCCCCACAAACACCACCACACCAACCAACCAAACACACCCCACACAACCACCCACCCTACACAACACACACGCACACCAACCCACAACACAAAAACCCACCCACACACCCAAAACCCAAACACCACATCCACACAGAAACAAACCAACACCACCACACCCACCCACACACCAACCACAACACAAACACACCCCCCACCCACACTACAACGAAACCCCACCACACACACCACCCAAAACCCCACAACACCCACAAACCCCCCTACACCAGATCACACACGACAATAACCAAAACAACCCACAACATAACCCGAACACAACCACCACAACACAACACACTCCACCCCAAACCACACCACACCACACACCAAACAAACAACCCAACCCCACCCACCACAAAACCACCCACAACAATACCACCCAAAACCAACCAACCACCGCAACCCCTCCAACAACACCTACAAAACGACACCCCACCACAAACCACCAAACACCACCCACACATACCACCCACCCCAAACAAAAACCACCGACCCCAATGATCCAAAAACGACACCCCCAATACCAGACACCCACCCAACAAACAACCAACAAACCACCCACACAACACCACCAAACCACACACAAACCACACATCCCCAAACACTACCACACCCCACCAACACAACAAAACCACGTCAACACCAACACATGGGGTGACCACCAACCGACAAAACACAACCACACCCCACATAACACACACCCGTACAAAAACAAAACTACCACCACAAACACTCACCCACCCCCACACCCCAACCCAACAACAACCAACCCAACACCAACCCACAACCACACACCACCAAAACCACAACCCAACCCACCAAACACCTCACAACACACCACCCACTCACCACAGCAAACTAACAACACCCCACCAACCACCCCAACAACACACACGAACCACACCACAAACACACACAAAACAACACCCCAACAACAAACACACACACCCCTCCCCCCACGACACAACCACACCAAAACCACAACACCAAACACCAACCACCCACCCACAAACACACCAAAAACCCCACAACACACCAGAACCCACCCACCCAACAAAACAGCCCACACACCACCCACTCACACAACACCACACACAAAAACACCACACACCCATACACAAACCACTACACCACACACCCAAATCATCACACCCAACACACACACGACAACCCAACAACCACACACCCACACACACCACCCAACCACCACAACCCCAACAACAAACAACACCCAAGTACACACCAACAACACACCACCACCCCGCCACACACACACAAACAGTGGGACAACACCCACACCCAACAAACCAACCCACCACACACCAACTAACCACCATATACCCAAAACCACCAACACACCAACACACCCAACACACACAAAAACCACAACCACACCACCAAACAAAAATCACAACAACCACTCCACACACCAACACCCAACCCACACCACCACAAACACTAACCCTACCACCACAACAACACCACCCCCCTAACCAAAATCCACAACCCACCACCCACCCACACACCCCACAAGCAACCAACACCCCCCACACCGACAACACACACCAAACCACACCAACACCAAAACCACACCAGAACACACCCACACACAACACAACACAACAACACCACCACCACCACACCAACCTCACCACCACTACTACAACCAAAACACCAAAAACAAACCACAAACACCACACCACCACCCAACGACAAAGACACACCACACCCCCACCCACACTACCCACATCCAACCCAAAACCACCACACCAACACACCACACACCTACACCACCAACCACACCACAATAAACAACCTCCCCAACACCAACAAACCACCACCGACCCACAACACACAAACACACACACACCCACCACCACCACCCCACACCACAACAAAAAACCCCCCCCACCACCCAAACACCGACAACACCCCACCACACACCAGACCGAACACCCAACAAACACCCCAACACCACAAACACACCCCTCACGACAACGACTACCCAAACACCCCACATCACCACACACCCCTACACACACGAACACACAAAAGACCACGACACCACAAAAACCACACCCCCCATCAACCAACAACACCCCAAACAACCTCAAACCACCTAATATCATACCCAACACACCAGCAAACCAAACAACCACAACACCACACCCAAAACCAACCAAAACAGCCAACACCCCCACAACCAGACAACCCAACAAGCACCACTACTACCAACAAACAGAAAAACACCCAACCAAAGACCCCCCCACTCCCATACCACTCAACAACCTAATAACCCACCACACCACACCCACACCACGAAAACACACCAAGAAAGACAACACTACCACCCCACCCCCAAACACCACACACATACAGACACCCATCCCACACACACACATACTCACACACACACACACATACCTACACACACACCACACACACATACCACACACACACACACACACACCTACACACACACCACTCACACAACAGTACACACACACACACACAGACACACACTCACACATACACACACTCAGCACACACACACAGACATACCACACACCACACATACATACACACGACACTCACAGACATACACACACACACACATACAGACACACACACATACAACCCGACTCCCACACACCACCACATACACACACACACACACACATTACCTTCACACACACACACTTTTTAGGGCCACAGACACACACACTACACACCGCTACACACACAAACACACATACATGACACTCACACCACAGTACATACACCACACGACCACATGACAGAACACAACACTCATACAGTAACACCACACACAGACATGACACACACTCACAGACAAACACACACACTCACACACACACACACACACACACACACACACAGCACACACACACACACCACTATACATACACCACACACACAGACATACACACACACACACATACCATACACACACACACACAGACAGACACACAACACACACATACATACACACACACACACACCTAGACAACACACTACACTATACAGAACACACACTACACACAGTAGCAGACACACACACACACACAGACATACACAACACTACAAACAGTAAAAGACACACACACACACACATACCAGTACAGCCACACACACTCACAGACATTCACACACATCACACACACATACATACACGCACACACAAATACAGTACACACCACACACATACATACACACGGCACCACATACCATTACACACACACTTACATATAACACACACACACCACCCACAACACATACATACACACACACACAGCACGACACACATACATACTCACGACAAAGCACACAACAATACCCTCACACACTACACACACATAGCACCCCCGACACACACACACACACACACTTACATACAACACACACACATGTCAGACACACACACACACACACACACATACATCCACAACCAACAACATACATACACACACCCACACACACACACATACATAACACACACCACAGCACATACATACACACACACACTCCACACACGCATACATACACACACACACACAGACATACACACACACACACACACCCTCATACATTACCACGACACACACACACACATATGACATACACACACACACACATCAGACATACACACACTCACACACACACACAACACACACACACACACACAACACACATACACCACACAGACATACACACACACACACACACACTCCACACACCACCACCACACACAACATACATACATACACACACACACACACTACACACCCTCACACCCACACACACACACACAAACACACACACACGCACACACACATACGACACCACAACACCTCACACACACACACACACACACACCTCATACACACCAACTACACACCACACACACCACACACACACAAACAGACAATGACACACACACACACACACACACCTCACACACACACACACACACACCACAAGACAGACACACACACACCCACACACACACACACACACACACACTCCAGACCTGTACACACACACACACAAACACCACACACACACACACACACACCACACACTACTTGAACACAAACCACAACACACACACACCACACAACCCACACCAGTACAGACACACACACACACACACACATCACACACACACACACACGACACAGACAGTACACCACACACACGACCACAAACACACACACACACACACACACACACACACATACATACACACACACACACACACATGACAGACACACTCCCACAAAAAAAAAAAAACTACACCCCCGAGCCTTCAACCCCCCCCGTCCGGGGGCCCGCCCCTCGCCCCCCAAACCCCCACCTACCCACCCTCCCCAGACAATCCCGCCGGGAAGCAAACCCCACCCTACAATACCCCAGCCCCCTTACCCCCCCCACCATCCGCGATGCATGCCACTGTCCTACCCCCACACCCTGCCACCCGTCCGTCCTGCCGGATATCCACAAGCCAACCTATCCTCCCAGTTCAAAGAGCACACCCACCAACCGCCCTACACACAATAACAACCAATTATGACACCCTTCCCTCCTATCAACCTCGCGCCACGCATGCCTGCTGGCCGACCAAGCCCCTCGCACAACACAACACACCTCCTTTTACCCCCTCCCACCACCCCTGACCTAGGTCCTGCCCCCTAACCCCGCCTTCCTTCCACTACAACTGATACACTCTTGAATGACATTCTCTGTTTCGCTCCATTCTCTCTACATGTCCGAACCCCCTCAACAACCCTCCTCAGCCCTCTGGAAACCAGTTTTGTAAACCCGCACCTACTCTACCTACCAAACTAACACGAATTCTCTGCATTAAAATCCACACCACACATTGCCTCTCAACATGGACTCTCCACAGCCTCCCGCCATCTCCACGTAGCAACCATTCATCCCACTCTTCACACCCATAAAACGTTGGCTAAAACTATACTCTCCAAACATTCCCCTCTTAGGCCATCCCAGGACCAAAGTACTTTGTCCTCCACAGACTCCTAATGCACCACTCATCATCTTTTTCCCTCATCAATTCTATGATTTCACCTCACTATCATAGACCATCCGCTGACAACGACCACTCCAAATCTCTGAATACGTTCACCTCCTCCATACTCTCTCCCTCCAATCTGATAATTCAATCTTTCATCACCTAATCTTTTTTTATCCACATAACCTTACTCTTTCCTGTATTCACCTTTAATTTTCTTCTTTGCACACCCTACAAATTCATCCACCAATCTCTGCAACTTCTCTTCATAATCTCCCAGAGCCCAGTGTCATCAGCAAAGACTGCTGTGACAACTCCACTTGTGATGTGATTCTTTATCTTTAACTCCACGCCTCTGCCAATACCCTCGCATTCACATTCTCTTACAAACCCCATCTAAAAATATATTAAACAACCACGGTGACATCACACCCCTTGTACTAGGCCATACTTTACTGGGAAAAAATTTCCCTTCTTTCCTACATACTCTAAAACTTGAGCCTCACTATCCTCGTAAAAACACTTGCACTGCTTTCAGTAACCTACCTCCTAAACCATACACTTGCAACATCTGCCACATGGCCCACCCACCCCTACCACCCTGTCATACGCCTTTCCAATCCTAAATGGCCAACAAAGACCTCCTTTAGCCTTATCTACATACTGTTTCACTTATTATATGTATATATAATATATAATATATGTATATATATATATATATATATATAATATATATATATATAAAGTATATATCTATAATATATGAATATATATATAATATATATATGTATATATTATATATGTATATATATATAATATATATAATATATAAATATATAAATATATATATAAAAATATATATATATATATATAAAATATATGTCGTGCCGAATATGAAAAACTGGTCAAATATCAAGAACTCTTTAAAATTAAGTCCTTCTAAAATTTTCTCTTAATACTTTTAAAGATCTATTTTATTTCATTAATGTTAAGTGTAAAAATTTTTAATTTTCTCCAAAGAATCTTAGAAAACTTCACTAACCTTATATAACAAGCACAATATATTTTACATACCCAACTAAATATTTTTTAAATACTTACAATATTTTTAGTAGTAAACAAACACAAATCAAATATAATTTTTTGTCGTCAGTTCAGAATGAATTTGCGAAATTATTGCATACACCAATTTTCGACTTGTCCTATATGGCAAGCGACATTGCCAATTAAGCCCAAGATGGCACGCCTGCCTATTCGGCACGACAATATATAAATAAATATATATAACTATATTCTATATATATTATATATATATATATAAATATAATATATATATATATACATATAAGTCTGCATATATAAACATATATGTATGCCTATAAATATACTATAAGTAATGCATAAACTATACATATATGTATGCAAATATATTACATATATGTATGCATAAATATATACCCCAAAATATATGTATGCATATATATATATAATATTGATATATATATACTATATAATATATATCTAAATAAATATATATATATATATGTATGTGTATATATATATATATATATAATATAATATAAGTA
>NC_069474.1:11926620-11939120 GCF_026875155.1 Cherax quadricarinatus | reverse complement strand
CAACAAACCACTACCTCCACACAACAAAACACACACACAAAACCCACGCCACCACAACACACACAACAACCCTCCACCCCTACACCCACACAACACAACCAACCCCACAACCACACCACAACACAACACCACCTAAACCACACACACCAAAACACCCACACACACCACACACCACCACCACAGAAACCCCCCACCCAACCAAGTACACACCCCACAACAAACACAACCACACACCACACACACACACACCACCACCCCCACCAGACCACAAACAACAACACCCACCCACAACCCAACCACAACCCCAACAAACGACAAAAACAAAAACACAACCACAACCACCCAACCAAACACCCCACCCCCCACAACAAAACCCACTCCACGAACCCCACACACCACACCACCACACCCACACCCACAAAACACAACCAACACAACACACACACCAAACCACAAACCACCAATCACACCACACCAACAACACCAACACCAACACACCACACACACAGCACCAACCACACCCCACCCCAAACCAACACCCCACCAAAACCAACACCCCAACCACACCACCACCAACCACGACCTACAACAACACCACAACCACCAAAAAACCCAACCACCGCACACAAACAAAAAACCAACCACACACACCAACCTTAAACCCACACCCACCCACACTCCCACCACCCGAACCCAACCCACCCAACACACACACCACTCCAAACGCATCACACACCCCCCACACCCCACAACCAAACACCACAACTCACCACAACACCCAACAACCACACCCAACCCCACACCACCACACCACACAAACTCCACCCCCACCAACACCAACACACATACCACAACAACACACAAAATACCAAACCCACCAACCAACACACCACACACCCACACCCACCAACACACTACAACACGACACACCACAAACAAACCTGTTACGACCCAACACACCCCAACCAACAACACACAACCACCACACAAAACAAAAACCCCCCCTCACCACCCAACCACACCAACCCCCACAACACACCCACACCCCAAAACCCCACCAAACAAACACAACACCACACTTTCCGCCCAGAAACAAACACCGAAGACCCAACAAACACAACACAAACCCAAACACACACCACACACACACACCACAACCCACACCACCACCCAACACACAAAAAACACACACACACACACCACCCACCACACCACCAACAACACCACCCACCCAAAAACACCAACACCACACAACACAACCACACCCAAACAAAACCAACACCACCACCACCAAAACACACCCCACCACAAAAACACACCCAACCACGCCACCACCACAACGATACCACCAGACCTCACAAAACACACCCAACACAACAAACACGAAAACCCACACCCCAAACCCAACACCAAACAACACACACACCAACCACCACCCACACCACACCAACCACACCACCATCACAGCAACAACGAACCCCACAACACCCCTGACCCCCACCACACCACACCCAACACAAAAGCACCCCACCCCCCACCAGAACCACACACACCACCCCAATCCACCACCCCCACCAGCACAAGTCCCACCCAAACCAAACCCACACCCACACTCACACCACACCACCACTACACACCAACAACCACCCAACACACCCACCCACCACAACCACAACCACACCAACACACCAACACACCAACGAGAACCACACAAAACCCAACAACCAAAACACCCACACATCACACCCTCCCTCCACCAACACTATGGTGTGAAACTCCAAACCCACCCCACCAGCACACCACCCCCACAAACACCACACACCACCCACCCACCCCACCAACACACAACAAACCAACACACATAAAACAAACCACCACACACACCAACACACCAAAACAACAAAAACCACCAACCACAACCAACAACACCACACACACACCATACACACCACACCCGACAACGACAATGCCCACCAAACAACCACCCCCCCAAGACCCAGACACAACCAACACCAAGCTACACCACCCACCCACCAAAAAAACACCCCACACACTACACACAAACCACAAACACACACCACACACCCCCAGCAACCCACCACCCAAACCACACAACAACCACAAACACCCACACCCAATAACACGAAACCCACACCCAAACACCACCCCCACCCACACACACACCACCCACACCAAAAAAACCAACACCACACACTCCACACATCGACCCAAAACACCCACATACACCCAAAAGACACCAAAACACCACCTCCCACCACCAACCCACACCACACACAAAGCAACAAAAAACACAAAAACCAACACTAACACCACGCCCACACCCACACCACACCCTAAACCAACACCCAACATCCAACACCCCACACATACCCACCACAACCACACCACTACACCAATACCCAAAACACACATACCAACCAACAAACACACCAACAAACCAACAAACACACGAACAACAAAAACACACACCAAAACACCCACAAACCTACCAACCCCCACACCAAAAACTCAACCCCCAAACCCCCACAACAACACCACAGACAACCAACAACCCACCAACACATCCCCCCACAACAACAAACAACCCCACCCAAACCACCAACCCCCCAACCAACACCACCACAACACACAACCACCCACACCAAACACACAAACAACCACTAACACACCACCATCAACCACAACAACACCCAATACCACCACCAACATACCCACCCAACAACAACACAAAAACCCACACCCAACACACACCACACCCCCACCAACCTACCATCACACACCCAACAGACAACCAACAACACACACACCAACCAACCACTCCCCCCACCACACACAACAACACACCCACACACCCACACCAACAACCCCAACAACCACACAACCACACACACAAACCACACACAAACCACAACCCAAACAAACCAACCACCATCCACAACACCAAACAAACAACACAACAACACCACAACCAAATAAGCACCAAACCCGAGAACCCACACCCACACCACACAACACCACACAAAACCACACCACAACCAACACAAACCACAAAACCACCACCGCCAAGACACCACACACAACACCACCCACCCCCCACAAACCCACCAACAAAGACCAAACACCACAACATACCATGGACCACCAAAACAACACACACCTAACAACACCAAAACGACCCCACCCACAACACACCCACCCACCAACCACAAAGATACACCCAAAAAACCAAAACCCCCCCACCCAAACACACCAACCACAACACCCCCCAAACAACAACAACCACCAAAACCACAACCAAACCAACTACCCACACACCAAACAAACCATCACACCAACCACAACCAACCCATCCAAAAACCCCACAACAACCCACACAAACCAACCCCCACAACACCAAACACCCCAAACCCACACACAACACCCAGCCACAAAAACCACAACATAACACCCCACCCACCACAACCACAAACCACAAACAACCCCCACAACACCCCCCACCCCAACCACAAACCCCCACACACCACACAACCAACAACCACCAACAACAAAAACACAACCCCACAACCCACAACACCAAACAAACACGACAACCAAACCAACCAACAACACCCACCACACACACACCACCAACATACACCACCCCCAAACAACAATCAAAACCCCACCAAACCCACATAACACCCGTACACCCACACCACCAACCCACCCCCAACAACTCCACCACAACCACACCAAACACCAACACACAAACACCCGACCAGACCACCACCCACACCAACAACAACCCACCAAACACCTAACACTACAACAAAAAACAAACCCAAAACCCACCACACCACAAAACGCACACAACACAACACACACACACAAACCCAAAACACCACCACAAAAAACACCAAAACCCACAACTAAACAACCACACCCACACCTAATACACACACCCCACAAACCCCAACCACACCCCCCCCACACCATTACCACAAACCCACACGACCAGAAACCCATGTCCACAACCCCCACAAAGACGACACACCCATCACCCTCCCAACCACCCACACACACCACCAGACAAAACACCCCACCCTCCACCCCCCACACACCACCCCTACCCTCCCAAACAACACCCACCACACCGTCCCCAAACACCAACCACAACCAAGACCAACCCAAACCCACAAACACAAACAACCACCACCAAACACAACCACAACAACCCACCCCACCACCCCCCCCACACACAAACACACAAGCAGACCACAACAACCACACAAAAACACCAACAACCACCGCAACCCCACCCAAACACCAACATCAACACCCACCACAAAAACCCGCATACAACCCAACATCAACAACAACCACCGCCACACAACACACACCAACCACAAAAACACCTAAACAACACACAACCCAACACCACCCAACAGGCAAACCACAACAACACACACACACACCAACCAAAAGCGACCCAACACAACACAAACGAAACCCCAACCCAAAACATAACCCACACAACCCAATAACCACAACCACCCAACCACCCACCACCACCAACAACCAAAAAACGACACACACAAAACACCACCCACCAACCCCCGAACAACACCCACATACCAACCACACAAACACACCACAACTCCAACGTAACCACCACAATCCACCCAAAAAGCCAACAAAACCCACCAAACCCACCACACCCACACACCCACTCCACCACCCACACACTCCCAACACCCCCACAGAACACCAACCCCCAAATCCCCCACACACACACAAACAAAAATACCCCCCAAACCCACCCAACACCACACCCACACACACACACCAGACACCCTACCCCCTACAAACCAACCACCCCCAACAACCCCACCACACCACCCAAGACCCACACCACCCAAAAACCACCACCCACACACACACACCAAACCCAAACACCCAACACCGACCCCAACACCCCACACCAAAACCCAAAACCCACCACAACCACCCTAAACCACAAACCACACCCAACAAAAAACAACAACACCACACCCAAACACCACACACACCACACAAAAACAAACCAAAAACAGCACCCACTCACCCACCCCAACACCCCACCAC
Organism: Cherax quadricarinatus; assembly: GCF_026875155.1. Lineage (NCBI taxonomy): Eukaryota > Metazoa > Arthropoda > Malacostraca > Decapoda > Parastacidae > Cherax > Cherax quadricarinatus. Next base: position 11,933,996 of record NC_069474.1, on the reverse strand, counting down.
ACAACACCAACCACACACCAACACACACCCTCCACACCATACACACCACCACCACACACACAACAAAACACCCAACCCCCTCCAAACCACCCACCAAAAAAAACCCACCCACAGACCCCAACAACACTTAACCACACACCGCCACACAACAACCCCACCCACAACCAACCACAATCACCAAACGCACCTACACAACGGAAAGCAACAACAACCACAACAACAACCCCAACACAAACCACCCGACCACCAACACCCAACACAACCACCACCCAACCCCACACCCACACCACAACAAAACTACCCTACCACACACCACACAACACATACAACAAAAACCCACACCACACCAAAACCACACCACAACCACCCACATACCACCACCCAAACCAAACAACTCACAAACCACCACAAACACCCCTCAACACCAAAAACCCAACCAACACCTCACCCACAAACACAAACCACCACCCAACCACAACCACACCCACCCAAACCACCACAACAAACTCACCCACACACACAAAACCCCACACACCCTACCAACCCAACAACCAACACCCAACAACCGACACCACACCCACCGAACCACCTACATCAACACCAACACAGAAACCACCTACCACAACACCCACACCCCGAACACACCCCAATCCAACAACCCACCACCCAACTCCCAACCACCACACACAACCATCCATAACACACACCAACTCATACACAAAACCCACATCAACAACCCCACCACCACCACACCACCCACACCACCACAACAACACCACACAACAAACCCAACACCCAAACCCAAGCAACACACCCAACATCACACCACCCACAACCCACAACAGACCACCAACCCCACCACACAAAGAACAACACACCCACACACACCACCTACCCAACCACAGCACCACCAACCAAACCCACCCAACACAAAACACCTACAACCACCAACCACCACCACCACCAAACCAACACCACACACAAACCAACAACCTAAACAACCAAAACACCCGAACCCACCCACACAACCCACACAACAACCCTCCACACCCCACACCCACAAAAACACAACAACAACACACACACAACATCCCACCCCACACAGCCACAACCACGACAACCCCCTCCCCAACCACACCACCCCCAACGAAACACACTACCACAAACCTAAACACACACACAACACTCACACACACAAAACATAAAACCAACCCACCCACCCCCCACACCACTTACAACCAAACTCCAACCAGCACACACCCCAAAGCCACAAACCCACAACACCCCCCCCAACCCACCACCACCCCCCACCAACCCCACACAACGCCACACAACAAAACAACAACACCACCAAAAAACAAAAGCAACCAAACCTCAACACACCCACCACACACACACACCACCCACCACATACCAACCAAAACACAAACACCAAACCAACCAACCACAAACAACCAACCCACACCACTCACACCACCACCACCAACAACCCCAACACACACAACCCCACACCACACCAAACCCCCCACCAACCCCACCACAACCAAACAAAATCCAACTACACACACACCACCACAACCAACAACCACCACCACACCTCCACCGAATACATACAACCACAACTACACGACCCCACACACACACCACTAAAAACACCCAAGCAAACCAAACAACCACCCCACACCCCAACACCCACAAACACAACACATCACACACACCATAACACAAACCCACACAACCCAACACAACACAAAACACCCAAAGCACCGAACAACCAAACCACCAGGAGAACCGCCATACAAACCCCCACAAAAAACCCACAACGACACCCAAAAACAATCCACACACCCACCACAACAACACCACACTAACAACCCACAAAACACACAACACACTACACCACACACCCACAACCCACACAACAAACCAAAAACCACCCAACAACAACCACAACACACCCACACCCACACATTAACCCAACACCACACCCCAAAACCAACCACCCCACCCTCAAACAACACACACAAACCCCACCACAACACCTCACACACACCACCCAAAACCACCACCCAACCCCCCCCCCCACAAACACCACCACACCAACCAACCAAACACACCCCACACAACCACCCACCCTACACAACACACACGCACACCAACCCACAACACAAAAACCCACCCACACACCCAAAACCCAAACACCACATCCACACAGAAACAAACCAACACCACCACACCCACCCACACACCAACCACAACACAAACACACCCCCCACCCACACTACAACGAAACCCCACCACACACACCACCCAAAACCCCACAACACCCACAAACCCCCCTACACCAGATCACACACGACAATAACCAAAACAACCCACAACATAACCCGAACACAACCACCACAACACAACACACTCCACCCCAAACCACACCACACCACACACCAAACAAACAACCCAACCCCACCCACCACAAAACCACCCACAACAATACCACCCAAAACCAACCAACCACCGCAACCCCTCCAACAACACCTACAAAACGACACCCCACCACAAACCACCAAACACCACCCACACATACCACCCACCCCAAACAAAAACCACCGACCCCAATGATCCAAAAACGACACCCCCAATACCAGACACCCACCCAACAAACAACCAACAAACCACCCACACAACACCACCAAACCACACACAAACCACACATCCCCAAACACTACCACACCCCACCAACACAACAAAACCACGTCAACACCAACACATGGGGTGACCACCAACCGACAAAACACAACCACACCCCACATAACACACACCCGTACAAAAACAAAACTACCACCACAAACACTCACCCACCCCCACACCCCAACCCAACAACAACCAACCCAACACCAACCCACAACCACACACCACCAAAACCACAACCCAACCCACCAAACACCTCACAACACACCACCCACTCACCACAGCAAACTAACAACACCCCACCAACCACCCCAACAACACACACGAACCACACCACAAACACACACAAAACAACACCCCAACAACAAACACACACACCCCTCCCCCCACGACACAACCACACCAAAACCACAACACCAAACACCAACCACCCACCCACAAACACACCAAAAACCCCACAACACACCAGAACCCACCCACCCAACAAAACAGCCCACACACCACCCACTCACACAACACCACACACAAAAACACCACACACCCATACACAAACCACTACACCACACACCCAAATCATCACACCCAACACACACACGACAACCCAACAACCACACACCCACACACACCACCCAACCACCACAACCCCAACAACAAACAACACCCAAGTACACACCAACAACACACCACCACCCCGCCACACACACACAAACAGTGGGACAACACCCACACCCAACAAACCAACCCACCACACACCAACTAACCACCATATACCCAAAACCACCAACACACCAACACACCCAACACACACAAAAACCACAACCACACCACCAAACAAAAATCACAACAACCACTCCACACACCAACACCCAACCCACACCACCACAAACACTAACCCTACCACCACAACAACACCACCCCCCTAACCAAAATCCACAACCCACCACCCACCCACACACCCCACAAGCAACCAACACCCCCCACACCGACAACACACACCAAACCACACCAACACCAAAACCACACCAGAACACACCCACACACAACACAACACAACAACACCACCACCACCACACCAACCTCACCACCACTACTACAACCAAAACACCAAAAACAAACCACAAACACCACACCACCACCCAACGACAAAGACACACCACACCCCCACCCACACTACCCACATCCAACCCAAAACCACCACACCAACACACCACACACCTACACCACCAACCACACCACAATAAACAACCTCCCCAACACCAACAAACCACCACCGACCCACAACACACAAACACACACACACCCACCACCACCACCCCACACCACAACAAAAAACCCCCCCCACCACCCAAACACCGACAACACCCCACCACACACCAGACCGAACACCCAACAAACACCCCAACACCACAAACACACCCCTCACGACAACGACTACCCAAACACCCCACATCACCACACACCCCTACACACACGAACACACAAAAGACCACGACACCACAAAAACCACACCCCCCATCAACCAACAACACCCCAAACAACCTCAAACCACCTAATATCATACCCAACACACCAGCAAACCAATATTTTATATAATTTTAAAAATAAATATATATTTTTAAATATATATACATATAGGCAAAAGATCACAGTAAACAAGTGATTTCACAATATACAAAACATAAGGGGAGAAATCGGTCGGTCAAACAATTTTTCTAGTCAGAAACAGTGCAGAACAGGATCCTGCAAGAGAAACCACGGCTGAAGTAATCATGAACATGCAAGAGGGTGTTCCTAGACTGCGACAGAACATGAAAAGAATGGCAGAAGCTAAGGGAGAGGACAGAAATGGAAGGGGCTAGGAAGAGAGACAAGAACAGAGTCAGCACAGGACAACCGGAGCAGGGCAGAGCAAGAAGTGCAAGCACACACAGAATCATCCTCAGAACCCCACAGCCAAACACACTGTCCCAATACAACTCACAATCCAAACCTACAGCCCCCACACCACACTATGCTGTAGAATCCCACAACATACTGCCAGGTCCAACACCCCCACAGACCCACCAGAACACAGTATTGGAAAGGAAAGTAAAGGTATGGTGCACAAATGCTGATGGAATAGTGAATAAGTGGGAGCAGTGGCATGAAAGAATCGAAGGGGCATCACCAGACATCATAGCTCTCACAGAAACAAAGCTCACAGGAATGATAATGGATGCCATCTATCCAATGGGATATCAGATCCTGAGGAAAAACAAAGGGAACAGAGGAGGTGAAGGAGTGGCACTGCTCATCAAAAGCCACTGGGATTTTGATGAGCTGGAAAGAAGAGACAGGGGAGAAACAAAAGACTACATAAGAACATTTCAGTCTGGAGGTCCCAAGGTGGTAATTGCAGTGATGTAAAACCCGCCACAGAACAACAGGAGACCAAAGCAACAGCATGATGAGAGTAACAGACCGATAGTTGACACATTGACTGAAGTGGCCAAAAGGGCTCATGCGAGCAGGGCAAAGCTGCTGATTGTGGGTGACTTCAATCATAAGGAAATTAACTGGGAGACCCTGGAGCCACAAGAGGTCCCAGAAACTTGGAGGGCTATGATGATGGAGGTAAGGGACACCACCAGAGGAGAGAGGAAGGGATGAACCAGCAAGACTGGACCTAATATTCACCCCGAGTAGTGCAGATGTTAAGGGCATCACATGTGAAAGACCTCTCGGGGCCAGTGACCGACCACGTTCTTCTGAACTTCGAATACATGGTAGAGTTACATGTGGAGAGGAAAGCAGGAAGGGCAGGACGAAATAAGCCAAAGTACTAGAGAGGGGACTACACAGGCAGGAAGAATTTCCTAAACGGGGTTGAGTGGGACACAACTGGTAGGGAAGCCAGTAAATGAGATGATGGAATATGTGACAACAATATGCAAGGAAACTGGGGAGAGGTTTGAACCCAAGGGTAACAGAAATTACGAGAAAGCCAGGATGAGCCCTTGGCTCACCCAAAGGAGTAGAGAGGCAAATACCAAGTGTGCTAGAGAATGGAAGAAGAATAGAAGGCAAAGGACCCAGGATAATAAGGAGAGCAGTCGTAGAGCCAGAAATGAATATGCACAGGTAAGAAGGGAGGCCCACCGGCAATACAAAAAGGACATAGTAGTAAAAGCCAAAGCTGACCAGAAGCTGTTGTACAGCCACATCAGTAAGAAAACAACATTCAAGGACCAGGTAATCAGGCTAAGGAAGGAAGGAGGGGAAGATAACAAGAAATGACCGCGAAATTTGTGAGAAACTCAACATGAGATTCAAAGAGGTGTCCACTAAGGAGACAGAAGGGACTTCAGAAAGACGGAGAGGTGGGGTACACCATCAAGTGTTGGGCACGGTACATACAACTGAGGAAGAAGTAAAGAGGCTGCTAAGAGAGCTAAATACCTCAAAGAGAATGCGGCCGGATAACATCTCTCCATGGGTCTTGAGAGAGGGAGCAGAGGCGCTATGTTTACCACTAGCAACAATCTTCAACACATCTATCGAAACAGGGCGACTACCTGAGGTATGGAAGACAGCAAATGTAGTCCCAATATTTAAAAGGGAAACAGACACGAAGCACTAAAGTACAGACCAATGTCACTAATATGTATAGTATGCAAAGTCATGGAGAAGATTATCAGGAGAAGAGTGGTGGAGCACCTAGAAAGGAGTGAGTTTATTAACGACAACCAGAACGGTTTCAGGGATGGAAAATCCTGAGTCACAGACTACTGGAGTTCTATGACAGGGTGACAACAGTAAGACAAAAGAGGGGTGGATAGGTTGCGTTTTCTTGGACTGTTAGACGGTGTGTGTGACACAGTTTCACACAAGAGATTAATGCAAAAGCTAGAGGACCAGGCAGAGATAACAGGGAAGGCACTCCACTGGATCAGGGAATATATCTCGGGAAGACTACATCGAGTCATGGTACGTGACGAGGTGTCAGAGTGGGCGCCTGTGACGAGCGGGGTTCTACAAGGGTCAGTCCTAGGACCGGTGTTGTTTCTGATATATGTGAACATGACAGATAATATGAAGATGAGAAGAATTCAATCGGACGAGAACTAGAAAGAACTACAAAGAGATATGGACAGGCCGCAGGTCTGGTCCAGAAATTGGCTCCTGGAGTTCAACCCCACCAATTGCAAAATCATGAAGATTGGGGAAAGGCAAAGAAGACTGCAGACGGAGTACAGAATATTGGGGTGAGTATAAAACCGGGCACATCACCTGAGGCGCACGTCAACCAAATAACTGCTGCAGCATATGGGCGCCTAGCAAACCTAAAAACAGTATTCCGACATCTCAGTAAGGAATCGTTCAGGGCTCTGTACACCCTGGTACTTGGTGTTACAGAACATCAACACACCTTGTGCTACAGAACTCATCAACACACCTGGTGTTACAGAACTCATCAGCTACACCTAGTGTTGCCGAACTCATCAACTAATACACCTGGTGTCACAAAAACTCATCAACACATCTGATGTTCCGGAACTCATCAACAAACCAAGTAATAGAAAGTAAACTTTCACCACACAGAGACAGACAGACAGACACACATACACACACAGACACACACACACACACACACACACATACACTAGTGGAATACTACACTCAATGAAAACACACAAGCGACCCATCCT
>NC_069474.1:11890017-11922517 GCF_026875155.1 Cherax quadricarinatus | reverse complement strand
TACTGACATTTTCGCTCAAACGGGGTTAGTACTAAAATTATCTATCCCTTATCTTTCATATCATGTCAACTAGATCATTGTACATCTTACCTATTTTGTAGATAAGGGAGAGTTTTATGCCCTATAGAATAGAGCACTATATTTTATAAGGCAAAACGTCACTGCAAACACAATGTGTAGGCTTCAAATGCTGCTTAAATTACTGTAAAAATTTCATTGAAATTGGACCAAAAATAAAGGAAAAATTATTTCGCTAGCACCTCCCTTCAGGTCTTCAGGTCAATAAGTTGTAAGTTCAGTCTCCTTCGGTTTAGCATATCTATCCGTCTCCTTGGTGTTTCCCAGGTTTTACAATGAAGATCTTTTCCAGTCATTTCTTAATTTCCTCAGAGATATTATTGTTCTCAGTATGTTAGTTTTCCTTCATTAACTGCATTATATGGTCCTGCATTGCAAACTTCCTTATGTCGTTATGCAGCCGTTTCGGATCTACTTCAGCATTTATCGCTAGGCCATTTTCATATTGTTCCTCCCTTCTTTTCTCATCCTAGTATAGTCGTTTCTGGCAGTTCTACTCTCTTCTCAGTTCACACCTTCCCTCTTTTTCTGTTGCTCTCTCATGCTCTTATTCTGTTTGATTCAGCTACACTACATATGCCAGTGAAAAAAAGAATGATACTCTCTTTTATTTCTTTTCCTCTTCTCTATCAAACGTATTTCTCCTCTGATACACTGCAATTTTCCGAATAAGTACCTAATCAGATGATGTAGTACTCATATATGTTGTCTTCCCTTCTTCCAGTTCTCTGTCCCACTGTACTTATTTAGGTCCGCTCTCATCCATGTGCAAACTTTTCTCTTGAAGTCTGGCTTTACTCTTCCTCTTTCCTCGCTCCTTTATAGGTTCACTTCCTACAGATAATTAAATCTCTAAACTGCTGACGTTGGGTTAACACAAGTCAAAGATCAGCAGACTTGGAGCTAACAAGGGAAGAAGCTCAGCAGACTCGGGGGTATCATAGTCAAAGTTCAGCAGACATGGGGGCTCAGAAAGGCCAAAGGTCAACAAACTTGAGGCTAACAAGGGTAACTGAGCAGCAGACATGGGTGGAGAAAGGAAATAGTTTGGCAGAGTTAGGGGTAACACAGCCGTCTTTCAGCAGACGTGAGACTAAGAAAGGCAAGAGGTCAACACATGGGACTAACAAAGGTCAAAGGTCAGCAGACTTAGAACAGAGTCAAAGGTCAGCATAGTAAAAATTCAAAGGTCAGGAAACGTAGAACAAAGACAAAGGTAAGGAGACGTAGAACAAATTCAAGGTTGTGGAGACGTAGAACAAAGCCAAAAATCAGCAGACATACGGTCAACAAAGGTCAAAGATAAAAGGGCGTGGGGATGACGAAGGTAAACAGACATGAAGCTAACAAAAGTCAGCAGACATAGGGTTAGCAAAAGTCAAAGATGAGCAGACACGAAGCTAACAAGGAAGGTTAAGCAGAGTTAACAAAAGTCTACGATCAGCAGACGTTAGGGATAAAAGAGATGAAGATATGCAATAGGTGGAATTTCTTTATACTCAGCTTCATTTAAACTTCTAAACCCGTGTGGGTCATTCAGCTCAATGTTTCTTGGAGGATCGATCTTCCGTCTGTTGTTAACGAGACATACATACTATCGTTCTGTACTTGCCGAACTCTTCAAGAAGCGGAAGTGATAGGGACTACCAGAAGTAGAAGCCTAAGGGACAGAGGAGCTGGAAGTGCAATAATAATAATAATCATAATAATAATGATAATGTAGCTGCCATCACTGATGTACTATAAAGCTCCTTGTTATGCAAAGCATTCCGGACAACTTAGGTTAAACTTGCCCCTCAGGGATGCGACTCACAACAGTCAGGTACCTACTGACTGCTTAGTGAACAGGGCCAATTTTAAGGAAGAATGAGAAACGTGTGTCTCATTCTTCAACTTATCAGTTCTCTAAACCATTTACATTATAGTTGCAAGGAAAAATATGACCAATGTTTCACCCGTACCTGGATAGTTAAGGGATACCAGAGGCGGAAGTGGCATAAATATAGTTACCCTTAATTGCTTTCATACGTTATATATGTTTTTCGTCCACAATGTTTACAAAATTTCATTACAGTGACAGGGGTGAAGGACAACTCTCCTTGATACCGTATGCAAAAGGACCCATTACGTATTGTGGCGTATTTATACAAGGAGGATCAGCATCAGAACCTGTATTGAATCTTTTCAACACTTTGTAGCTAAGTCGGTACACTCGTGCAAATGAAGGATGACCGTTTCGTATTTCCCATAAATTTCGTTACTTGCTCGGTATTAAGAAAGTGTCAATTCTCTGGACAGGAATGATAAACAGTTGATCTGATACTAGCCACGAAGCCCGTCTAGTGCCGGGATCTCAGTAAAAAAATGGATGAGCATCAGCTCTGGCTAGCCACGTAATCTCTTTTTTTTTAAACATTCTGTCATCTAGTTATTAAAATGCTGGCGAATTTTCAGTTATGACGCTGCTGGTTTGGTCCTTATCTCTCCCTGGTAACTGTAAAAGGACACATGGAAAGCCTATACTTATACCGACGTTTCCAGCAAAATAGCAAAGTGTCTGTGTTACAGTATTTGTATTTGCAACATTCCCTGCAAAAATTGTTACTCATGGGATATGTCAAATTTCTCATTTCATTTCGCTAATTTCTAAAATTTGAAAATCAAGCGATGCAGAATAACTCAAATAACCTCGATTACAACACCCCAACCACGACGAGAGGGAATTGGATACTTGATATTCAGATAATGATACAGCATCCGGCTCACTAATGTTATTAATGCTGCACTAAACAAGGCAGTAAACAGGTTAAATATTCAGAAATGAAAACCTTTTAATGTGAACTCGATTAAATTTCATTAATGTAGAAAGTCTGAATTATCCCATTTAGCACAAAATGCTATGCTTGAAGGAATCGTTTAGAATCATCTGACGGATGCCTGAAGACTGTTGACAGTCATTTGAAGACTAATGACATGCATCGGAAAACCACTGACAGGCATCTGAAAACCACTGACAGGCATCTGAAAACCACTGACAGGCATCTGAAAACCACTGACAGGCATCTGAAAACCACTGACAGGCATCTGAAAACCACTGACAGGCATCTGAAAACCACTGACAGGCATCTGAAAACCACCGGTAGGCATTTGATGACCACCACATTCTGAAGATCAATCCAGCAGCTCCTTACACACTGGAAGCCTGTGAAGAGACAACCAGCAGCTCTTTACAAACTGGAAACCTCCGAAGAGATCACCAGCCGCTTCATACACACTGGAAGCCTCTGAAGAGTCCTCCAGCAGTTCCTTACACACTGGAAGCCTCTGAAGAGACCACCAGCAGCTCTTGCACACTGGAAACCTCTGAAGAGACCACCGACAGCTTCTTACACACTGGAAGCCTCTGAACAGACAACCAGCAGCTCCTTACAAGCTGAAAATCTCCTAAGAGATCACCAGCCGCTTCTTACACACTGGAAACCTCTGAAGAGACCATCAGCAGCTCCTTACACACTGGCAGCCTCTGAAGAGACAAGCAGCTTCTTACACGCTGGAAGCTCTGAAGATCACTCCAACACTGACAGACATCTAGAAGCTCCGACAAAAACAATAACTACTCACGCACTAACAATAATACTCATAATAGTATGATAGAAATACATTAATCTTTATTCGTATAAAAGACTGACTAAAATCGCCAAATTCTACGTCCTCTTAGAAAGGAAATTGCTCGCCGGAAACCAAATGAAGAGAACTCAACAAAGAGAAGCTATAAGAAGTAAGGAGAAGGGTCCAGAGGAATATGTGATGCAGGGATAGAGGTGAGGGGAAGAAAGATGAAGAGAGTGGAAAGGAAATGGTTGTGAAGAGGGACGGGGTGAAAAGGGGAAAGCTTGATGAAGAGGATGCTGAGTGACAAGCGAATGGGGGACCATTGTTGGTACGCTGGTAAGAGCCTGAAGCCCCCTGGTGGTGGTGGTGGTGGTGGTGGTGGTGGGGCGGCGGCGGCGGCGACGGCGGCGGCGCGACGGCGACTCTGCTGCTGCCGAATCTAGACCAGCTACTCCTGCTCTTCCTTCCGTGGACGGAAGGGAGGCCCTTAATGCTGATGAAAAGAATTTGGCCCAGTGATTGAAATTACGCTTCTCTCCTCTTCTTCGGGCCTAGACTAATTTTCTTCACATTTCCCAAATATTGTACGGGCAGTGCGCATTCCTAAGAATTTAACAAGAACAATAATATTCATTTCTCTTCCGCACACATATATACACAAGAACTTTGTACTTTTCTTAAGACTGATGGACTGAACATATCGACTCGAGGCTGAGGGACTGATTACCTCAAACTCCTCATCTTCCACCATTCATCTCTGTATGGGACTGAGGAAGCCACTTGATGGCGAAATGTTTTCACAGTAAAGATTCCCAGATATTGCAAGTGTCTAATTCTTCATTAAACTTTGTACCAGCATAGAACCTATACAGAAAAATATATTGTAGGAAACACTGTTCACAAAATCTCTGGGATAACAACTTTGAGAAGAAATTCGCAAAGCTGGATCTGACAATATTAAATAATAAAAGGAATTGGGAGAGACATGATAACGACTAACTAAATACACAAATAACTTGATAAAGTGAATAGGAAAGTATTGGAGAGGAGAGAAACGAGTACAAGAAAAAAATATTTGATATTTTAAGACAGAGATCAACTAAATGGATGTCAACAAATATTGTTTTAACATCAGAGGATTCAGGAAGTGAAATGATCAGGATAAAAAATTGGTGCAGATAGGGATGCACTAGGTCAGAAAGAAGTGAACTTAGTTATGGTCAGGTGGGGTATCCAAGAGCCGAGATCCGATCCGATCAGTCCTGAAAGGGACAGTGCTAAAACACACACACACACACATACACACACACACACACACACACACACACAAACACACACACACACACACACACTGGAGCAAATACACCAATATTGAAAGAGGTCCACAGGAAAGAAAGGACACAAAAGTTAAATTGAGACCCTAATGGCCACCAGAAAAGGTCGAGGAATGAAGGGGCGCACACTGTTGGGCACAGGGACAGCAGGTATGTAAGGGAGCACAGGAGACAGACCCCATGCAAAGGCGCGACCAGGCCACTAGGAGGTACAGTAAATGATAAAGAAGGTGATGGTTATGTATAAATGGGACCCAGAGATGTGGAGGGAAAAATAAAGGGAAGAAGAGAGGGCGAGATTAATCTTTATCCACCGGCAACATGAGAGCGAAGGGAGGACATATGAAGAAAAATGGCAAAAAGTCAAACAAGAGATTGAAAATATCATGAAAGAGAAGAGGAGGACATGTCTGAGTTAATAAATTTTCAGATAATAGGGGTTACTCGAAGAAGAGAAATAAGCCAAACTGATTTTCAGGACAGAAACGATGCAGAACAAGATCCTGCAGGGGAAACCACAGCTGTAGAACTCAACAACATATCAGATGGTGTTCCTAGACCTAGACAGAACGAGGACAGAAAGACAACAGCTGAGAGAGAGAGGACACAAAAGAAAGGGACAAGAGAGACAAGGCTAGATTCAGTAGAGGACAACCTGAGTCGAGTGGAGCAGAGTACGCAAAATCCCACAGAACCACCCTCAGAGCCCCGCAGTCAAAGATTATCCAACACAAACCACACCCCACACTAACAGCCCCCACCCAACAATAGAACCCCATAGCACCCTGCGAGGCCCCCACCCCCACTATCCCCCCAGAATACAGAGTTGGAGAGGAAACTGAATGTAAGACACACCAATGCTGATGGAATAACTAATAAGAGGAAGGAGTGGCACAAAAGCACAGAGATATCACCAGACTTCCTAGCCTTCACAGAAACCACGCTCGCAGGAATAACAACAAACACCATCTTTCCAACTGGATATCAGATCCTTAGAAAAGACAGAAAGAACAGGGGAGGTGGAGGAGTGGCACAGCTCATAAAAAAAATGGGATTTTGAGGAATTGGAAAGAGGAGACAGAGGAGAAGCAAGGGACTACATAATAAGAACACTTCAAACTGAAGGGCTCAAGGTTATGATTGCAATGATGTATAACCCACCACAGAATAGCAGGAGTCCAAGGCAAGAATATGGGAGCAACAAAGAGACGGTTGACAAACTGGATGAAATGGCCAGAACTGCCCCATGGGGACAGGGCAAAGCTACTGGCTTTAGGTGACTTCAATCACAAAGAAATCGACTGGGAAAACCTCGAGCCACATGTGGGCCCAGAAACGCGGAGGTGAAACTGGAAGTGAAACTGGAAATCTTCATGCATCAACACGTTAGGGACACTACCAGAGAGGAGAGGCTGAACCAGCAAGACTGGACCTAATATTCACCTTGAGTAGTGCAGATATTGAAGACATCACATATGAAAGGCCCCTAGGAGTTAATGATCATGTGATTCTAAGCATCGAATACATAGAGTTACAAGTGGAGAGGCAGGAACGGTAGGACGAATGAAGCCAAACTAGAAGAGAGGACTACATAGACATGAGGAACTTCCTGCACAAGGTTCACTGGGACATTAAACTGGCAGGGAAATCAGTGAGATAATGGAAGAGGGAGAGAGTTGATCTAGTAGCGACTAGCATAGATGAGGGGCCAGGAGCTGTGGATCGATCCCTACAACCATAGAAAAGCAGGCAAATTTAGGAAGTAAAACGAAAATATAACTCACTACAGTTGTGACCGGGTGTGGAAGTGTGAATTGCTCATTACTCTAAAATTTGTTCATGATTGCAGCCATGTATAAACGTAAGTAACCATTCTTACAGTATTCATTACCTTTGTAACTTGTGAGTTCATTACCTTTGTAACTTGTGAGTTCATTACCTTGTACCTAGTTCAGCCATCAAAACTTTGGAGCCCGGTCCCTGGACCCATTGTGTACCTCTGTAATTGTAAATACCTTTGTAACTTGTCATGATTGTGACTAGACCTACCTGGAGTTCATTACCTTTGTAAATTGTGAGTTCATTACCTTTGTAAATTGTGAATTCATTACCTCTGTAACTTGCTCAGCTATCAAAACTTTGAGGCCCAGTCCCTGGACCCATTATGTACCTCTGTAATCTTTTGACTACCGCCCACAGGATGGGTATGGGGTGCATAATAAACATATTAAACTAACCGTAGTTCAGCCAAAGACGCTAGGAAAAAAGCAGAATATACATTGATTAGAAGAGAAACTGAACGACAATTTAAAACCGACAAACGAGTGAAAACTGAACCAAAGCTCCTTTACAGCCCCCTAGAAGAAAGCTGCTTTACAGCCCCCTAGAAGAAAGCTGCTTTACAGCCCCCTAGAAGAAAGCTGCTTTACAGCCCCCTAGAAGAAAGCTGCTTTACAGCCCCCTGGAAGAAAGCTGCTTTACAGCCCCCTGGAAGAAAGCTGCTTTACAGCCCCCTAGAAGAAAGCTGCTTTACAGCCCCCTGGAAGAAAGCTGCTTTACAGGCCCCTAGAAGAAAGCTGCTTTACAGCCCCCTGGAAGAAAACTGCTTTACAACCCCTTAAAAGAAAGCTGCTTTACAGCCCCCTGGAAGAAAGCTGCTTTACAGCCCCCTGGAAGCTGCTTTACAACCCCGTGGAAGAAAGCTGCTTTACAGCCCCCTGGAAGAAAGCTGCTTTACAACCCCCTGAATGCTGCTTTACAGCCCCTTGGAAGCTGCTTTACAAACCCCTGGAAGAAAGCTGCTTTACAGCCCCCTGGAAGAAAGCTGCTTTACAACCCCCTGGAAGAAAGCTGCTTTACAGCCCCCTGGAAGAAAGCTGCTTTACAGCCCCCTGGAAGAAAGCTGCTTTACAGCCCCCTGGAAGAAAGCTGCTTTACAACCCCCTGGAAAAAAGCTACTTTACAGCCCCCTGGAAGAAAGCTGCTTTACAGCCCCCTGGAAGAAAGCTGCTTTACAACCCCCTGGAAGAAAGCTGCTTTACAACCCCCTGGAAGAAAGCTGCTTTACAGCCCCCTGGAAGAAAGCTGCTTTACAGCCCCCTGGAATAAACCTGCTTTACAGCCCCCTGGAAGAAAGCTACTTCACAGCCGCCTGGAAGAAAGCTGCTTTACAGCCCCCTGGTAGAAAGCTGCTTTACAGCCCCCTGGAAGAAAGCTGCTTTACAACCCCCTGGAAGAAAGCTGCTTTACAGCCCCCTGGAAGAAAGCTGCTTTACAACCCCCTGGAAGAAAGCTGCTTTACAGCCCCTGAAGAAAGCTGCTTTACAACCCCCCGGAAGAAAGCTGCTTTACAACCCCCTTGAAGAAAGCTGCTTTACAGCCCCCTGGAAGACGGCTGCTTTACAGCCCCCTGGAAGAAAGCTGTTTTACAACCCCCTGGAACAAAGCTGATTTACAACCCCCTGGAAGAAAGCTGCTTTACAGCTCCCTGGAAGAAAGCTGCTTTACAACCCCCTGTAAGAAAGCTGCTTTACAGCCCCCTGGTAGAAAGCTGCTTTACAACCCCTGGAAGAAAGCTGCTTTACAGCTCCCTGGAAGAAAGCTGTTTTACAACCCCCTGGAAGAAAGCTACTTTACAGCTCCCTGGAAGAAAGCTGCTTTACAGCTCCCTGGAAGAAAGCTGCTTTACAGCTCCCTGAAAAAAGCTGCTTTACAACCCCTTGGAAGAAAGTTGCTTTACAGCTCCCTGGAAGAAAGCTGCTTTACAGCTCCCTGGAAGAAAGCTGCTTTACAACCCCCTGGAAGAAAGCTGCTTTACAGCCCCCTGGTAGAAAGCTGCTTTACAACCCCCTGAGAATGCTAGAGAAAGCTGCTTTACACCCCTGGAAGAAAGCTGCTTTACAGCTCCCTGGAAGAAAGCTACTTTACAACCCCCTGGAAGAAAGCTGCTTTTCAACCCCCTGGAAGAAAGCTGCTTTACAGCCCCCTGGAAGACGGCTGCTTTACAGCCCCCTGGAAGAAAGCTGCTTTACAGCCCCCTGGAAGAAAGTTGCTTTACAGCCCCCTGGAAGAAAGTTGCTTTACAACCCCCTGGAAGAAAGACGACAGCAAAAAAAAACAAGAAATAAGACTGAACAAGAGTTCATGAGAAGTAACAAAGAACTCTGAGAGAAACTAAACTATTTTCACAAGTGTTCTGAGTGGAAACAAAAGCTACCCCAGACCGCTAATGGATACCATATACACAACAGATTATCAAGTGAAGAAATTCTCTAGTGAGCTGGATACATTAACAGACATTAATACATGTAACAATCCAAACTTGGAAAAGACATTTACAGAAATAAAAGCTTTCTGCTTAATAGCATTGGATATTCTTTTTATCTGAGATAGAATAGATTAACGTAGAGTTGATAAGATACACTGTGGACTACATATTCCTAGACCTTAAGACGGTGTTTGATTCCCTACCACAGAGAAGACTGCCTAGGAAATTTAATTAAGATGCAAACTAGGATAAAAAGGAAAAAACTTAGCCTGCGTGAACAACAGACAGCAATCACTATTAGGGATGAAGAATGAAAGTGTAAGAGTGTAAGTAGAGTCAAATAGTTCTAGACTATGATGACGTGTTATATTCTGGCGGCGATGGTGATGGTAGTGTAGAATTGTAATCTGGTGATGGTGTTGATATGTTGTGGTGAGATTTGTGGTGTTAGATCATTGATAACACAGAATCACCGGCAACACTCACAAAAGCACGCCACCACAGCAATACATCACAACACACACAATACAACCTCACAGCAGTACACTACAACACAAACAATAAAACACCACAGCAGCACATCACAACACACAATAAATCCACAGAGGCTCACCACAGCACACATAATACACCACCACAGTAGTTCATCACAACGCACCACCACAGAACTTCCCCTAAATGCATAACCCCAGAAGCTCACCATAATGCACCATCAATTTAGCACAAAGCACCATCACAGGTCACCACAATGCACCACGATAGGTCACCACACTTTACCACCACAGCTCACCACAATGCACCACCACAATGTACCACCACAGTGGCTCACCACAATGCACCACCACAGAGGCTCACACCAATGCACCACCACAGAGGCTCACCACAATGCACCACCACAGACGCTCACCACAATTTTAATTTATGTGAATGGCTACCCCGTGTTGGTTAATCAGCTTACGCAGCAGAGGAAGCTGCATTCTTCACGCACTAATCAGTCAACCAGGCTAATAAGGGAAACTGCAGTCAACCACAACACACCATTAGGGCAGCAGACTACCAAACCGCACTACCACCAACACAAATCCACAGCAAAGTAAACCTCCACCAAGAGAACACCACCGCCTCCATAAAACCCATAATATATCAGCACCAACATTTCACAGGACACCGCCACTACAATATACTACCACCAACATTACTGTTTGCTCACACCACCACAATGTATCATCTCCAGAACACCACCACAACAGCTCAACACAGTACACCATCACACCAACACCACCACCACCACAAACCACAGCACCTCGCCACATCACTACAACGCCATAATACATCACCACAATATCACTATCAACACGCAACCACAATTCATAACCAAAACATTCCACCACAATACACCATCTCAAAACATCAATACACTACAGTGGACCATTACAAAACACCACAACAGAAAAGAACAGAAACACCACCATAGCACAACATTATCAACACACCACCATAACACGAAACAGAAATACGCCATCACACCATTATATCACACAGCCACTAAGCGTCCTCACAAGACACCAACACACAAGCGCCATACACCACACCACCACAAGACATGTTCACAAAATACCACCTCAACAGCCCAATATTAGCACATCACCACAATACCTAGCCGCAACGTACGACATTACATCACCACAGTACACCCCCTCAACAGTACGCAACACTACAATATCGCCACTGCACCATCACTTTACCAACATAGCAGTGCGCCATCATAGTGGCATATTACCTCAAAGTATAACTACTGTTATAAGAGCAACACACAACAGTCAACAGCAGAACACAACAGCACTACAAAGCAACAACAGCACTGTAACAGGTGACTGCAACAAAGAGGGGTCACAAACAGCTCTACAACACACAACCAACAGCACACCAACACAACACAAAAACACAACAACCAACACCACTACAACACAGCAGCAACACACAAAAAGCAAGAACACCACAAGAAAACAGCAACACAACAAGCAACAACACAACAAGCAACAACAACACAACAAGCAACAACAACACAACAAGCAACAACAACACAACAAGCAACAACACCGCAAAATAAGAGCAACACACAAAAACCAACAGAGCCTCAACATCAACGCTACTACAACACAACAGCAACTCACAACCATCACAGATGCGTCACCAACAGAACTACAATACTACAATCAATAACACTACAATCGGTAACTACTGCACATAGGGTCACCACACCACTACAACACTACATGCAGCAACACTACAACACAGAGAGGTCACTGGCAGAGATGTAATATCACAAGAGCAGAACTCTCCCCTGCGTCAAGAACCCTTCACTACCTGGCCTTCGGTCGCTAGCTGATCAATATATGCAAATTAGGCCTTTTGATGTGTGTGTGTATACTCACCTATTTGTACTCGCCTATTTGTGGTTGCAGGGGTCGAGGCACAGCTCCTGGCCCCGCCTCTTCACTGATCGCTACTAGGTCTTCTCTCTCCCTGATCCATGAGCTCTATCATACCTCGTCTTCAAACTATATATGGTTCCTGCCTCCACGACATCACTTGCCAGACTATTCCACTTCCCGACAACTCTATGACTAAAGTAATACTTCTTAACATATATTTGACCCGTCTAAGTCTTAGTCTTCCAATTATGACTCTTTGTTTCTGTGTCCCATCTCTGGAACATCCTGTGTCTGTCCGCCTCGTCAGTTCCTCGCAGTATTTTGTATGTCGTTATCATGCTTACCCTAACCCTCCTGTCCTCCAGTGTCGTCAGGCCGATTTCCCTTAACCTTTCTTCACAGGACATTCCCCTTAGCTCTGGAACTAACCTTGTCGCAAACCTTTGCACATTCTCTAATTTCTTAACGTGCTTGACCCGGTGTGGGCTCCAAACTGGTGCTGCAGTGTCTTGAAAGATTCCTTGCTTAGGTATCGGAACGCACCAGTTATCTAGTTGATATGTGCTTCCGGAGACGTGCTCGGTGTTATACTCACCCCAAGATCTTTCTCCTTGAGTGAGGTTTGCAGTCTTTGGCCACCTAGCCTATACTGTCTGCGGTCTTCTTTGCCCTTCCCCGATCTTCATGAATTTGCATATGGCGGGGTTAAGTTCGAAAAGCCAGGTGCTGGACCAGGTGTCCAGCCTGTCCAGGTCTCTTTGAAGTCCTGCCTGATCCTCATCTGATTTAATTCCCTTCATTAACTTTACATCTTCGAACAGGGACACCTCTAAGTCTATCCCTTCCATCATGTCACTCACATATACCAAAAATAGCACTGGTCCTGGGACCGACCCCTGTGGGACCCCGCTCGTCACAGGTGCCCACTGTGATAGCTCTTCACGTACCATGACTTGTTGTTGCCTCCCTGTCAGGTATTCTCTGATCCACTGCAGTGCCCTTCCTGTTATACGCGCTTGATTCTCTAGTTTCTGCACTAATCTCTTGTGAGAAACTGTGTCGAAGGCCTTCTTGCAGTCCAAGAAAATGCAGTCAACCCACCCCTCTCTCTCCTGACTTACTTCTGTTACTTTATCATAAAACTCCAGAAGGTCTGTGACACAGGATTTGCCTTTCATGAGTCAATGCTGGTTTTCGTTTATACTCTTGTTCCGTTCCAGGTGCTCCACCACTGTCCTGAAAATCTTCTCCATGACTTTCAATACAATGCATACTGTGTGTGTGTGTGTGTGTGTGTGTGTGTGTGTGTGTGTGTGTGTGCGCATAAACGTCTGAGAGGTTAGAAATGATTTTGTAAAACAAACAGCCATCCACTTTTAATCAAGCAACGTCAATGTGTCTTCGTTGAGTGAGAGGTTGGATGAAATGAATTTTTAAAATGCTTGCTCAGTTATTACAGTATAGTGTGAGGCTATAGTTTTCATCACGTCTGTACGAGACTTTGAAACACATCATGTTTGTGCAGAGACTAGATCCTTGCCCAGTACCTCAAGGCTGTGTGTAGTTTACATCTCACAGACCGCAGGCTTGGTCTTGTTCCTTTCCCGTTAAGAACAGATTGGGTGCAGTTCTTTTCCCGTTGACTCCATGTTTATGTGGTATCTTAACCGTTGTCCGTAAATTAAGTGTGGTTTCTTAATCAATGACCGTTGGTTGAGAGTGGTTCCTGGCCCACTGAGTGCAGGATGGGTGTGGTTCCAGGCCCACAGTGCAGGATGGGTGTGGTCCCAGGCCCACTGAGTGCAGGATGGGTGTGGTTCCAGGCCCAGTGCAGGATGGGTGTGGTTCCAGGCCCACTGAGTGCAGGATGGGTGTGGTTCCATACCTACTGAGTGCAGGATGGGCATGGTTCTTTACCCACTGAGCAAAGGATAGGTGTGGTTCCTTGCCCACTGAGCGCAGGATGGGCGTGGTTACTTACCCATTGGCTAAAGGATGGGTATGTTTGAATGGATTCTTATACCCATAATCTCTCTACCAGAAATTACAGATAAGAAACACCAATAATTAAAACAGTTAAATGACAATCATTAAAATTTTATTAAAACAGAGAAAATAAAAATACATTTTCTTTAAAATGGAAATGAGTGTTAATTAATGAGTGTTAATTTGATGTCAACATTGCATTTCAATAATTTTAACTTTAATTATATCTTTGAAATTCCCAGTTAAGAAATTGTGTAGCAACGCACGAGACAGTAATAACTAATGCGTTGCTACAGTCTCGTTAATAATTATTATATCTTCGAAATTCCTTGTAAAGTTAACATCATTGGAATACATTAACATCAAAATTAACATTCATTTCCAGTTTAAAGATAATCTATCTTTATTTTCTATTTTAAACGCGCGATACGGAGTGAAGATTGTCGAGCCACAACGGCTAAGGAAGGACCTAAACATCGTCATGAGGTTTCCCTCCTAAGTGTGGGCTTTGTTCCAGTCACTCATGGCCGGATTAACGCGTGGTCTTCAGGGGCTGCAGCCCAGGGGCCTCTGCCAGCTGGAGGGCCTCCAGGGGCTGCAGCCCAGGGGCCTCTGCCAGCTGGAGGGCCTCCAGGGGCTGCAGCCCAGGGGCCTCAGAGTACATGTAGCCCAGGGGCCTCCAAAATTTTAATACGGCTCTGAAGTCACGGTATTTTGACTTTTAATTACTTACACACAAGGATAAATTGAGTTCTTTGATACCTCACTAGCAGTAAAGAACAAAAAGACAATACCGTAACAATACACAAATAACCTGTACATAGGACAGAGAAGCTTTACGAGGACGTTTCGGTCAGACTTCCATATGAGCCAAGTCGGACCGAAACGTCGCTATGAGTCTCTTTCTCTCTCTCTCTCATTAATTCAGAACGAGGTGATGGGTGCCCTGACTTATTTGAAAGCGATCCTGTTACGTCTTATTACCAACTTTAAGACACATACACCGACCCTCTAACGAGGTGTGTGAGGGATGCAAGTCCCCACATGCATCCCCTGACAAGGCAGGTGCGGGGGGTGAGAGTCTGCCACACCCGCCTCCTGACAAGGCAGGTTTGCGGGTGCGAGTCTACCACACCCGCCTCCTGACAAGGCAGGTTTGGGGGTGCGAGTCTGCCACACCCGCCTCCTGACATGGATGTCTAGGCACGAGTCCTACACACCCTCCACTTAACAAGGTGATTACTGGGCAGTAAGTCTCATACTCACCTAAGAAGGCAGGTGTGGGGGGGGGGAATATTCAGAAACCATAGAAAGAACTATAAAAAAAATAAAAATATATTTAATCATTTTATATTCATAATATATCTTACGAGAAACAAAGGGTGTCCAGGCAACACCAGTTATTCAGCTAGTGAAAAATTAAAATACAGACTATGTATCGGGCTCTGCATATGCAGTCATTTAATACAGATACATAAGAGGAAGGAAAGTGTAAGATTTTGTTAACATTTTGGCAGACACACTTTTTAAGTCCCTCATAAATTAGTAACTCGTTGTTGCAAGGTATCCATTATAACTAACACCTTGTAATTAGGAATTTATGAGTTTAGTATTATCCATGGTCGTTATGTACATTTAACTAAACAACTAAAACCCTAATAACAATAATCATAACTCTCTCCATAACGTTATTGCTATATATGGAGACTGCGAAGAGTATTAATTAGATGAGCCTGGAATCAGGGATTAATTGCTTCAAAATTAACTTTCCACCTATACTATTTCCAGTGTTATAATCGCCTATATACTACTGAAGAAGGGTACTATGCAGGGGAGGTGTTTGGAGTACCAAGATACCTAAGTATTCCACAGGTGTCATACTGACCCTTCCAGGAAGGTTTAAGCTGAATGTTTATCGGTAAACTATGTTCAAAACCTGTATAAGCAGAGTTTTAAAATGATGTGCCACTAAACGCAGTGCAAAAAAAAAAAAAAAAAATACCCCCTCGTGGAACGTCGCCTTTAAATTACAGTGTAGGAATAAGTAACAGCTGAAAATTGTCTCCTGAGATTTCGAGACCTTATGACAAATTATGGTTACACTGACTTTAATAGGGACTGAGTTATAGCCAAATAAATGAACATTGACACATATGTATGCAAAGCAACCACGGGAGGAGTTGAAACATAGCTCTAGGCCTTTTTCTTATGGATTTTCTGCTCATTTCTGCAAATTTCAAGCTCAAGCTCAAGTGGTTGTTTTGTATCTAGTATCACATATGTATGTACACTCATTGACTACTTTATTAACGACACCCTTCTAGTACTGGGTAAGTCATCTCATATATCCCCAAAACAACCTGAAGTCTTCGTGGCATGTAAACATTCCTTAGAGATTCTAATCCATGTTGACATGACAGCATCATGCAGCTGCTGGAGATTTATTGGCTGCACGTTCACATTTATCGGCTGCACAGGCAGGCTAGATCCATGAATTATTGTCTTATTTGTCAGAGTCTGGTATTTTATTCATCTTCAATTGTCCAGTTTTGGTGAACATGTGTTTGTCATTCAGATAGTTCTTTGCATACCACTGTTGTAACACGAGCTTATTTGAGTTACAGTCGCTTTCCTGTCTGATTAAAACAGACAGGTCATTTTCCTCTGACTCATTAACAAGGCTTTTTTACCCACAGAACTGCTCTTCACTGGAAGTTTTTGTGTTTTTCACACTATTCTCTGTAAACTCCAGAGAGATCACCAGTTTTTGAAATACTCAGACCACCCCGTCTGGCACCAACAATTATTTCACGGTCAAAGTCACTTAGATCACATTTCTTTCCCATTATGATTTTCAGTCTGAACAACAAATGAAAACGGAAATGTATACACTTAAACAGTATAATGTGATCCTTTATTGACAACGTTTCGTCCAAACAGTGAGCTGCTTCATCTCACAGACAGATCAATAAAGGATCACATTATACTGCTTATGTGTTTATATTTCCATTGTGTGGGTATTTTATACCATTTATTTCCAACAACTGAACCTCTTGACCGTATACGCTAAGAAGTGAGGTGCTGCCACGTGTACAGGTAGCTTTAATAGAGACCACTGAGTGAATATTAGTGCATGTGTGTGTGTGTGTGTGTGTGTGTGTAAGTACAAAACTGCAGTGCAGTACATCATGCCTGTTCTAGCAAGTGCAGTACCATGTACTGTACTGTAGATATTTTTAATTTCCCACCATATTTCTTCTTTCTTGCTTTACTATTTAAGATGCAATTTTATTCATGAAGAAACAATCAAATATTTATTACACAAAGTAATAACATCAGTATTATTCTTTTCACAAAAATACTGTTTGGTCATTTAAGGAGTTTTACACTTAACTACATTGTCAGTGGGCCTATAAATGAATATTATAATAATTGTTACTACTTGGAGAAGTGGAGAAGAATCCTTCCTCAGTAAACCATGCATGTCATAAGAAGCTACTACCATACCGGGAAAAAGGGGCTAGTAACCCCTCTCTTGTACAAATTACTAAATATAGAAAGAAAAACTTCTGTTTCTTTTCTTTATCAGGGCACCCTGCTTCGGTGGGAGATGACAGCTTTGTTGAATGTAATATTATATATATATATATATATATATATATATATATATATAATATATATATATAATATATATATATATATATATATATATATATGCAATAAGATCACAGTAAACAGGTGATTTCAAAATATGCAAAACAACCACTCTGAAAGAATAGAGAAATTCCAAGCGCTTTCGTGACTACTCACATTATCAAGGAACTATGAAAGTGAAGCATCCAAGGAAGCTATATAAGGGGTCGGCCAGCACCTCACTATCAGATCCCACAACGGTTAAACACGTGACGCGCGGCGAGCCAACTTGGACAGGTCCTTAGCAAAACTCACCCCCAAGCTATTTATTTGTCCAGTGTATTATTAAATTCTACCCAAATTCTATTAATTATAAATGGATCTAATTTATATAAACCAAAGGAAATATTCATATTATTGTCAAAACTGCTTTTTATGAAACAAGATTCAATTATATTCCTGTCGACCATGGACTTGCTTGATACTACTTTCTCAACTTTTTGAAAATCAATTGGATGGTTAAAATCTCTTACATGAATAAATAGAGCATGGAATCTTGTCCAGTTCTAATGCTATATTTATGTTGTTTTAATCTTAGTTCTAGATTTTTACCAGTTTGACCGTAATAAACTTTATCGCAAATTTTACAAGGAATCTTATAGACACATCCATCAGCATTTTGGGGGGAATTCTTAATCAAAAGTTTTTTTACTGTATCAAGATTTTTGAATACAACTTTAATATTAAAAGTCTTAAGAAGAGAAGGCATATCAACCAAGTTTTCATGGTAAGGGAGAACTAACATATTTTTAGTTGAATAAGGCTGGTTGCCCTTTTTTGGATTATAAAAAGTGTTCCTAGCAACTTTAAAAGATTTATCAATTACATTTCTTGGGTATTTTAAATCATTACCTATTTCATAAATTTTGGATATTTCCTCATCTATGAACTCAGGACTACAAATTCGTAAAGCTCTCAAAAACATTGATGAGAAAACAGACAGTTTGACTCTATCTTGATGCGAGGAATAATAGTGGACATAGGAACAGTTATTTGTAGGTTTTCTGTAAATTTTAAATTTGAATTCATTATTACCCTTAATAATTAAAACATCTAGAAAAGGCAATGAGTTATTTTCTTCAAACTCAACAGTAAAGTTTATAGAATGGGCTAAGCTATTTAATTTTCCAAGAAAATGGTGTATATCTACATTTTTGGGCATAAGACACAAAATATCATCAACATATCTGAACCATTTAGCTCTATTAGGGAGGATTGTGTTAAGCAACCTTGTTTCAAAAAATTCCATGTATAGGTTACTAAGAACAGGTGAAAGAGGATTTCCCATTATATATATATATATATATATATATATATATATATATATATATATTCTACAAGTCGGCCGTCTCCCACCGAGGCAGGGTGACCCTAAAAAGAAAGAAAATCCCCAAAAAGAAAATACTTTCATCATCATTCAACACTTTCACCACACTCACACATTATCACTGCTTTTGCAGAGGTACTCAGAATACAACAGCTTAGAAGCATATACGTATAAAGATACACAACATATCCCTCCAAACTGCCAATATCCCAAACCCCTCCTTTAAAGCGCAGGCATTGTACTTCCCATTTCCAGGACTCAAGTCCGACTATATGAAAATAACCGGTTTCCCTGAATCCCTTCACTAAATATTACCCTGCTCACACTCCAACAGATCGTCAGGTCCCAAGTATCATTCGTCTCCATTCACTCCTATCTAACACGCTCATGCACGCTGTTCGGATGTTTTCTGCCGCCTACAAGGTGGTAGTGGTATGATGGTTCATGGCGCCCAACTTAAAATGGCTGCAGAAATCCTGGAGGCTGTTATTCGAGCCCAGAGAGTCTGGTCCCACCGCCAGACAACGTTGGACTCGTTGTTTTTAAACCTACAACGCCGTCGCCGATAGCGATATGATGGTACGATGCGCATTTTTGCAATACATTCGAATCTTTCGTAGTGTTGCACGAAAGTTTTATGGTGGATGTTCAAAAATCGAGAGTAAGCAATAGATGAATCAAGGTCGCAGATTCATTCTTCGACCGTAACAATCAATTCTTCTTATTACAGTGTATGATCACTAGCTGGATATATTCACCCAAAGAAACTGATACACTCGGCCATTATGTGATATAGCTACAGGTGTCATCGCAAACAAAATAGTTGTATTCAGACCACAACCCACTCACGTGTACACGTAGCATCTTACACACCTGTAGCTATATCATATAATGGTCGAGTGTGTCAGTTTGTCCTTGGGTGAATATATCCAGCTAGTGATCATACACTGATTGTTACGGTCGGAGCATGAATCTGCGACCTTGATTCATCTACTACTTATTCTCGATTTTTGAACATCCACCATAAAACTTTCGTGCAACACTACGAAAGATTCGAATTTATTGCAAATATCAAGTATATTAAGCCTACTTGAATATGTGTAATAGTTCAATAGATTACGAAGAAATTTTCACTGATTAAGTGCCTTATTTTTCCCGTTTTGCTTGAATCTGAGGCAATTTTCCCGTTTTGCTTGAATCTGAGGCAATCTGCCTGAGATTTTCTCCTCTCCTGACGCCCCTTCCTCAGCTCGGTACACTTATATTGCTGAGAGTAAATACTTCAAATGTTCAAAGGTTCTCTGGCAACTCTCACCCAGACAAATTTCCACTTAGTGCTTGTTAGTGAAGCTAAAAGATGAACAATATGTGAAAAAAAAGTGTTATAACTTTGCTTGGGTAAGCACCTCAAAGATATTTATCTTATCTGCATTGCTGTTTTAAATGACACTTCACCTTTCTTACTGACATGTCCTGCCAAATGGGTAGCTTTGTAAATATAAAATCTAACCACAGAGACTACTGGAGACACGTATCATCAGCAGTGGAAAGGTATTGGAGTAATGTTTTACATACTGCAACCCATTCATAACCGTTGAAATGTCATAGGTGGGAATTCCATGACCTAATAATTACAAAAAACCTCCATTTAGAGCAAAGGCAGAAACATCTTCACCCTATCTGTTAAAGGGACCTAATAGTATCCCTTCAATATATCCAGCTTAGACATCTCGCGTGGCCGAACAGGTCAGTGATGTCAGCTATTCTGGATAATGGACATCCATCTGGCCTAGATACAACATTTGCCCTGAGGTAATCCGTGTACACGTGTTTCATGTTGTTTGGTTTAGGCACGGAAATACACGGTGAAGTCCATGGACTATTACTTAAGTCTATGATATTGTTCTCAAGCATGAAACTGAACTTTGTACCTGTAATATATTTTTTTAACATGTTCCATCTGTCTCTCTTCTTACTTTCCCTTTTTGTCCTTTGGTTCCCCTTCTTGCATGATAACCCTTAAACTTTACAAACAAATTTACGTTCACATGTGTAGTGTTCCAAAAGTAGATCTATTTTTTTACATATTTTCAAATATAACAAAAAAAATAGACATAAGTTTTTTTTTACACGTTTTCAAATGAAAAAGAAAAGATCTACGCTTTATAACATACTTTCGAATGTTGAAAAAACGTAGATCTACGTTTGGACAGTTTAAGGGTTAAGTAATGGACGCAGACGCAACTAATGTATTATTTTACTGTTGCAATATTTCGCTCTCCAAGAGCTTGACACAGCTCCTGGAGAGCGAAACATGGACAAAAACATTCACATTAGTTGCATCTGTGTCGTTACCTAACATTTTGTCGGAAATTCTACCGTTATTACTTCTTGTATCATCAGTGAGAAGGAAGACTGGAGGACAAACCTTCAAGATACTAAGATACTGGAGGACATGACACCTTATACAATCCTTCAAGGTACTAAGATACTGGAGAACATGAGGAGACCTTATACAAACCTTCAAGATACTAAGATACTGGAGGACATGAGACCACAAACCTTCAAGACACTGACAAAAGATCGACAAAGTGAAGCATTAAAGTGTAAAGAGAAAAGATGAACAAAACAATAGTATGAAACACAAACAAAAACATTTTAACACGAATGTTTTAAAGCTAATTTGTTTTCCCTCTCTCTCTCTCTCTCTCCTCTCTCTCTCTCTCTCTCTCTCTCGCTCTACCTCCTTTCCATTTACATTGCCTCTCTCCTTTACATTTTAAATTCCCTAATTCCATACCTCTCAACTCTCCTTCCTCTCATTCTTTTGTATTCAAACTCCCTCAACCAACTCCTCCATCTCATCAATCTCCCTCTTACACCCCCTCCATCTTACTTCCCAGCCTCCCTCCCACTAACCTTCCCAGCCTCCCTCCTATTAACCTTCTAAGCCTCCCTCCCACTAACCTTCCCAGCCTCCCTCCCAATAACCTCCCAGCCTCCCTCCACTAACCTTCCCAGCCTCCCTCCCACTAACCTTCCCAGCCTCTCTCCATCTTGCCTTCCAGCCTCCCTCCCACTAACCTTCCCAGCCTCCCTCCCACTAACGTTCCCAGCCTCCCTCCCACTAGCCTCCCAGCCTCCCTCCCAATAACCTTCAAAGCCTCCCTCCCACTAACCTTCCCAGCCTCCTCCCACTACCTTCCCAGCCTCCCTCCCACTATCCTTCCCAGCCTCCCTCCCACTAACCTTTTCCAGCCTCCCTCCACCAACCTTCCCAGCCTCCCTCCCACTAACCTTCCCAGCCTCCCTCCAACTAACCTTCCCAGCCTCTCTCCATCTTACCTCCCAGCCTCCCTCCCACTAACCTTCCCAGCCTCTCTCCATCTTACCTCCCAGCCTCCCTCCCACTAACCTTCCCAGCCTCCTCCCACTAACCCTCTCAGTCCCCCCCCCCACAACTCTACCACCTCCCTCCCCCCTAAACCCTCCCAGCCTCCCCCCAACTAAACCCCCACAGCCCCCCCTCTCCTAACCCCCCAGCCTCCCTCCCACAACCCTCCCCCAGTCTCCCCTCCCACTAACTCTACCCACCTCCCTCCCCTAACCCCTCATCCCCCCTCCCCCTAACTAAAACCCGCCTACCCCCACTTTCCCCCCCAGCCTCCCAAAACCCCTAACCCCCCCACCTCCCCCCACTAAAACCAACCCCCCGCCCCTTCTCCCCCTAACCCGAGAACCTCCCTCCCACTAAAAACCCGACAGCCGACCCTCACTAACCCTCCGAGCCTCCCCCCCACTAACCCTCCCAACCCCCTCCCACTAACCCCCCCCAGGCCCCCCCCCCACTAACCCTCCCCCCCTCCCTCCCACAACCCTCCCCCGCCCCCCCCCCCTCCCCCCTAACCCTCCCAGCCCCCTCCCCACAAAACCCCCCCCAGTCCCCCCCTCCCACTAACCCCCTTTCCCCCCCCCCTCCCCCAAAACCCCCCCCACCTCCCCCCAATAACCCCCCCAGCCCCCCCTCTCCCCCTAACCCTCCCGCCTCCCTCCCCCCTAAAACCCCCCCCCCTCTCTCCCACCGCCTGCCAGCCCCCTTTCCCCCTAAACCCCCCACACCTCCCTCCCCCTAACCCCCCCGCCCCCTCACTAACCCCTCCCACCTCCTCCCACTAACCTCCCCCGCCCCCCTCACAACCCTCCCCGCCCTCTCCCATTAACCCTCCCAGCCTCCCCTTTCCCCTAAACCCCCCCGCCCCTCTCCCACTAAACCCCCCCAGCCCCCCCTCCCCCCTAACCCCCCCCAGCCTCTCCCCACTAACCCTCCAACCTCCCTCCCACAAAACCCCACCACCTCTCTCCCCCTAAACCCTCCAGCCTCTCTCCCACTAACCCTCCCCACCCCCCCTCCCACTAAAACCCCCCAGCCCCCCCCACTAACCTTCCCCGGCTCTCCCCACTAACCCTCCCAGCCCCCCTCCCACTAACCCTACCAGCCTCTCTCTCACTAACCCCCCCCAACCCCCCTCCCACTAATCCTCCCCCTCCCTCTCACTAACCCCCCCCAAACCCCCCCCTCTAACCCTCCCCATCCTCTCCCCACTAACCCCCCAAACCCCCTCCCCCTTACCCCCCCAGCCTCTCTCGCACAAAACCCCCAAGGGAGCCCCCCCTCCCACTAACCCCCCCCACCCCCCCCCCCACTAAAACCCCCCCACCCCCTCTCCCCTAAACCCCCCCCCAGCCCCCCCTCCCACTAACCCCCCAGCCTCCCTCCCTTAACCCTCCCCAAACCCCCCTCCCCCTAAACCCCCCCCCTCCCTCCCACAACCCTCCCCCCGGGCCCCCCTCCCACTAACCCTCCTAGCCCCCCTCCCACTATCCCCCCCCACCCCCCCCACTTACCCCCCCAGCCCCCTCCCTCTCACCCTCCCAACCTCCCTCCCCCTAACCCTCCCCACCTCCCTTTTTACAACCCTCCCAGCCAACCTCCCCCTAACCCTCCTAGCCCCCCCCTCCCACTAACCCCCCTTAACCTCCCTCCCCAACCCCCCCCCAGCCTCCCCCCACTAAAACCCTCTCCCCTCCCCCCCCCCCCCCAAATAACCCCCCTCCCCCCCAAAACCCCCTCCTTTTTCCCCCCCCTAACCCTTTTCCCAAACCCCCCCCCTAACCCCCCCAGCCTCCCTCCCCCTAACCCTCCCAACCTCCCTCCCCCTAACCCTCCCCCCTCCCTCCCACTAACCCTCCCAGCCTCCCTCCCAAAACCCTCCCCCCCTCCCCCCCCCTAACCCTTTCCCCGCCCCCTCTCCCCCAACCCTCCCCCCCTCCCTCCCCTAACCCGCCCCCGCCTCCCCCCACTAAACCCCCCCAGCCCCCCTTTCCCCACAAACCCCCCCAGCCCCCCCCCCTTCCCCACTAACCCCCCCCAGCCCCCCTTTACAACCCTCCCCGCCTCCCCCCCACTTTCCCCCCCACCTCCCCCCCCCTTAAACCCCCCCGCCCCTCCCACTAACCCTCCCAGCCTCCCCACTAAACCCCCCCCCGCCCTTTTCCCCCCATAACCCTCCCAGGGCCCCCCCTCACTAAACCCCCCCCAGCCTCCCTCCCCCAAAAACCCCCCCTTAAACCCCCCCAGCCTTCCCCCCCACTAACCCTCCCGCCTCCCCCACTAACCCTCCCAGCCACCCTTTTTTTAAATTTAAAAACCCTCCCCCGCCCCCCTCCCACTTCCCTCCCAGCCCCCCCCACTAACCCTCCCCCGCCTTCCCCCCCCACAAAACCCCCCCACCCCCCCTCCCCTAACCCCCCAGCCTTCCCCCCCACTAACCCTCCCCGGGCCCCCCCCCACTAACCCTCCCCGCCTCCCTTCCCCCTAAACCCCCCAGCCCCCCTCCCCCCCAACCCTCCCCAGCCTCCTCCCACTTAAAACCCCCCGCCTCCCCCCTCCCCACAAACCCCCCCCAAGGGCCCCCCCCCCCCCTTAAACCCCCCCAGCCTCCCTCCCAAAACCCCCCAATCCCCCCCCTCCCCCCCCCCCCCCCACAAACCCCCCCAGCCCCCCCCCTAACCCTCCCCACCTCCCCCACTAACCCTCCCAGCCCCCTCCCACTAAACCCCCCCAGCCCCCTCCCACTAACCCTCCAGCCTCCCTCCCTCCCCAAAAACCCCCCCAGCCCCTCCCACCCCCCAACCCTTCCCCAGCCCCCCCCGCCCCCCCCTACCCTTTCCCGCCTCCCCCCCACAACCCCCCAACCCCCCCCTCCCTCCCCCCTTCCCCCCCCCCTCCTCCCCCCCACTAACCCCCCCGCCCCCTCCCACTAAACCCCCCCAGCCCCCCCTCCACTAACCCCCCCCCAGCCCCCTCCACTAACCCTCCCTCCCCCTCCCACTAACACCTCCCCGCCCCCCTCCCTAACCCTCCCACCTTCCCCCCCTAACCCTCCCCCCCCTCCCTCCCACTAAAAACCCCCCAGCCTCCTCCCACTAAACCCCCCCCTGCCTCCCTCCCCTAACCCTCCCCACCCCCCCACTTTAAACCCCCCCGCCCCCTCCCATTTCCCCCCCCAGCCTCCCCTCCCACTAAACCCCCCCCCAGCCTTTCCCCCCCACTAACCCCCCAGCCTCCCCCCAAAATAACCCTTTCCCCCCCTCCCTCCCACAACCCTCCCGGGCCCCCCTCCCACTAACCCCCCCCCAGCCCCCCCACTAACCCTCCCAGCCTCCCTCCCACTAACCCCCCCCCTCCCTCCCACTAACCCCCAGCCTCTCTTCCCCCACCCCCCTCCTCCCTCCCCCCCTAACCCTCCCCAAAACCCCCCTCCCCTAACCCTCCCAGCCTCCCCCCCATTTTCCCCTCCCAGCCCCCTCCCACTAACCCTCCCAGCCCCCCCCTCCCACTAACCCTCCCACCCCCCCAAATAACCCTCCCAAACCTCCCCCCAAATAACCCCCCGGGCCCCCCCTCCCCTACCCCCACCTTTTCCCCCCCTACCCTCCCAGCCCTCCCCCAACTAAACCCCCCCCCAGGGCCCCCCCCCACTAACCTTCCCCCCCCCTCCCCCCCACTACCCCCCAGCCTCCCTCCCAAAAAACCCCCCCAACCTCCCCCCCTAAAACCCCCCCAAACCTTTTCCCCCCCTAACCCTCCCACCCCCTCCCATTTAAACCCCCCCCGCCTTTCCCCCCCACTAACCCTCCCAGCCCCCCCTCACTAACCCTCCCAGCCTCCCTCCCACTAACCCTCCAGCCTCCCCCCCCCTTACCCTCCCAGCCTTCCCCCCCAAATAACCCCCCCAGCCTTTTCTTCCCCCCACTAACCCCCCCCCTCCCCCCACTAACCCCCCCAGCCTCCTCCCCCTAACCCTCCAACCTTTTCCCCCCCACTAACCCCCCTCCCCCCCCCCCCACAAAACCCCCCCAGCCTCTCTCCCACTAACCCTTCCCCCCCTCCCTCCCATTTTAAACCCCCCCAGCCCCTTTCCCCACTACCCTCCCCGCCCCTCCCCCCAAGCCCCCCCAGCCTCCCCCCCAACCCCCCCCCCTCCCCCCGCCCCCCCAGCCCCCTCCCACTAACCCCCCCAGCCCCCCTCCCACTACCCTGCCAGCCTCCCTCTCACTAACCCTCCCAGCCCTCCCTCCCACTAACCCTCCCAGCCTCTCTCCCCACTAACCCTCTCAGCCTCCCTCCCACTAACCCTCCCAGCCTCCTTCCCACTAACCCTCCCAGCCTCCTCACTAACCCTCCCAGCCTCCCTCCCACTAATCCTCCCATCCAGCCTCTCACTAATCCTCCCAGCGTCCCTCTCACTAATCCTCCCAGCCTCCCTCCCACTAACCCTCCCATCCTCCCTCCCACTAACCCTCCCAGCCTCTCTCCACTTACCTTCTCGGCCTCCCTCCCACTAACCCTCCAGCCTCCCTCCCACTAACCCTTCCAGCCTTCCTCCCACTAACCCTACCAGCATTCCTCCCACTAACCCTCCCAGCATTCCTCCCACTAACCCTCCCAGCATTCCTCCCACTAACCCTCCCATCATCCCTCCCACTAGACATTTAGCACACACACTTCTCTTTCACAGCTCAAGATAAGTTACTCTCCAATACTGTCTGGTCCTAAAGATGCTCTCTCCATAACTGCTCTGATTCGATTTCTCCTCCTCCTCCCTTCCTCCTCCTCCTCCCTTCCTCCTCCTCCTCTTCCTCCCTTCCGCCTTCGCCTCCTCCTCCCTTCCTCCTCCTCCTCTTCCTCCCTTCCGCCTTTGCCTCCTCCTCCTCCTCCTCCTTTTCCTCCTCCTCCTTCCTCTTCCTCCTTCCTTCTTCCTCCTCCTACGCCTTCCTTCTTCCTCCTCCTACGCCTTTTCCTTCTTCCTTCTCCTACGCCTTTCTTCTTCCTTCTCCTACGCCGCCCTTCTTCCTCCTCTTCCTCCACCTCCCCTTCTTCCTCCTCGTTCACCTCCCTTCTTAATCTCTCCATCTCCTCGTCCTCCTCTTCTTTTTTCTTTTGTTTTTCTTATGTTTTTCTTATACTTTACTTTTTTTCTGTTCTTTTTCTGTTTTCTTTTGTTCTTTTTTCTCTTCTCTTTTTCTTCTATTCCTTTTTTGTCTCCTCCTCTTCCTTTCCCTCTTCCTATTCCTCTAACACCTCATCATCCTCTTATTCCTCCTATTTTTTCCAAAAAATATCCTTGTTCCCCTTGTCTATCTTCCTCTTTCTTCTGATACAAACACAAACAAAATAAGCGTGAACGGAAACAAAATAATAAGACGAGTAAACGGAAGTCAGACTGCCACGGAAAAATCGAGGAGCGAGAGACGGGACCTCAGGTGGATTTGACTCTGTCCTCAGACTTGTGGGACATTCTGCCAGGATTGTGGGAGAATATCTCTCAGAGGAATTTGCGAGAGGCATTTTGCTCTCAGGAGGATTTGCGAGAGGCATTCTGTCTCTCAGGAGGATTTTGCGAGAGGCATTCTGTCTCTCAGGGGAGGATTTGCGAGAGGCATTCTGTCTCTCAGGAGGATTTGCGAGAGGCATTCTGTCTCTCAGGAGGATTTGCGAGAGGCATTCTGTCTCTCAGGAGGATTTGCGAGAGGCATTCTGTCTCTCAGGAGGATTTGCGAGAGGCATTCTGTCTCTCAGGAGGATTTACCAGAGGCATTGTATTTCTAAGGAGGATTTGCGAGAGACATTGTGCTTCTAAGGAGGATTTGAGAAAGGTATTCTGCTATTTAAAAGGATTTGAAATACGTATTGAGCTTGAAGAAAGGTCTGCCACATGTGTCACGGTTCTGAGGATTTGCGAGAGATATTGTACCTCAAAGGTAGATTTTCAATTAGTTTTCTGCTTCCGACGAGGATTTACTATAGGTATTCTGCCTCAAAGAAGGATTTGCGAGTTGTATCGTGCGTCTAAGAAGAATTTGCGAGATGTATTCTGCTTTACAGTATAATCTGCGAGAGGTATTCGCCTCCTAAGGAGGATTTGCGAAATGTACTCTTCTTCTAAGCAGGATTTTCATGAGGTATTCTTCTGAGAAGGATCTGCAAGAGGTATTCCTTCTCTAAGAAGAATTTGTGAGAGGTATACTCACAAGGATTTTCAAGAATTATTACTCTTCTATGAAGGATTTACAAGAGGTATCCCTCTTTAAGAAGGATTTGCAATATTCTTCTA
The DNA here is from genome assembly GCF_026875155.1 of Cherax quadricarinatus. NCBI lineage: Eukaryota > Metazoa > Arthropoda > Malacostraca > Decapoda > Parastacidae > Cherax > Cherax quadricarinatus. The sequence continues at coordinate 11,894,108 of NC_069474.1, read as the reverse complement.
AGAAGGATTTGCAGGAAGTATTCCTCTTCTAAGAAGGATTTACAAGAGATATTTATAAGAATAATTTACATGAAATATTCGGCTTCTGAGGCGGATGTGCGAGGTATTAAATACTAAACGAAAGATGTGAGTGAGGTATTGTGCCTTGCAGGAGGATTTGCACTGGTTATTATGCTTCTGAGAAAGATTTTCCATTGTGCGGCTATTTCTGTATTGCGTGAAGATTTTCAGTTGTTGTTGTTTACCAAATGAAATTTATTATTATTATTATTAAAGATTCGCCGGTATTCTCCCGGCCCGGGCCTTTTCCAAGTGGTGGCCCGGCATTGGCTCCCTCTTTAGGGAGTGTCTGAGACCCAAGTCTCCCATGGGAGGAGGCACAAATACCTCCTCATCTTTGGGACCAACTGTCCCCAGGCCTAGCCACAAGCTAGGCCTCTCTGGTCTGCCATCCCCGCCTCAAGGGGGCAAATGGGAATGACAGTCTTATGAGCTAAAGGCTCGGGCTGAGGCACCTACCCTACCCTAGAAGGGTAGGGTAGGTGCCTGAGCATGGTGTCGATGACCCAAATGAAAGATATACGCACGTTATTATATTTATCATTAAAAATTTCCTTTGAATTCTTAATTATTTATATGTAAGTTTGTGTCTGGAAATAAATGATTTACGCATTTTTTTTCCAGAAGACGTCAGTGTTAAACACTTTGTTAGCATTAAAAGACATCAATGTTAGACACTACCTATAGTGTTAGACACTATAGAAAGAAGGAATGAGTGCTATGCTCTGTGTTAGCTTGAAGGGTAACTGTGTTAGATATTTTGTTAGCAAGACGATATCAGTGTTAAATACAATGTTATCGAAAAAAATCAGTATTATGTTTACTAAAAAATAAGTGTTAAACATTCGTTAAAAAAAGTTCAAGTGTTAGAAACTATGTTAGGAAGAGGGTATCACTGTTAGATATATGTCAGCAGTTACGTGTCAGAGTCAGACACTGTGTTAGCAATATACAGTCAATGATAAATACTATGTTAGAAAGAAGTACCAGTATTAGACATCAGGTTATCAGGTATGTACCATTGTTAGACACTTCATTATCAAAGATGACAGCAGCGTTAGATACTGTGTTAGCAAGACGTTATCAATGCTTTAGAAAACTGGCAAACTGAAGAATGAGACAATTGTCAGTGGCTTCTACAGTCTAATACAGACAAAAATGGTGGAAGATGAGTTTGAGGTAATTAGTCCCTCAACATGGAGTCGATGATGCTCAGTTCATCAATCTTGATGGACTGAACACAGTCAGTGTGTTCAGATGAAGATATTGACTGTGTTCACCAGATGAACATATCGATGTGTTCATCTGGTGTTCATCTGTGTTCAGATGAACACAGTTAATGTGCCACTCCATCAATCTCGATAGAGTGAACACATCGACTCCAGGTTGAGGGACTGATTACCTCAACCTCCTCATCTTCCACTGTTCTTCTCTTTACTGGACTGAAGAAGCCACTGGCTATCGAAACGTTCCCGCAATAAAAATTCCTATATGCTACACAAGTGTCTCATTCTTCGACAGAATGTAGCAGTGATAGAAGCTACACTAACAAAAAGGACAAGAGTAAGCAAATCCAGCTGAGAAAAAGAACACGGGAAAATCTGCATGAGGAGGTCACCTTTCGTGGTTTGGCTGGCACACAGAGGCTACAAGCAAGGTACACAAACACAGTTTGCAGAGCAAGCCTTACTTCTGAGTACGTTTCGCTCATTTTTTTTGACTTAGTAAGTCTCAAGGTTGAGCGTAACGTCGTCAGAATAAGAACTTAATCGTCATTCTTTGCTATACCTATCATGCGGTAGGGAAGAAAGAGACGTCTGTAGCAGCTAGCATGAATCGTAGGGGGTAAAATGGTTTGGAAAATCGACAACCTGAAGAATGAGACTCTTGTGCAACATTTGGGACTGATTACCTCAAACTCCTCAGCTTTCTCTGTTATTCTCTGTACTGGACTGAAGAAGCCACTGCTAGGCGAAGCGTTTCCTCAGTAAAGAATCGTACTATCTCAGGGTTCCCATGTTGGAAGGGAAAATCCAGGGGAGAGTGACTGTAAGCTGCCACCATGTGTTACCCTCTTGGAGACCCATGTTAGTGGGGCCGGGGAAGAGGAAACTATATGATATTCCCCACTAACACTACTACTACTACTACCACCACTACCTCTTCCTGCCTATATACGCCCGTCCTGCTCCACTTCTCGTTAGTACGACTTTGTAAATGGTCCAAGTCGGACCAAAACGTCGTCGTAAGCTCCTCTCTTCTATGTGCGGGTTATTTGTGTATTTTGTATATATTCCTTTATGAAAACTCGTCGGGTGGAAAAGTTCATCTTTATATACGTAAATTAATCACCTCTTTACTGGCAAGGATAAAGAGGTCTATAAAGTGCATGGATCCCTGTGGTCCAGTAGATGCAATACAGCTGCCTAATAATTCCTTGTATATTTCCATTACATTTGGTTAAGTGACCTTTCTCTTCTTTGGGCTCGGCATGGAGGATGACCATAGAAGTATTGGCCTGTTGATTGAGCAGATGATGTTTATTAGATAATCGTAGACTTTTGTGCATCCTTAGATGACTGAGCAGTCACAGACAACTTGGCAGTCGCAGGCGATTGGGCAATCGTATGTGATTGGGCAATCGTAGACGATTGGGCAATGAAAGATGAGATCACTAGTCCCCTCTGTCACATGCCCGTCTACATCCCTCATCCAGGTTGCAATTCTCGGTATTACGTCAACTTTGGGAAAACATATTCATTAATGAGAACCTTAATGGTTCCTCGAACGAGCTTGACTTCTTGACTTTAAGAAAGCGTGATCTTTTACACGTCGTGTCATACAGATAAATAACCCTTTATGTTATGCTAAGAACACTACACTCAACGCCATTACCTCAGTGAACGCTGCCAAGTACTCACCTGATTTGGTTCCTGTCCTTAACATTCCCGGCCTAGAATTAACCAACTTTATTTACGAAGCAGAATAAATGGATCCTCACTTTTTCTTAGGTTCCAGAGGAAATATTTGTCTCCGGCCTTTTCTTTGAGTCGAAGCATATGTGGGAATGAATGCATATTTGATGATTCGTATGGTACTGCGGAAATCTGTAATGGTCTATATCCCTTTCAGTTGAGATGTAAATAGAACGGCTGGGACATTTTATTTCATATGAATACATACATTTACCGAACGTCAACTTATGGACGTTTTAACCCCAGATATAACTTTTTAAGCCATTTTTTTGGTTTATATGGTTGCTTTTCCAATTTCTATTGAGACACTTAGGTTGTCAGATTCCTTTATAGCTCGCCATCAATTGGTTCACCTCTATCTTTCCTCAAGGGATTTGAGTATTTTTCTGAATGACGTAATTAAAGGTTTTTCCTAAGTTTGGCGATTTAAGGTTTTCCTATATGTGAAAAATTTGGCTGTTATGGATCACCAGACAGTCAACTGGTGGTTGACTGTAAGTTACTGATCTCAAAACAAGAACTATAACTCACACACGGTCTCCTTTTATTCTTTAGTCTTCGCTAACCTTGTGTGGTTTTTCTTATCGGCTAATCAAACTACAATTACCCGGCCTCCTCTTATTGATTGCAGTTTTGGCAACATCACATAATCTCTCCAGTGGGAACTAATCCATAATTCATTTAATTTTATGAAATTTTGTTTCGGTTTTCATAAACTGCCTGCATATTCTTCGTCTATATTCGGTTTTACTCTTCGATAAGAGACAATGGCGTCCAGCTTCATTATTATTCTTTCAAAGTTGTCTTTCTACATTACTTGTCACCCATCAAGAAAACATTTATGAACCATACCACGGGCGGGGATAGAACCCGCGATCAGAGAGTCATGGAGTTTCATGACTCTGATCGCGGGTTCTGTCCCCCATCCCCCGTGGTACGGTTTGTTTACAATCGTGTCATTACGATTTGGATAGTCAAAACATTGATGTGTGGAAGCTTGTCGGACAACATGCTTCAGAAGACTGTGTCAAAAGACTTTACCATTCAGTATGGGAT
>NC_069474.1:11855017-11885017 GCF_026875155.1 Cherax quadricarinatus | reverse complement strand
GCACACAGGAAAATAAAACAAGCAAGCAAGTAGAGACAGGAGTGCAGAAAGATACAAAAAAAAGCGCAAACACAACAAGAACACCGAAATATACTCCAAAAGCAAGCAGGAAGAGACAACAAACACGGAGAAAATAACCTAGACAAGCGCGGATAGAAAACAAACATGTAACAAGAGAAAACAAACATGCAACAAGAGACAACAAACATGCAACAAGAGACAACAAACATGCAACAAGAGACAACAAACATGCAACAAGAGACAACAAACATGCAACAAGAGACAAACATGCAACAAGAGACAAACATGCAACAAGAGACAACAAACATGCAACAAGAGACAACAAACATGCAACAAGAGACAACAAACATGCAACAAGAGACAACAAACATGCAACAAGAGAACAAACATGCAACAAGAGACAAACATGACAGCAACAAGAGACAACAAACATGCAACAAGACAACAAACATGCAACAAGAGACAACAAACATGCAACAAGAGACAACAAACATGCAACAAGAGACAAAACATGCAACAAGAGACAACAAACATGCAACAAGAGACAAACATGCAACAAGAGACAACAAACATGCAACAAGAGACAACAAAAATGCAACAAGAGACAACAAACATGCAACAAGAGACAACAAGCATGCAACAAGAGACAAACATGCAGAAAGAGACAACAAACATGCAACAAGAGACAAATGCAAAAGACAAACATGCAACAAGAGCAAACTGCAACAAACAACAAACATGCAACAAGAGACAACAAACATGCAACAAGACAACAAACATGCAAACTAGAGACAACAAACATGCAACAAGAGACAAAAACATGCAACTAGAGACAAAAACATGCAACAAGAGACAACAAACATGCAACTAGAGACAACAAACATGCAACAAGAGACAACAAACATGCAACAAGAGACAACAAAACATGCAACAAGAGACAAACAGCAACAGAGACAAAAATGCACAAGAGACAACATGCAACATAGAGACAACAAACATGCAACTAGAGACAAACATGCAACAAGAGACAACAAACATGCAACAAGAGACAAACATGCAACTAGAGACAACAAACATGCAACTAGAGACAACAAACATGCAACTAGAGACAACAAACATGCAACTAAGACAACAAACATGCAACTAGAGACAACAAACATGCAACTAGAGACAACAAACATGCAACAAGAGACAACAAACATGCAACTAGAGACAACAAACATGCAACAAGAGACAACAAACATGCAACTAGAGACAACAAACATGCAACAAGAGACAACAAACATGCAACTAAAGACAACAAACATGCAACAAGAGACAAACATGCAACTAGAGACAAACATGCAACAAGAGACAACAAACATGCAACTAGAGACAACAAACATGCAACTAGAGACAACAAACATGCAACTAGAGACAACAAACATGCAACAAGAGACAAACATGCAACTAAGACAACAAACATGCAACTAGAGACAACAACATGCAACAAGAGACAACAAACATGCAACAAGAGACAACAAACATGCAACAAGAGACAACAAACATGCAACAAGAGAACAAACATGCAACAGAGACAACAAACAAGCAAACAGAGACAACATGCAACTAGAGACAAACATGCAACAAGAGACAACAAACATGCAACAAGAGACAACAAACATGCAACAAGAGACAACAAACATGCAACAAGAGACAAACATGCAACTAGAGACAACAAACATGCAACTAGAGACAAACATGCAACTAGAGACAAACATGCAACTAGAGACAACAAACATGCAACTAGAGACAACAAACATGCAACTAGAGACAACAAACATGCAACTAGAGACAACAAACATGCAACTAGAGACAACAAACATGCAACAAGAGACAACAAACATGCAACTAGAGACAACAAACATGCAACAAGAGACAAACATGCAACTAGAGACAACAAACATGCAACTAGAGACAACAAACATGCAACAAGAGACAACAAACATGCAACAAGAGACAACAAACATGCAACAAGAGAAACAAACATGCAACTAGAGAACAAACATGCAACAAGAGACAACAAACATGCAACAAGAGACAACAAACATGCAACAAGAGACACAGCAAACATGCAACTAGAGACAAACATGCAACTAGAGACAACAAACATGCAACAAGAGACAACAAACATGCAACTAGAGACAAACATGCAACAAGAGACAACAAACATGCAACAAGAGACAACAAACATGCAACAAGAGACAACAAACATGCAACAAGAGACAACAAACATGCAACAAGAGGACAACAAACATGCAACAAGAGACAAACATGCAACAGAGACAAAACATGCAACAAGAGACATGCAACAAGACAAACATGCAACAAGAGAACAAACATGCAACAAGAGACAACATGCAACAAGAGACAAAATGCAACAGAGAAACATGCAACAAGAGCACAAACATGCAACAAGAGAAAACATGCAACAAGAGACAACAAACATGCAACAAGAGAACATGCAACAAGAGACAAACGTGCAACAAGAGAACATGCAACAAGAGACAAACATGCAACAAGAGAACAAACATGCAACAAGAGAACACGCAACAAGAGACAAACATGCAACAAGAGAACATGCAACAAGAGACAAACATGCAACAAGAGAACATGCAACAAGAGACAAACATGCAACAAGAGAACAAACATGCAACAAGAGACAACAACATGCAAAAGAGACAACATGAACAAGAGAAACATGCAACAAGAGAAAAACATGCAACAAGAGACAACAAACATGCAACAAGAGACAACAAACATGCAACAAGAGACAACAAACATGCAACAAGAGACAAACATGCACAAGAGACAACAACATGCAACAAGAGACAAACATGCAACAAGAGACAAACAGGAAGCAGATAAACAAACAGATGTTGGGAGAGAACTAAACATTAGCAGACAAGTTGAACAGACTATGCAGAGTCATGGAGGGAAAATCATGAACAGCGCGTGGTAGGCAGACATGAAGCAGCAGAGCAACGGTAGTGAAGGCAGCTCAGTGGTGAAGGCAGCACGGTAGTGAAGGCAGCTCAGTGGTGAAGGCAGCACGGTAGTGAAGGCAGCTCAGTGGTGAAGGCAGCACGGTAGTGAAGGCAGCTCAGTGGTGAAGGCAGCACGGTAGTGAAGGCAGCTCAGTGGGAAGGCAGCACGGTAGTGAAGGCAGCTCAGTGGTGAAGGCAGCACGGTAGTGAAGGCAGCTCAGTGGTGAAGGCAGCACGGTAGTGAAGGCAGCTCAGTGGTGAAGGCAGCACGGTAGTGAAGGCAGCTCAGTGGTGAAGGCAGCACGGTAGTGAAGGCAGCTCAGTGGTGAAGGCAGCACGGTAGTGAAGGCAGCTCAGTGGTGAAGGCAGCACGGTAGTGAAGGCAGCTCAGTGGTGAAGGCAGCACGGTAGTGAAGGCAGCTCAGTGGTGAAGGCAGCACGGTAGTGAAGGCAGCTCAGTGGTGAAGGCAGCACGGTAGTGAAGGCAGCTCAGTGGTGAAGGCAGCACGGTAGTGAAGGCAGCTCAGTGGTGAAGGCAGCACGGTAGTGAAGGCAGCTCAGTGGTGAAGGCAGCACGGTAGTGAAGGCAGCTCAGTGGTGAAGGCAGCACGGTAGTGAAGGCAGCTCAGTGGTGAAGGCAGCACGGTAGTGAAGGCAGCTCAGTGGTGAAGGCAGCACGGTAGTGAAGGCAGCTCAGTGGTGAAGGCAGCACGGTAGTGAAGGCAGCTCAGTGGTGAAGGCAGCACGGTAGTGAAGGCAGCTCAGTGGTGAAGGCAGCACGGTAGTGAAGGCAGCTCAGTGGTGAAGGCAGCACGGTAGTGAAGGCATCTCAGTGGTGAAGGCAGCACGGTAGTGAAGGCATCTCAGTGGTGAAGGCAGCACGGTAGTGAAGGCAGCTCAGTGGTGAAGGCAGCACGGTAGTGAAGGCAGCTCAGTGGTGAAGGCAGCACGGTAGTGAAGGCAGCTCAGTGGTGAAGGCAGCACGGTAGTGAAGGCAGCTCAGTGGTGAAGGCAGCACGGTAGTGAAGGCAGCTCAGTGGTGAAGGCAGCACGGTAGTGAAGGCACCAGTGGAAGGCAGACGGTAGTGAAGGCAGCTCGAGTGAAGGCAGCACGGTAGTGAAGGCAGCTCAGTGGTGAAGGCAGCACGGTAGTGAAGGCAGCTCAGTGATGAAGGCAGCACGGTAGTGAAGGCAGCTCAGTGGTGAAGGCAAGCACGGTAGTGAAGGCAGCTCGGTAGTGAAGGCAGCACGGTAGTGAAGGCAGCACGGCAGTGAAGGCAGCACGGCAGTGAAGGCAGCACGGTAGTGAAGGCAGCTCAGTGGTGAAGGCAGCTCAGTGGTGAAGGCAGCACGGTAGTGAAGGCAGCACGGTAGTGAAGGCAGCTCAGTGGTGAAGGCAGCACGGTAGTGAAGGCAGCTCAGTGGTGAAGGCAGCTCAGTGGTGAAGGCAGCACGGAAGTGAAGGCAGCTCAGTGGTGGAGAATGTGAAGCACGTGTAAGCAGTTGTGAAGGCAGCACGGTAGTGAAGGCAGCACGGTAGTGAAGGCAGCACGGTAGTGAAGGCAGCACGGTAGTGAAGGCAGCACGGTAGTGAAGGCAGCACGGTAGTGAAGGCAGCTCAGTGGTGAAGGCAGCTCAGTGGTGAAGGCAGCACGGTAGTGAAAGCAGCTCAGTGGTGAAGGCAGCTCAATGGTGAAGGCAGCACGGTAGTGAAGGCAGCTCAGTGGTGAAGGCAGCACGGTAGTGAAGGCATCACGGTAGTGAAGGCAGCACAGTAGTGAAGGCAGCACGGTAGTGAAGGCATGTAACATCACAGTAGTGAAGGCAGCACGGTAGTGAAGGCAGCACGGTAGTGAAGGCAGCACGGTAGTGAAGGCAGCTCAGTGGTGAAGGCAGCACGGTAGTGAAGGCAGTTCAGTGGTGAAGGCAGCACGGTAGTGAAGGCAGCACGGTAGTGAAGGCAGCACGGTAGTGAAGGCAGCTCAGTGGTGAAGGCAGCACGGTAGTGAAGGCAGCTCAGTGGTGAAGGCAGCTCAATGGTGAAGGCAGCACGGTAGTGAAGGCAGCTCAGTGGTGAAGGCAGCACGGTAGTGAAGGCATCACGGTAGTGAAGGCATCACAGTAGTGAAGGCAGCACGGTAGTGAAGGCAGCTCGGTAGTGAAGGCAGCACGGTAGTGAAGGCAGCACGGTGGTGAAGGCAGCTCAGTGGTGAAGGCAGCTCAGTGAGTGAAGGCAGCACGGTAGTGAAGGCAGCTCAGTGGTGAAGGCAGCTCAGTGGTGAAGGCAGCACGGTAGTGAAGGCAGCTCAGTGGTGAAGGCAGCTCAGTGGTGAAGGCAGCACGGTAGTGAAGGCAGCTCAGTGGTGAAGGCAGCTCAATGGTGAAGGCAGCACGGTAGTGAAGGCAGCACGGTAGTGAAGGCAGCACGGTAGTGAAGGCAGCACGGTAGTGAAGGCATCACAGTAGTGAAGGCAGCACGGTAGTGAAGGCAGCACGGTAGTGAAGGCAGCACGGTAGTGAAGGCAGTCGGTGGTGAAGGCAGCTCAGTGGTGAAGGCACAGCACGAGTAGCAGAAGCAGTATGGAAGCAGCACGTGTAGTGAAGGCACGCAGTGTGAAGGCACAGCAGTGAATGAAGCACACGTAGTGAAGAGCATCAGTAGTGAAGGCAGCACGATGTGAAGCAGCACGGTAGTGAAGGCAGCATCAGTGTGAAGGCAGCACAGGGTGAAGGCAGCACGTAGTGAAGGCAGCACGGAGTGAAGGCAGCTCATTGGTGAAGGCAGCACGGTAGTGAAGGCAGCTCAGTGGTGAAGGCAGCTCGGTGGTGAAGGCAGCACGGTAGTGAAGGCAGCACGGTAGTGAAAGCAGTATCGGTGAAGGAAAGGAACAGCATAGCAGTCAGAAGGCAGCACGGCAATGAAGGCAAGTACAGCAGTGAGGAAGCACAGCAGTGAACGGAACACAGCAGTGAAGGAAACACAGCAGTGAAGGCAGCACAGCAGTGAAGGAAGCACAGCAGTGAAGGCAGCACAGCAGTGAAGGCAGCACGGCAGTGAAGGCAGCAAGGCAGTGAAGGCCAGACGAGTGAAGGCAGCACGGCAGTGAAGTCAGCTCGTGAAGCACAGTTGAAGGCAGCACGCAAGTTGAAGGCAGCGCATGAAGGCAGCACGGATTGAAGGAGCTCACTTGAGAAGCACAGCTGTGAAGCAGTCTCACGTAGTGAAGGCAGACACGGTAGTGAGGCAGATTGTGGAAGAGAAGCACGGCATGAAGACATTCATGGTGAAAAAGCTACAGCTAGTAAGGAACGCTGTAAACACACTGTAGTGAAAGAGACGGTGTAACACAGCTAGCAGTAAGCAGCACATGCAATGAAGGCATTTCACTAGCAGTATGGAGCACAGCAGGAAGGAAACACACTGAAGCAACACAGCAGTATGAAGAACTCAGCAATGAACTGAATCAGAGATGATAATTCAGTGCAAACACTTGCAGCTTCAGCAATGCAGAATTTCATCATGTGAAGACACTACGTGCAAGTGAACATTCCCATTGAGGCATGTCACTGCGTATTCTTTGTCATGCTACTTAAGGAAGGCAGGCATTTTACATTGGAATGGACTCCTAAAGTCTAACAGTGAAGCACATCTGTGATCTGAGATACACCTACGTTAGAATGATAATTGTGAGTGGAAATCACTTGGCCATAGAACTGATCTCTAGTGAAGAGTGAAAACACAGTGAAGCAGAAATTACACCATTTATGTAAGGGAGCAAACTATCATTTAACAGCTACCAGCAGTGAAGTTATACACGCAACTTCAGTATAATTCAATGCTTTTAGCATAGTCTAATGAAACGGTGTAACAAGCATCGAATTCAACTTTTCTTTTTCTCATCCAACTAAGACAATTTTACCATGTGATAGGATGAGTCCTACGTTAATTCAGCGAGCCTTGTGTCTTTCCTCAACGTTCGACAAACCGAAGTTTGATGTGAATTTCTGAATTGAACACTCGTTGAAGTTCAGCAGATAGACATTTTGAAATAATTCATTCAAACAACTATGCCAGACTTATGAATTCTTCTATCCAATTTTTATTATTGTGCAACGGGACAAAACAACATTCAAACTATGTCATTAAACCTTTCTCCTTAGTGAGGTGTATCACATTGCTGGTATTTTAATTCGCCAAGTTTGAATTTTCAGTAAATGGGCCATTTTGAAGTTAGGGTTATAAATGGAGATGCTTTTTAAAAAGTACTTTAACCAAGTGATGATTTAACTCAAACTTCTTGTATATATTGAGAATCAAACCTAACATTTTTTCGAGGAGTGATAATTTGATATTGGATAATCAAATAACTGGCACAACTACGACTGGATCTTTCCTTAGAATATGTGACAAAAAATGTCTAAGAATTTAATTTTACACTCCTAAATTTATATGCTGAGAGCTGTTGTCAAACCTCAGCTCATTTTAAAGTCCAGTCAGTGAACGGTATACTACCATCCTCAAGAAGCCTGCTACAAGTAATATTTATTTGCTTTTTACTGCTGGAGAAACAGAGGAACATATGTAAGTTAACTTGCTTATTAGTCTCCACCTGCTCAAGCTAAGGATCTGAACATACACCAAGGCTGAAGGGATGACAGACTCGTACTTACTCTCCAGGCTGAGGGGAATCACCACTTTATTGCTACACCTCCCCGATTTCCGCCATCTCCTCAGTATTTTGACTGAAGAAAGTTGCTGAGCGTGTGAAACGCCTCGTCAGTTAAGATACCAGTGTTGCACATGTACATTCCTTATCTACCAAACCCGGGATTATCGGTTACTAGCCACGGACTCTAGCACTGACCTTCACACGAAATATTCAGTGAATGAAGCGAATATCACTTCAGAAAAATGTTTTAAAGTGTCTCACGAAATCGGAATGACACGATTGCGAACAAGCCATACCACGGGTTGGGACTGAACTCGTGGCCCGTGATATGGTTTGTTTTAAGTGTAGTTGAAAACTGCCAGGAACACGTTACAGTTCAGATAATTACACAAAGGTAGTGTGAAAAGTAGCTCCAATGCTTTGGATCATAAACCCGCCACCAGCGACAATTTTAGCCATAAAATTCATCTGAACAGAGTACTGACAGAGGTCTCAATCTGTCGATGACTTTCTTTTGTATTTCAGGCACGTGCAGGAAGGCAGCTTCCCTTAGCAGTATCTTCTGTACCAGTTAACTCATCGTATTTCAATTTATTGAAAAGTTTAGAACTATTCAACAGATCCTGTGTACCTCAAAACCATCCTGGACAATTTTTATATCATATATGCAAACCAGAAGTTAGATTAAAAAAAAAGTACACTCAAAATAAAAAAGGGGGGGGGAAACAGACTTTTGAGTCAGGTTTTATAGAAAGATTAAGCTGCGTACGAATTTTTTCTAGTGGATACCTTAGCAAGAATTCCAGAAAAGGATTAAATTTCTGTTTAAACCTCCAGCAAATCCTCAGCAGCACTCCTAGAAAGACCACAGCAGCAGCACTTCTAGAAAGACCACAGCAGCAGCACTCCTAGGAAGACCACAGCAGCAGCACTTCTAGAAAGACCACGACAGCAGCACTCCTAGAAAGACCACAACAGCAGCACTCCTGGAAAGACCACAACAGCAGCACTTCTAGAAAGACCACAGCAGCAGCACTCCTAGAAAGATCACAGCAGCAGCACTCCTAGAAGGACCACAACAGCAGCACTCCTAGAAAGACCACAGCAGCAGTACTCCTAGAAAGACCACAGCAGCAGCACTCCTGGAAAGATCACAACAGCAGCACTTCTAGAAAGACCACAGCAGCAGCACTCCTAGAAAGACCACAGCAGCAGCACTCCTAGAAAGACCACAACAGCAGCACTCCTAGAAAGACCACAACAGCAGCACTCCTGGAAAGACCACAACAGCAGCACTTCTAGAAAGACCACAGCAGCAGCACTCCTGGAAAGACCACAACAGCAGCACTTCTAGAAAGACCACAGCAGCAGCACTCCTGGAAAGACCACAACAGCAGCACTCCTAGAAAGACCACAACAGCAGCACTCCTGGAAAGACCACAACAGCAGCACTTCTAGAAAGACCACAGCAGCAGCACTCCTGGAAAGATCACAACAGCAGCACTTCTAGAAAGACCACAGCAGCAGCACTCCTAGAAAGACCACAGCAGCAGCACTCCTAGAAAGACCACAGCAGCAGTACTCCTAGAAAGACCACAGCAGCAGCACTCTTAGAAAGACCACAGCAGCAGCACTCCTAGAAAGATCACAGCAGCAGCTCTCCTAGTAAAACCGCAGCAGCAATCAACGTTTGCTTCATGAATGGAGTACCATTGATGATTGCGGGCAAAGCTAAAGTTCTGGTTATTTTTACGTTGCTTCAGGCGCTCCAATGAATCAGGAGGTTAAGAGGTGAGAAAATGTGAGAGCAAACAAGATATACCTTTACGAGTTAAGGTTCATGTAAACGTTGTATGCAATGCACTCGCCACGAACCTTACTACAGTATTCAGCAGTAAATGGATTAAGTAGCAGTTCAGTAAGATTATAGGAATGGGACTCTTGCATTTTCACGAAGATTAGCTGTGACCTGCAGTATCTTGATTTTTTTATATATAAGGATTTAAGTTAACAAATGTGGATACGTCAACAGTGTACTGGTTTTCAGAGTTGTCGAGAGAAGACATCACTGAAGTGGCATAAACCTTGGTAATACATACCGACAAACTGGTTTAAAAAACACGTAAGGAAACACTAGGCCATATTTATTAGAAAATGTATCAGTCCAGGGACCCTGATGACTTCTAACACAGGGATTTGAAAGACTATATATTGACGGAGAGTGGGGGAAGGGGGTGACACCTGAAGAATGTCACATGTCCGTGTATTGTATTGATAAAGCCACTGGAGGGCGAAACGTCTACAAATAAAAGTTACCCAGATGTTTCACATGTGTAATTTCTCATCTTGTCGGTACTGTACACCATTCATACACATCACTGAAGTATTTAAGTGGCTGATGGGCATCAACAATGGCGATATAAATAAAATACTGAGGGTATCGAATCGAATAAGAACCGGAAATGGCTGATATAAATTAGATTTATTTCGATTTAGAAAGGACGAAATTAAGTACTAGGTTTTCAAAGTTGTTGATGCGTGGGACAATCCTCCGAGTAGAGTACTAGAAACCAAGACCTTGAGTACCTTTAAAAAGATATTAGACAAATATCTGAGCGAGATGGGCTAGGATTGATTGATTAGTAGCAGAGGTATAGAAGCAAATCTTGAGTAGCTCCGGGAGAAGGTTACACAAACATGTGGGTGGAATGGATGGTTGTTAAAAGAACCTGCCTACTATGGGTCAGCAGGCCTGCTGCTGTGTTCCTCATTACGTTGTTATTCAGTTTACTTACCAAATGTAGTGGTAATAAGCAGCATATCGCATCACCGTACACAACGCTGAGATATCCAATTTGGCTCTCTCGAGAATATAAAAACGAACACACACACACAAGACAATGGTCACAGGTCAACTGACAGGTCAACGGTTATGAAGGTTTGTACCCTTGCTTAACCCTGCCCACTACCAGGTTTGCCAACCCTCCTTTCATCGCACAGTTTCCTCTCATTCCCGTGGCGCTGTATGACCCCATCAGTATAATAATAATAATAATAATAATAATAATAATAATAATAATAATAATAATAATAATAATAATAATAATAATAATAATAATAATAATTTATATTATTATTATATTAATAATAATAATAATAATAATAATAATAATAATAATAATAATAATAAGTAAAAGAAGAAGAAGAAGAAGAAGAAGAAGAGAAGAAGAAGAAGAAGAAGAGAAGAAGAAGAAGAAGAAGAAGAAGAAGAAGAAGAAGAAGAAGAAGAAAGAAGGAAGAAGAAGAAGAAGGAAGAAGAGAAGAAGAAGAAGAGGAAGAAGAAGAAGAGGAAGAAGAGGAAAGAAGAAGAAGAAGAAGAAGAAGAAGAAGAAGAAGAAGAAGAAGAAGAAGAAGAAGAGGAAGAAGAGGAAGAAGAGGAAGAAGAAGAAGAAGAGGAAGAAGAGGAAGAAGAGGAAGAAGAAAAGAAGAAGAAGAGAAGAAGAGGAAGAAGAGAAGAAGAAGAAGAAGAAGAGAAGAAGAAGAAGAAGAAGAAGAGAGAAGAAGAGGAAGAAGAGGAAGAAGAGGAAGAAGAAGAAGAAGAAGAAGAAGAAGAAGAAGAATAGGAATAGGCAGTGCTCCCACCAACTCTCAGGGATTCTGGCTAAACACATCTCTGAACTCTTGGGCACAATCAGTCGAACACATCTCAAACACTCGGGTGATCTTCTCAATCGCATTCAACATCAACATCAGGAACAAGAAACTCTCTGTCCTTGACGTAATTTCCCTATTTACCAAAGTACCTACTACACGAGCCATCGATCTCTTACGCAGGAAAATAAACGATTCACTTGATCTTCCCGTTGCAGCTAGCGATTTCATCGACCTTGTTTGAACTATGTGTTGGCTTTACATGTTTTTCTTTCGAAAATCACCTCTTTCAGCAAACTTTCGGACTACCCATGGGTTCGCCACTTAGTGCCGTCCTGGCGAACCTATACATGGAACATCAGGAAGCCGAGCAATTTTCCACTATTATTCCCTCTTCTGTCACCTGGCTCCATTATGTTGACAACATTCTCATCATAACTCCCAGACGCCTCAACGTTAAAGCTCTCCAACATCAAGCTCAACTAGGTCGAGCCTTCTATCCAGTTCACACTAGAAGAAGAAGTCAACAACACTCTTCCTTTCCTTGATGTTCTCCTCTGCAAAGCTGACCATGAACTTCGTTTTAAAGTCTATCGAAAACCCACCAACCAACACGATCTTCTCCACTGCTACTCTCACCACGACACCAAAACTAAACGTGGTGTAATTATAGACTTTTTCCTGCACACACTCAGAATCTGCAGCAATGAGTTACTTAAGGAAGAATGCTGTCTTATTGAAAAAGTATTTTCTAAACTTCACTATCCTCGTCACTTCATCAGAGACTGCAGACGACGGACATTAAACATCTTTAACACACCCAGACAAGACACTGCCGAGAAGAGATACACAGTCCTCCCCACCAACTCCATTGCCAAACACGTTTCCAATATCTTTTCTAATACCTCATTCATAGTATCTACCTCCACTTCCACCACCATCAAGGACATTACCACTAATAGACAGGACAAGCTTCAATCCTCTGCAGGGGTATACACAATTCCTTGTAATGACTGCAGCAAATTATACGTAGGCGAAACATTCAGAGACCTCCGAACACGTATTTCAGAACACCAGTACGCAGGCTGATCTGACGATCCAAGGAATGCCTGTGTTCAACACCGAAATTCCCACAACCATTTAATCAACTACAGAAATGCAAGACTTATCGCCAGAGAAGAAAACACTCAATACTGAAGAATCCTGGAATCATCACTTATCCGTATATCCAACAACTTCAACCAGAACAACGGCTTCTGTAACATAGCTGAACCACTTACCAAGAAACTTCTTCATCGCTATCCCACATAAGAACATAAGAATGGAGGAACATTGCAGAAGGTCTACTCATATTTATCTAATCTCTTTTTAAAGCTATTCAAGGTTCTAGACTCTATCACCCTACTAGGAAGATTGTCACATGCAGCATTCTCCACCGGACCCAGCATTATCCACCCGACTCCATCCTATAAATACTTAAGTACCTTTTACCCAGGTAGGCGCCGGGTCGTCATCTGGAGAAGACCCAGGCCGGAAGTACCGGCAAACCTACAACAACATACCCAGGTAGATCTGTTTGTGACTTGATTAAACCCACTGTGTGTGCGATACGTTGTCAATAAAGGATCACTTTATCCTGCTTAAGTGTTTATATTTCCATAATAGGAGGACGGTGTGAGGGCGAGGGAAGAAATACAATCTAACATGGATGCATTACGAGTCGCTCCTTAATTTCCAGTTACGTGGTTAAAAATACATATAATTTGCTGATGTTAGCTGCCCAACCCTCACCTAAATATGTCAATATTTTTCTGTGATATGGAAACGTTCATATATTAACGTTGGGAATCGCGTAAGAAACTGAGCGCGTAAATAATGTGTGAAATTAAATATAAAAATAATCCCATTATATGTTATTTTTGCTATTAAAGTATAGTAGTGAGACAACTCCAAATAACAGTAAAAATATAAAATGATTTATAAGAGTCTAATTTGAAAAAGGTCATTATTACGTGCACTGATAATTTGGTTCTTCCATTTACGAGAAACTTTATAGAATAATTGAATCTGCAATCACATAATATAAAATATTGGTTGGTTAATCGAGTTTAAAGCCTCTCGACTACACCATAGCTGGGTAAGGTTTTCTTTGTGCTCGGGTCTAAGTTGAGCTATAATGTAACCTAACTTTTTTCTAATGTAATCTGTCTCAATCTAACCTGCCCTCGAAAACCTTTATGTAACCTAATAAATATTAATTATTTTACAGTGGTACTCACCGTTGCATGGCAAATTATACCCAATTATGTCGTAAAAAGGTACTTGGAGATGTTTATGAGCTCTGATTGGCTAGGCTTGTCACGTGACTTAATGTTGACGCGTGAGTGGCCAGGATGGCCCTTCTGGAGTATATTCTAGTATATATAAGAATATAAGAACATAAGGAAATTGAAGAATAAGACACATGCAGCATCAGGGTATCTTCTTTGTAGACGTTTCGCCATCCAGTGGCTTAATCAACATAAATTCATGGACAGGCCAATAGTCCTGTTGCAGTGTTTCTTCTTTCTTATGTTCTTATAAGACTGGAGGAACACTGCATCAGACCTACTGGCCCATGCAAGGCTGGTCCTTATCAACACCAACCACACCCACCCACGTACCTGACGAACCTTATCCCAAAGCCACCCAGGAACTTACTTCAGTACCTCAGGTACTAATCAAACCCAACCCTTTTCACTCATATATTCCACTTCCATGGGGAAGTGGAAAAGAATTCTTCCTCCGTAAGCCATGAGTGTCGTAAGAGGAGATTAAAATGCCAGAAGCAAAGGGCTAGTAACCCCTTTTCCCTTATAAATATATTTAAAAAGAAGAACTTTTTGTGGGGTTTAGGTCACCCTTCCTCTCTGGGTGTATTAAAAAAATATTATGGTAACTAGCATACAAAATAAGACTTTCCTTAGGAATTAACTGGTATTTTGGGGTATGAAAACTTGGTTTATATTTAAAAATATAAATAAATAGCTGAGGTCTGACCCTTTGCATAACGTAAATATTAGCCAAAATGGGCCATTAAGTCTGCATATAATCTCTTCACCACCAGTAAAGAATATTTTAATCCCTATAATTGGGATTAGTTCTCTCTCAGTACGTGTGAACTGAGAGGCAAAGACCTCTCTGTATCTGTGCTACTGACGAATTTTATTGATGTTAATAATCTTGTAGTGTCAATGTGCTCTGTAACGTTACATTTCGATTACATTCTTTTATGTGATGTTGTATTGTCCAAAATGTTTTATCATCATGGGTTGAGCATTGTTTAATATGATGCTCCTATTATTGCCCCTTCTACTAGCACCACTATTACTACTGCTACTGTTACTACCACCAACATTACTACCACTATTATTACTGGTTTAGAAAGACACGTATCAAACACTAGGACATATTTACTAGAAAACTTTTCGGTCCTGAGACCTTGATTTGTGTTTGCTTACGTGTCTTTCTAAACTAATAATAATAATAATAATAATAATAATAATAATAATAATAATAATAATAATAATAATAATGTTAAATATTTTCGAAGTTACAAATTTCATCTGGTACTTCTAAGCATAATACAGAGAAATGACATATCTTTCTCGTACTTTGCGAACTTAGGATCGAGCCTCCACTGACACTGGTGAATCACCTATACGGTTTACTGATGCATATCATTATGTTAATAATTCATAGATACATCCTCCGAGTCTATAAAACAGATTAATATTTCCTTGGATCGTTTTTTTTTTTTCAAAATACTAACCCACAATTTAGAAAAAAAAAATCAGCAGACGTTTCGGTCCGTCCCGGGCCATTCTGAAGTCACGAACGAAGAGAGAATAGGGAAGGAAGGAAGAACACAGGACAGGTGATAAGTTAATTGTCGCCGCCTTTCTTGGGGGGTGAGGGGGGCTCTTGATGCAAGGAACTGGATTGATCACATTCCTCTACGGGAACGTCTTTCATTCCCGAGATGCTATATGACCCCAAAGAGTTTAACGCTTCTTCCGTAAATTAGATAATATAATGTCTTCACCGCGGGGTCAGTGCTATGTGCAACATTTGGGTATCTTTATTCTGGAAACGTTTCGCTAGACAGTGGCTTCTTCAGTCTAATGCAGAGAAAGGTTGGAGATGAGGAGTTTGAGGTAATCAGTCCCTCAGCTAGCAGACCTACCAGTTTGTCTCGTCTCACTCAGAATTAAACCCTAATCCTTAGGTAGTGAGTCAAGCACGCTGTTACTGAGCCACTAGGTATGTTTTACCTCAGAGGTTATCATGAAAAATTGTAATTTAATCGAAGTGTGAACGTTATTTAAAGATGAGTGGTAAACTGGCTTAGCCGACTCCAGGCTCAAGAAGCCACTGGCTGGAGAAACGTTTCCAGAATACAGATACCCAAAATTGTATTAGTGTCTCATTTATCAACTTGGCGGTTGTCACACTTGTGATGTTGACTTCTCGTGACTACACTTCCAGGAACTAATCATTCTTCATTTATGCAGAAATTAAACACTGACACTGTTCTTTTCCTCTTCACTTTCCTCACCTTTTTCAAAGATCTCTTAAGATTTCCTGTCCTCTCTTTAATGCCGCCTTCCCTCCCACTCTCTATGATTTCCTTCCATCTCTTCCACTCTTCAAGATGCTTTTCCTTTTCCCAGCCAATCTTATAAAGACCATTCACTCTATACTCTCTGCAAGTTTGCTTGCCTCTTCCCCTTTCACACTTTTATAACCAATTCCATCCTTGTCTCTACAAAATCCTCTCCCCTTTCACTCTTCTCCCTCCAGTTCTCCATGCTCCTCACCCATCGCACTCCTAAAGATCTCCAAGCCTCTCTCCCATCCCACTACCCAAGATCTCCTTCCCCAAAATCTACAAGCTTCCCCCACCTACTTCACAAGATCCCTTCTTCTCCCACGCTTGTTAAGGTTTAATACTGAAAAATGTGTAACTGCATAAAACCCTAGAGCTTCGATCCTCCTTAAGGAGATTGAACCTGCAATCTCTGAGAGGAGAGCCGTGAGTGTCACCACCTGGCCGCCCCAGGTGGCTTTAGGATCAACAGTTGACTCTTGAGTTTTAATATTCCCGGATGACCGGAAAAAGTCAAACTGTGAGACTTATTTCAAATAGGGACCTAAAGTCCTCTTCCTTAGGATGCGACCCATAACAGGTGACTAACTCCCTGAAAATAATCTACTGCCTCTTCCCTAGGATGTGACCGGCACCAACTCAGCAGACTTCTTTCAATGGCCAATACGCCGTGCCTATTTTAGGATTTGTGGCCCAAGTCGGACCGAGACGTCTTTAAAAGAATTTTTCTCCTATGTGCGGGTTACTTGTGTAAGAACAATACACAAATAACCCCCTTTTGGGATTTTTTGTTCTTCCTAAAAATCTAACACTTTTTATTGAATGTTTCTTCCATAAAAGCCATACCCAGAATTGCGAATTCAGTAGAGTATTTCAACTAGGCACAACACAATGTGTCCAATGTTAAATTGACTTACTCCCTGAAATCCAATTACTGCTAGGAGACCTACCAGTTTGTCTCGTCTCACTCAGAATTAAACCCTGATCCTTTAGTAGTTAGTCAAGCACGCTATTACTGAGCTACGAGGTTTGGCTTACCTAAAAGGTTATCAAGAAAAGTTGTAATTTAATCAAAGTGTCAACGTTATTTAGAGATGAGTGACAAACTGGCCTAGTCTCCTGGAGGCTTCTTTATGGATAATGAAAAAAACAAGTATTGATATTTTATTTGTCGTGACGATTTTTATTTGTCGTTGCGATTTGGGCTTAAACAGCAACGCTCTTCTTGCCGAATAAAGCAAGCGAAATTTGTGTATACAGTAATTTTGCAAAAATCATTCTGAACCTAATGACAAAAAATCATTCTGTTAGTTTACTAAATTATTGTAAACTTATCTAAAATATTAAGTTGGATTAGTTTAGACTTAATTAAGCTTGTTATAATAAAGTTAGGTAAGTTTTGTAAGGTTCTTTTGGTACAAAATTATTAATTTTTACATTAACACAAATGAAAAAAATATATCTTTAAACGTATAAGATAAAATTTTAGAAAAGACTTAATTTTAAATGAGTTCTTGCTAATTGACTAATTTTACCTATTCGGAACGACATATTCATAGGGACGCGTTAAAACCGTCAGGGTTATACTAGGCTATGGATGTGGAGAAAGTAGAGGTTTTCAGGTTTGAGGAGAAGGAGAGGGACCTCCAATTCCTTATTATTATATAATACTCAAAACCGATCCTTGTTCAGTAAGTCATGGCAGTCGTAAGAGGCGTCTAAAATGCCGGGAGCAAGGGGCTAGTAACCCCTTCTCATGTATAAATTAATAAATATAAAACAGAAGAAATCTTTATACTTTTCTTCTTTTTCAGGTCACTCTGCCTCGGTGGGAGACTGCCGGTCTATTTGAAATACGTATATGTTACGAACGAGTTAATAAATGAGATAAACATATAGTACTTGGATATGACCGAGACACGCAACACTTGGGTATTTTTATTGTGGAAACGTTTCTCCAGCCAGTGGTTTCTTCAGTCCAATACAGAGATGAATGGTGCTGGATGAGGAATTTGTGGGAATCAGTCCTTCAATCTTAATAAAAGTAAGGAATCAAGATTGATGATTTGAACTCATCGTCTCTAGGCTGACAGACTTATTAAGAACATAGTAACATAAGAAAGGAGGAACACTGCAGCAGGCCTGTTAAATTTCTCATCTACCACCATTTATCTCTGTATTGGACTGAGGAAGCCACTGGCTGGCAAAATATTTACAATATTTACATACATGCATGAGTGTCTCTCACTAGAAGTGTGTTACATGTCTAAGACCAGACAAGATCAGCTGGTGCTGACGTAGGCTGTGTGCTGCTGTACAGCTGAGTTGGTAAACATTACTGCCACTAATTGGTGGTGACCTGTACTTTGTCAGTGGTGACCTGTACTTAACTCAGTGGTGACCTGTACTTAACTCTGTGAAGAAGTGTCTTGTGTGCTCCCCGTGGACTGAACCAAGATGCCCTCCATCGAGCAACTTTACCAGCAACTTAAGGAAGAATTGAGGGTAGCGAAGATGGAGATACGGCGATTGACCGAGGAAAACAAGAGGATTCGTAGTAGTCCTAACAATAAGAACGCAGATGTTGGGAGGTCAGGTCCCTCTCAAATCCAGCCGTTCTCACTAGTAGAGGTTGTCGAATTTGATTGCAGGTTTGTACCAAGATACCCTTGTGTTGCAGTGTCTGACAGATTGAACATTAAGATGATAAGTGTTCTCTAAGCCCATCGTAATCTGCTAAGCGAAAATCTGGGACTGTTACTGAGTTATCGCTACTATCGTACTTCCATTCAATGCTAAATGTAATAAAGTTGGTAGAATTACCGACAATATGTAAAGTAAAAGGACACAAGTGCAACTAATGTGACATTTATTGTGGCAACGTTTCGCTCTCCAGGAGCTTTATCAAGCCATTACAAACAATACACGGACACAGAGGGTAATACTAGTGAGGTGTAATACTAGGAGGTACCATTTCGATGTTCACTAGTGGGGAATGGACCACGTGGAGGAATGTCATAAGAACTAAGAATGGAGGAACACGTAGAAGGCCTACTGCCCATGCGAGGCAGGTCCTTATCAAACAACCTCGCCTATGATGAGGGCCAGTAGACGATGAAATCATGTGACTCCTGTGTTGTTGGGTTGGTGCTGCTTAAATATCATGTATGCCAATGTTTTTGAAATTTTGTAGTTTCCGTGTTGCGTTCTATAGTTCGGGACGGTATTAGTGAGGCTTCTAGGCACCGTCGCGTCTGAGGTCTGTTCGTGAGAACGATTGGCCTCGTTCCATTCTCAAATGCCCCGGTAGTCTCTGATGGAGACACGGCGTACTTACACGTCTCTGTTAGAGGCATTTCGATGCTCTATCAGGCGAAGATGCAAGATCTCTGACCTGTCTCGCTACATATTTCTTGGACAGAACCACAGGGAATAAGAGAGACGCCTGCTGCTAGAGTTTGAGTTTGGGCTCACCTTTAGTATTGAGGCTTGGAAACGGGAATTTTTATTGTGGAACGTTGATGTTACTCTCATAGCAACCGGTGTAATCGTGGCAACAAGCCACATGGAGTACTAGAACTGTTTAGGGCGTTCCATGGCGGTTGTTGAGGAACAGCCCCTAAACGTTCATAGTACTCCCATTGGCGATGTTGCCACGAATATAGCCGGTCACTTGCTATGAGTACATCAAGTTTACTCCATAAACACATCCTCTATCAAGACCCACTACTAAACGCGCCCCCTACTAACTTCTACAGCAGCGCTACACTATCCCCTGGGTTTCCCCAAGAAAATATGTAGCGAGACAGGAGAGACTTGCATCCGCCTGAAAGAGCATCGAAATGCCTCTAACAGACGATGTAAGGTACCCGTGCCTCCACAGAGACTCCACGGGGCCATTTGATGAACTGGAACGAGGCACAACTCGTTCTCACCGAACCAGACCTCAGACCCGACGTGTGCCAGAACCCTCTAATCCCGTCACCGACACTATTGAACGCAACACTGAAATACTATTCAAAAACCATGCATACATGACTTAAGCGCACCAACCCAACAAACAGAGTCACATGATTTCATCTCTACTGGCCCTCATCATAGGCAGAGGTGTTTGATAAGGACCTCCTCGCATGGGCCAGGAGCCTTCTACATGTTCCTCCATTCTTATGTTCTTATGACATTCCGTCAGGACTTGCGTCACATCCAACTACCCCATAAATGTATATATTTCTACCTCTGTATGTTAGAAGTGATCAAGGTCCAGGACGAAACGTATTTCTAATATACATATGTTATATGTTTGCTTAGTGTCTTTCAAACCAACTTGGTCGTATATTATTACAAGGTTAAATACCATCTAGGTTCTTACCTCTCCTAGTGCCTACTCTCAACCTCTGGCGCTTAAAAGCTCCATCCTGTCACATCTTCGCCAATGTTTCATACTATGAACAATGCTCTTCTCCAGACTGAGGGACTGACCACCTCAAAACTTTAAGGGTGATGGACTGATTACATCGTCTTCAAGTATCTTCTGCTTCTATCAACTTTTCTGTACTTGACTGAAGAAGCCTACTGTGTAGGCGAAACGTTTCACAATAAAGATACCTAACTGTTGCATATGTGTCTTACCTAACAACCTGTCGGTATTTTATACCATTTTAATGTTCAATCATATTGTATTACTTTTGTCACTACCACTACTACTACTACTACCACTAGTGAACATCGAAATGGTACCTCACTAGTATTACACCTCACTCTGAGCCTTTATATACCCTCTGTGTCCATGTATTGTTTGTAATGGCTTGATAAAGCTCCTGGAGAGCGAAACGTTGCCACAATAAATGTCACATTAGTTGCACTTGTGTCGTTTTACTTTACAATGCTAAATGTAATTGATTTGTGGTCGCTAGCACCCAGTTCCTCTGAAATTTCTAAATTATTAACAAGGGATTCATTGTTTGCCATAACTAAGTCAAGCAAGTTATTTCCCCTTGTAGGTTCTGTCACAAACTGCTTCAAAAAACAATCCTGAACTACTTCTAAGAAGTCGTATGATTCTAAATTCCCAGTCAAGAAATTCCAATCAATATGACTAAAGTTAAAGTCTCCTAGAATTACTACATTATCGTGCCTTGTGGCCTTAACAATTTCCTCCCATAGTAGTCTCCCTTGGTCCCTATCTAAGTTTGGGGGACGGTATATCACTCCTAAAATCAGTTTTTCATGCCCCTCTGAAAATTCTATCCAAACAGACTCTGTATGTGTTACTTCAGACTTAATACCCGTTTTTATGCAACAGTTCAAGCGATCTCGGACATACAATGCCACCCCACCCCCCTTCCCGATACTTCTATCTACTTGGAACAATTTAAAACCCTGAATGTGACATTCCGCAGGCATGTCCCGACTTTTTGAATTAAACCACGTCTCAGTTAAGGCAAATACATCAATGTTACCTGCACTAGCAACTAATCTCAACTCGTCCATCTTATTCCTAGCACTACGGCTATTAGCATAATAAACATTGAAAGACTCTCCTTTCTCTTTACCCTTCCTGCTCATTTCTGTTTTTCTACTAAACCTATTACTGTCCTTATCACCCAGTGTCACTGGCTTTTCAATATCTACCTCGTTCTGCTTATTACTAGTTCCCCTAGAACTCATAATATTACTACACTGGGACTTCACTGTTTTCCTGCCTAAACCCATACCACTAACTATTCCTAGTCCTAACAGTTCCCTCCACTGCAGTTGCCAGTGCTCCCACCCCAGACCTAGATAAGTGAACCCCATCCCTGGCATACATGTCATTTCTGCCATAGAGTTGTAGATGCGTGGAACAGTCTTCCCAGTGGGGTGATAGAGGCTAGGACCTTGGGTAGCTTTAAGAAGAGACTGGACAAATATATGAGTGGGAGGGGCTGGGTTTGATTGGTGTCATGGGGTACGGGAGTTATTTCTTGGGTAGCTTTAGGTAGAGGTCGTTTTGATAAGGACCTGCCTCGTATGGGCCAGTAGGCCTTCTGCAGTGTTCCTACATTCTTATGCTCTTATGTTCTTAAAATAAAGACATCCAAGTGTTGAACAAGAGTCTGATTCATCAACTTGTCAGTTTTCTAAATAATTTACTTAATAGTCACTGCTGGTATATCTTTATTGGCGGTCATAAAGATACATAAGAACATAAGAAAGGAGGAACACTGCAGCAGGCCTGTTGGCCCATACTAGGCAGGTTTTTCACAATCCATCCCACTAACAGAATATTTGCCCAACCTAATTTTCAATGCTACCCAAGCAAAAAGCTTTAATAATTCTAATTACTCATGTGCAAGTCCCACGCAGATCCAACCCCTCTCACTCATGTATTTATCCGACCTAAATTTGAAACTTCCCAAGGTTTTAGCCTCCATAACCCTACTAGGAGTTATTGAGGACATGAGTTATATCCACCTCCACTTCCTTGGATCAATAGCCCTTCCGAAGACTCAACACGCACTTATTTACAGATGAGAAATGAGTAAAATTTAACTTAAACATTACGACGACACGAAGAAACAATAGATCACGCCGGGAGCAATCAACATTGCAAGGGCCCTTGAAGGGAAGTGCCTTGACGCTGGCGAAGTGCACTTCAGCCAGGGAATTGACGCTACGCTTCCCTTCTCCACATCAAGCCAGATTGCCTTTCGTTCCCCGGGCGCGGTGTGAAACGTACGGTTTTACGGCTTTACCATGAGCTTTCCCATGAGCTTTTCCCACCGAGCGAGGACAAAGTCCCAAGGTAACTACTTGTGTTTCACTGCAGTGTCGTTTGTGTGTTCGCTGGAAATTGTCACCCATAAAATACGGTTAACGAAACTGTCATGGTAGTGGCTGGAGAGATCAGAGAAGCAGCGCACGGGATGCTGGGGAGAGACCGGAGGAGTCGAGCACGGGATGCTGGGGAGAGACCGGAGGAGTCGAACACGGGATGCTGGGGAGAGATCGGAGGAGTGGAGCACAAGATGCTGGGGAGAGATCGGAGGAGTCAAGCAAAAAGGATGCTGAAAAGAGATCAGAAAAGCCGCGCACAGGATACTGGGGAGCGATCGGAGGAGTGGAGCACAAGAGGTTGGGGGGAGAGATCGGAGGAGTCGAGCACGGGATGCTGTTGAGAGATTAGGGAAGTCGAGCACAGGATGAAGGAGAGAGATCGTAGGAGCCGAGCGCAGAATGAAGGAGAGAGATCGGAGAAGCTCGATCACAGGATAATGGGGAAAAACCAAAGGTGCTGAACACAGGATGCTAAAGAAAGATCAGAGAAGCTTTTCACTGGATACTGGAAGGATTTCACAGAAGCCAAGCATAAAAAAAGGAGAGATCTGTCTGAGCAGCCGACCGTGAAAAATTGCTATAAAAAAAAGCAGTATAGGTAAGACATAACGAAACTTTTGTTTTTAACAAAAAAGTAATCACAGAAGACGAGGGAAAAAATAACAACGTATAGTGATAACCAGGAAGAAACGACCCGTGAACTGAGCAACCATGAAACCCAGTCACGATCCTTGTTCACTATAGTTTGATTACCAACTGGGGCCAACAAATTTGTTAAAGTGAGATAGTTTGCAGAGTAAACTATTAACAATGAGTGAAAGTCGTCAGAATATAGACCTGTTGCTGACCTAAGAGAAACGAAACATTAGGGATACACACTACGAGAGACTAAAATCAGTAAGTCTGATGACACTAGAAGATAGAAAACACCATGGGAGACATGATTAAGACGCACAGTGTACACAGATGATTTGGCAGCGAGGACGTGGAGGTACAATTGAAAGTTAAGACACCGAACAATCGGAGGGATGCCGAAAAATAATCCTCACATAAGTGAAGTTAAGGCAGACGTGGTGGGGGCAGGTTACATAAACACCTGCCCTTTAACGGGTTTAATTAAGAAAACGCTGTTCAGGGTGCGAAGAGAGGGAGCCAGGAGACATAGCTAAAGCATAGACGAACCATAGGGACGTTATGAAGCAATTTTTCAAGTCTTACATTTTTCAAGTCATGGGTTGCACAGGTTTGAGCATTGCTCAGACCTGTGCAACCCAATTGTCCTCAGAGATTTGTTAAGTTATACCATGAATGAAGGATCGATCCTAAACTTCACCTTACGAAAGCAGACAAAGCACATGCGATAGTAATCATGGACAAGGTAGATTATAGTGGAAAATAAACATGATATTAGGAGACAGGGAAACTCACGCACCTCATACGTGGAAGCTAAGAATGAAGATGAGTCAGGAAGACTTTAGGAAATACACAAATAACCCTCACATAATGGAAATCAAAATGGACCATTAACTAGTTTAAGTCTGACCTAAACGTAATCCCAAGTTTCTTTCTGCTGTATGAGGGTTATTTATGTATTGTTTCAGTCACGGTATTGTGCCTTTTATTCTTTACTTTAAGAGATGCTCCTTTAGTCTTAGAGTGATAAACGAGTTGAAAAAGAAATGACACATTGATGGAGGCTTCTCCATGCAGTTAGAGTGTGTATGTTAGTCTCCAAGAGGCAAGGACTCGCTAAATACCGGGCAATACTGGAGGTCAAGAGGCAGGGGCCAGGAGCTGGGAATTTCGATTCTATCTTCGGAAACACATCTTGCAATGCACACACACACAGATTATTCCAGTGACTTAAACACAAATGTTTTTACACAAAATATTATTTCATGGGAATTTCTTTGTAAGTAAATTTAATAACGTTTCTATTCCATGCCTCACCCGTTATGCAGGACGTTTAATTAATTTTACAAAGGGTAAGTGACTGGGGGTTTTAACATCACTATAACGCGGAATGAATATATTAAAAAGGTGTTGTAAAACTTATGTGTGTGTCTGTATATATATATTATATATATATATATATATTTATATATATATATATATATATATATATATATATATATATATATATATTTTTTTTCTTTCAACACACCGGCCGTATCCCACCGAGGCGGGGTGGCCCAAAAGGAAAAACGAAAGTTTCTCCTTTTACATTTAGTAATATATACAGAGAAGAGTTACTAGCCCCTTGCTCCCGGCATTTAGTTGCCTCTTACAACACGCATGGCTTACGGAGGAAGAATTGTTCCACTTCCCCATGGAGATAAGAGGAAATAAACAAGAATAAGAACTAGAAAGAAAATAGAAGAAAACCCAGAGGGGTGTGTATATATGTGCTTGTACATGTATGTGTAGTGTGACCTAAGTGTAAGTAGAAGTAGCAAGACGTACCTGAAATCTTGCATGTTCATGAGACAGAAAAAAGGACACCAGCAATCCTACCATCATGTAAAACAATTACAGGCTTTCGTTTTACACTCACTTGGCAG
This sequence comes from Cherax quadricarinatus, assembly GCF_026875155.1. NCBI lineage: Eukaryota > Metazoa > Arthropoda > Malacostraca > Decapoda > Parastacidae > Cherax > Cherax quadricarinatus. Next base: position 11,859,624 of record NC_069474.1, on the reverse strand, counting down.
GACGGTAGTACCTCCCTGGGCGGTTGCTGTCTACCAACCTACTACCTATATATATATATATATATTATATATATATATATATATATATATAATATATATATATATATATATATATATATATATATATATTTATTTTTTTTTATTATTATCACACCGGCCGATTCCCACCAAGGCAGGGTGGCCCGAAAAAGAAAAACTTTCACCATCATTCACTCCATCACTGTCTTGCCAGAAGGGTGCTTTACACTACAGTTTTTAAACTGCAACATTAACACCCCTCCTTCAGAGTGCAGGCACTGTACTTCCCATCTCCAGGACTCAAGTCCGGCCTGCCGGTTTCCCTGAACCCCTTCATAAATGTTACTTTGCTCACACTCCAACAGCACGTCAAGTATTAAAAACCATTTGTCTCCATTCACTCCTATCAAACACGCTCACGCATGCCTGCTGGAAGTCCAAGCCCCTCGCACACAAAACCTCCTTTACCCCCTCCCTCCAACCCTTCCTAGGCCGACCCCTACCCCGCCTTCCTTCCACTACAGACTGATACACTCTTGAAGTCATTCTATTTCGCTCCATTCTCTCTACATGTCCGAACCACCTCAACAACCCTTCCTCAGCCCTCTGGACAACAGTTTTGGTAATCCCGCACCTCCTCCTAACTTCCAAACTACGAATTCTCTGCATTATATTCACACCACACATTGCCCTCAGACATGACATCTCCACTGCCTCCAGCCTTCTCCTCGCTGCAACATTCATCACCCACGCTTCACACCCATATAAGAGCGTTGGTAAAACTATGACTCTCATACATTCCCCTCTTTGCCTCCAAGGACAAAGTTCTCTGTCTCCCAGACTCCTAAGTGCACCACTCAATCTTTTTCCCTCATCAATTCTATGATTCACCCTCATCTTTCATAGACCCATCCGCTGACACGTCCACTCCCAAATATCTGAATACGTTCACCTCCTCCATACTCTCTCCCTCCAATCTGATATTCAATCTTTCATCACCTAATCTTTTGTTATCCTCATAACCTTACTCTTTCCTGTATTCACCTTTAATTTTCTTCTTTTGCACACCCTACCAAATTCATCCACCAATCTCTGCAACTTCTCTTCAGAATCTCCCAAGAGCACAGTGTCATCAGCAAAGAGCAGCTGTGACAACTCCCACTTTGTGTGTGATTCTTTATCTTTTAACTCCACGCCTCTTGCCAAGACCCTCGCATTTACTTCTCTTACAACCCCATCTATAAATATATTAAACAACCACGGTGACATCACACATCCTTGTCTAAGGCCTACTTTTACTGGGAAAAAATTTCCCTCTTTCCTACATACTCTAACTTGAGCCTCACTATCCTCGTAAAACTCTTCACTGCTTTCAGTAACCTACCTCCTACACCATACACTTGCAACATCTGCCACATTGCCCCCCTATCCACCCTGTCATACGCCTTTTCCAAATCCATAAATGCCACAAAGACCTCTTAGCCTATCTAAATACTGTTCACTTATATGTTTCACTGTAAACACCTGGTCCACACACCCCCTACCTTTCCTAAAGCCTCCTTGTTCATCTGCTATCCTATTCTCCGTCTTACTCTTAATTCTTTCAATTATAACTCTACCATACACTTTACCAGGTACACTCAACAGACTTATCCCCCTATAATTTTGCACTCTCTTTTATCCCCTTTGCCTTTATACAAAGGAACTATGCATGCTCTCTGCCAATCCCTAGGTACCTTACCCTCTCCATACATTTATTAAATAATTGCACCAACCACTCCAAAACTATATCCCCACCTGCTTTTAACATTTCTATCTTTATCCCATCAATCCCGGCTGCCTTACCCCCTTTCATTTTACCTACTGCCTCACGAACTTCCCCCACACTCACAACTGGCTCTTCCTCACTCCTACAAGATGTTATTCCTCCTTGCCCTATACACGAAATCACAGCTTCCCTATCTTCATCAACATTTAACAATTCCTCAAAATATTTCCTTCCATCTTCCCAATACCTCTAACTCTCCATTTAATAACTCTCCTCTCCTATTTTTAACTGACAAATCCATTTGTTCTCTAGGCTTTCTTAACTTGTTAATCTCACTCCAAAACTTTTTCTTATTTTCAACAAAATTTGTTGATAACATTCTCACCCACTCTCTCATTTGCTCTCTTTTTACATTGCTTCACCACTCTCTTAACTTCTCTCTTTTTTTCTCCATATACTCTTCCCTCCTTGCATCACTTTCTACTTTGTAAAAACTTCTCATATGCTAACTTTTTCTCCCTTACTACTCTCTTTACATCATCATTCCACCAATCGCTCCTCTTCCCTCCTGCACCCACTTTCCTGTAACCACAAACTTCTGCTGAACACTCTAACACTACATTTTTAAACCTACCCCATTCCTCTTCGACCCCATTGCCTATGCTCTCATTAGCCCATCTATCCTCCAATAGCTGTTTATATCTTACCCTAACTGCCTCCTCTTTTAGTTATAAACCTTCACCTCTCTCTTCCTGATGCTTCTATTCTCCTTGTATCCCATCTACCTTTTACTCTCAGTGTAGCTACAACTAGAAAGTGATCTGATATAACTGTGGCCCCTCTATAAACATGTACATCCTGAAGTCTACTCAACAGTCTTTTATCTACCAATACATAATCCAACAAACTACTGTCCATTTCGCCCTACATCATATCGTGTATACTTATTTATCCTCTTTTTCTAAAATATGTATTACCTATAACTAAACCCCTTTCTATACAAAGTTCAATCAAAGGGCTCCCATTATCATTTACACCTGGCACCCCAAACTTACCTACCACACCCTCTCTAAAAGTTTCTCCTACTTTAGCATTCAAGTCCCCTACCACAATTACTCTCTCACTTGGTTCAAAGGCTCCTATACATTCACTTAACATCTCCCAAAATCTCTCTCTCTCCTCTGCATTCCTCTCTTCTCCAGGTGCATACACGCTTATTATGACCCACTTCTCGCATCCAACCTTTACTTTAATCCACATAATTCTTGAATTTACACATTCATATTCTCTTTTCTCCTTCCATAACTGATCATTTTTAAAATTACTGCTACCCCTTCCTTTGCTCTAACTCTCTCAGATACTCCAGATTTAATCCCATTTATTTCCCCCCCACTGAAACTCTCCTACCCCCTTCAGCTTTGTTTCGCTTAGGGCCAGGACATCCAACTTCTTTTCATTCATAACATCAGCAATCATCTGTTTCTTGTCATCCGCACTACATCCACGCACATTTAAGCAACCCAGTTTTATAAAGTTTTTCTTCTTCTCTTTTTTAGTAATTGTATACAGGAGAAGGGGTTACTAGCCCATTGCTCCCGCATTTTAGTCGCCTCATACGACACGCATGGCTTACGGAGGAAAGATTCTTTTCCACTTCCCCATGGACAATAGAAGAAATAAAAAAGAACAAGAGCTATTTAGAAAAAGGAGAAAAACCTAGATGTATGTATATATATATATGCATGTGCGTGTCTGTGAAGTGTGACCAAAGTGTAAGTAGGAGTAGCAAGATATCCCTGTTATCTTAGCGTGTTTATGAGGCAGAAAAAGAAACCAGCAATCCTACCATCATGCAAAACAGTTACAGGTTTTTGTTTCACAGTCATCTGGCAGGACGGTAGTACTTCCCTGGGTGGTTGCTGTCTACCAACCTACTACATATATATATATATATATATATATATATATATATATATATATATATATATATAATATATAATATATATATATATATAAATTTGAAAAGATGGGGTGGTAGGGAAGTGGAATATTCAAACGGCTTCAGGAAGAAATCCAAATATTCTTCCTTGAAGCCTTTTTATCCACTTCTCCGAGGCTATGGGTCCCATAATTTATATATATATATACACACACACATTATATATATATATATATATATATATATATATATATATATATATATACATATATATATTATATATATATATATATATATATATATATATATATACATATATATATATATATATATATATATATATATATATATATATATATATATATATATAATATATATATATATATATATATATATATGTCGTGCCGAATAGGCAGAACTTGCGATCTTGGCTTAAATAGCAACACTCATCTTGCCATATAGGAGAAGCGAAAATTTGTGTATGCAATAATTTCGCCAAAATCATTCTGAACCTAACGAAAAAAATATATTTCACTGTTTGTTTAGTATTAAATTATTGTAAACAAATCTAAAATATATTAAGTTGGGTTAGGCTAAAATAAATTGTTCTTGTTATAATAAGGTTAGGTAAGTTTTCTAAGATTCTTTCGGAGCAAAATTAGAAATTTTTACATAAACATTAATGAAAAAAATATATCTTTAAACGTATACGAGAAATTTTTAGAAAGAACTTAATTTTAAATGAGTTCTTGATAATTGACCAGGTTTACATATCCGACACGACATATATGTATATATATATATATATATATATATATATATATATATATATATATATATATATATATATATATAATAATATATATATATATATATATATAT
>NC_069474.1:11847517-11850017 GCF_026875155.1 Cherax quadricarinatus | reverse complement strand
CCAGTGTAAGGTCATGTAGGAGGGACTCCTTTGTACCTGCTAGTGTGCCATCATCTAGGAACCAGATGTTTAGCTCGCTGGTCAGTCTGACTGTGATTTCCCTAACTACTATACAGAAGAGAAATGGTGCAAGAGGATCTCCTTGTTGGACACCCTCCGATGATGTGATTTCATGCTCTCCAAAGAGAAGCATTGATTCCTTGCTATACCCGGCTGAAACAAAAGGGAAGAGACCAGGGAAATGTTCTTGTACTGCTGCTAATACCACGTCTCTTTTCAGGAGATTGAACGCATTCTTGAAATCTAATTTTACCACTGCATTGTCCTCAGGCAGGTTGTTGATATACGCCCTTGTTGCATGAACCGCTGCTTCACTTCCTTGAGAGACCCCAAAGCCAAGCTGGTTTGGTTGAAGCATCATGGCTGCCTGTGCACGAATACTTCGGACAGCAGCTTTGGATACGAGGCGGGGTAACGTGTTGCCTACTGCAATTGGCCGAATTCCTCCATCCTTCTTTTTAAGTGCACAAAGTGTTGCGACCTTGGCTTAAATAGCAACGCTCATCTTGCCATATAGGACAAGTGAAAATTTGTGTATGCAATAATTTCGCCAAAATAATTCTGAACCTAACGAAAAAAATATATTTCACTGTGTTTGTTTAGTATTAAATTACTGTAAACAAATCTAAACTATATTTAGTTGGGTTAGGCTAAAATAAATTGCTCTTGTTATAATAAGGTTAGGTAAGTTTTCTAAGATTCTTTTGGTGCAAAATTAAAAATTTTTACATTAACATTAATGAAAAAATATATATCTTTAAACGTATAAGAGAAAATTTCAGAAAGGACTTAATTTTAAATGAGTTCTTGCTAATTGACCAGTTTTACATATTCGGCACGACATATATATATATATATTATATATATATATATATATATATATATATATATATATATTATATATATATATATATATATATATATATATATATATATATATATATATATATATAGAGAGAGAGAGAGAGAGAGAGAGAGAGAGAGAGATAAACTACATGTAGACAAAGATATAGAAGAGATGTAGATTATGAGCACAGAGGTGATTGGCTTCTTGGAAATGCTTAATTCAGGCACTAGGAGAGTCCGCTTCCAATCAGGAACGATAATTGAATGCCTAGGCGTCGTTTATTCAAGCAATAGAAGAGCTAGGCTTTGGTGGTAGCGGTTACTGACTGCATGTCAGTGACTGGCAACATGGGCAGGATTGTCTGTCCAATAGTGAGCCTCCGAGAAGTTGCAAGTTGCTAATTGGTTGCTTTTTGGCAGCTTTCGTTATCTTTGCCATTGTAATTGGCTGTTTTAGGTTTTCAGATTATCCAGTCAATGTTGAGCTTTTCTAGCAATTTGAGTCGGGGTAGGCAGCTAGAGGGGTTGTTTATCAGTTGTCGGCCAGTTATCCCTGGGTCAGTCGCCAAAGAATAACGGGAAACTAGCAGTCAGTAGGACACTATGTGAAACTGCTTGACACACTCACACACACACACACACACACACACACATGCTCTGCGCTGGGGTATTTCCCACGGTAATACCTAGTGATGTGTTGAATTGAACTGTAAGACACGTGACTGGTGATAAGTGGTATTAAACCGTAGGTGACGACTAGTGATGTGTGGAATTGTGATGGCGATAACTAGACTCGTTCTTTTGGATCAGTGACAGTGATAACTAACAGTGTGTCAAGTCGTGTTACAATAGTGATAACTGGTGGCGTGTCGTGTGGAAAGGGAACAGTGACAACTAGTTATGTATCATGAGGCTTTATGTGACAGTGACAACTAGTAATGTGTCTTGAGAATTTCGACAGTGATTCACAAACAATGAGTACCAAATAGGATGCTCACTTTTAAAAGTGTAGCTGGGTCACAACTTTGCAAATTCCTGTTGTAACAGCATGCGGCTAGTTGGAGTGTGCTGGCCCAGTGGTTAGGACGGTGGGACTGCCATTTTCGTAAACCCCGGTTCGAATCCCTGAAAACCTGTGGATTATTAAAAGTGTATATTCGATTTTCATAGTTCGTAGCCATTAAAAAAAACCATACCACGGGCGGGATTGAACCCGCGGTCAGAGAGTCTCAGAACTCCAGACCGTCGCGTTAGCCACTGGACCAGCTATGGTTTGTTTGCAATCGTGTCATTACGATTTCGTGAGTCGTAGCCATTATTATTTTCTAGGAATTGCAATAGTGATGACCAATGTTAGAGTACACTGAGGATATCAGATGCAGTAACTACCCAACTTCTAATGTGTGTACAGCCATGCAAAACATCCTCTAAGCAAGCTATACTAGTTTTTAAAGTTTGAAGTCGATTAGACGAGGCATTCTCCAGTTATTGCACGGAAAACAATCTCACAGTTTGTATAATAAAACTTGCAAGTTGGAACTTACACATTCCAAGATTAGCCGAAAAAAATCCATATAGAAAAAACACACCAATG
>NC_069474.1:11840017-11842517 GCF_026875155.1 Cherax quadricarinatus | reverse complement strand
TTGCATCTTCTTCCATATTGTTTCGATTTAAAGACTAATTCAGCACTTCAAGTAGGTCTTCATGCTAGAGTGTGTAGAGGTCTTCCTACGTCTGAATGAGATCTCTAAAATAAAAAATGTAAGGATGAGTGATTAGTGATTTTTTTCACAGAGATGGTTTCTGAGTGATGGTACTAGTTTGGTAACTCTTTTCTGTATTCTCTCTAGTATAGCTTCGTCTGGTATGTCATTCGGAGACTGAATCTAGACGGTATAATTCAGATGCGGTCTATCAAGTTCATTATAGTAAGTCAATATAACGTCAGGTGCTTGAAGTTTCTAGCTGTGAAGGAAGGAGAGTGAAAAGAAGAGAGAAAAACAAGAGAGGAAAGAGAGAGAGAGGAAAGATGAGAGTGATACTGGAAGAGAGAGTGGGAGGAAGGGAGATTATTATTAACATTGCAATCAAGGATAAGCAGTAACCCGGCAAGAATCGTTCAGCGTCTGGGGAATGGAAGGTATTACTCCCCCTGAATGCGGCCCAGTGTTTATAATATATATTGAATATATATTTACATTTTCATATAATTTTATATAGCCGACATTTTCATTAATTGCTAAAGCAAAATTATCTTTCATTCTATTATCTGACTTATTATATTAGCTATTTATGTAGGTAGGATGCAACATGTTACACTTCTCACTGTGCTCGCTGTTGAATAGCTGTGATTGGTTGTCAGCCGTCGCAAACTACCTTGCTAACTAACGCGCCGCCGCTGGAGTAGCACGGGCGTCATGTGATCTCACCTGATGTGAAGCTTGCAGTCCAATACCTCTCTTTCTCTCTCCATCTGCTTCTAGTCCTGAAAGCACCTCTCGAGCGACATCTACGGTATACATCTCTCTTGGGATCTCTCGTGTTTCTGGTTGTCTGTTCGTTATTTAGACCCTGTTTTGGTAGACTATGGTTTTACTGGTGAGTTAGAAACGTACCTCTCGTTCAGACTTAGTGGTTTTTGACGTTTTGCAGAGGTTGTGTCGTGTGGAGACACTCTTCAACCCTGGTCCCAAGCTGAAGCGTCTGACCTACTTTGTGTGGCATCTACGCACCATCGTAGTCTGGGATTTGGTTACGTTGAACTTAGATTCAGTATTAAGGGAGTTTTATGCCTTTTATGGAGGATCTGCTGATGGTCTTCAGGTAGGGTCATTATTTTGTCTCCTTGTTCCTGACGCTGTGCGACTGCTTGTTACATTATTGCTGTCTGGCGAATGTTTCGTCATTTTGAACAAACAAGCTGTTTTGATTGCCTTGATGGTCGAGAAGATAAATTATTTGAGGACTTATTGTCAGTCACTTTTTCAGTATATTTCGAGTCAAGTCTTACTGAGACATTACGAGCACTTTGAGCACACATACACATTCATACACTTATATATATTTGCAGTATTCGTATTCAGGAGTATATCCCATCATAGTAAAGTACTCACGATTTATACTGTACGAAAAGTGCCCTTAGCACTATATTACCATATGTACAATTCAATATTGTACTACAAGAGATATGTAGGAGCTTGTATCCTAAACTATCTAATACTTATTATCCACCTAGACACCTTTTGTATTAATGATCTCAAATTTCATTTCGCTGGATTATTATCATCTCGTTGTAATCCCAAAACTCTATTAATATTTTACTCAATTCAAGGGATAACTAGACTTGATCTTATTCTGACAACTTGTTACTAAAACCATAAACAGTTTGAATGCTAGAAGGGAAGATCTAGAATTCTCTGGGGATGTATATACTTTATAGGTATCGCCTTTTTGTAACAGAAGGTAACCAGATTTGATCGAAGGAAGGGAGCAGTAGTTAAGTTCCACTGATAAATAGCCCTTCACCGTCTATACTTTATAGATATCGCCTTTGTAACAGAAGGTAACCAGATTTGATCGAAGGAAGGGAGCAGTAGTTAAGTTCCACTGATAAATAGCCCTTCACCGTCTATACTTTATAGATATCGTCTTTGTAACAGAAGGTAATCAGATTTGATCGACGGAAGGGAATAATAGTTCCAGTTCCACTGATAAATAGCCCTTCACCGTCTATACTTTACAGATATCGCCTTTGTAACAGAAGGTAATCAAACTTGATCGACGGAAGGGAATAATAGTTCCAGTTCCACTGATAAATAGCCCTTTACCGTCTATACTTTATAGATATCGCCTTTGTAACAGAAGGTAATCAGATTTGATCGAAGGAAGAGAACAGTAGTTAAGTTCCACTGACAAACAGCAGTTCACTGGCATCAAGGCGCCTCGTCCCTCCCACAATGACGGGTAGAGGAGAGAAGAACCGGAATAATGACAAAAGGGGTGAAAGTTAATTGCATTTCAGAGTGCTTTCTTTTTCATCATTTAGCAAAATTGGATACATCAGGGATCTACCGCCACCCTATTTTACGTAAATGTTAAAGAGTGAAAGGATTTAAATTGTTTCGTGAGATATATTTTAATAGG
>NC_069474.1:11820017-11837517 GCF_026875155.1 Cherax quadricarinatus | reverse complement strand
TGATATCACACATCCTTGTCTAAGGCCCACTTTTACTGGGAAATAATCTCCCTCTCTCCTACATACTCTAACCTGAGCCTCACTATCCTCGTAAAAGCTCTTCACTGTTTTCAGTAACCTACTTCCTATTCCATACACCTGCAACATCTGCCACATTGACAGCCAGAGTCGACACACTGATTTAGTCCAATGGTATTTTCCAGGGAAAGATTTTGATCCCATCAGGGTGGTTAGCGGGATTCTGAGTATTGCTGGATGCTAGGAGTCGGTACTCACACTCTCATCCAGGCACCTCTTCGTGATGACGTTCACCTCGTTGTGTGTCGCGTGCCAACCCTTGGTTTTGGAACAATTTAGACTATGTAGATTGCATTGGCAGGCTAGCGCATGACCGCAAATACATGCATATTCCATGTGAATTGGGGCAGCAAGACAGAGAGCCACTGCAGTGCTGAGGGCTAGTGGGTTGAGACATGTGCCCATTGCTGAAATGGCTACTGTTAGGAGGAAGTACCAGGAGTGATGTGCTCTCTCAGTTTTGACACGGACAGTCTCCCTGGATGTTGCAATAGAGAGCATGTTATGAACCTTTTCAGCAATTGGTTCATCCCAGTTGGACTGTTTGTAAGTCGACTTTGCATCTGGTTTCTGCGATGAAGCATTAAAAGTCTCTCAGTCAACAATGGCCCTGGTGCAGCTTTACTCATATATTCCTGGTGCACCGCCAAGGTTGTCTGGAAGAATTAGCTATATTAGCTCATAAACTACCATGGAGGAGGATAAGTGAAGCTTGCACTCACACTCTACCTTCAAGGAAAAAGTTCAGTGCACTTTTTAACATGGACTTAAAAAGGGTGTCATTGTTCTTGAATTTTGGATTGTCGAAGACTGGGGAACATCTCAAAAATTAGGTGAGTTTTGGGAGGAACGGAATTCTAGTGAGTAGGTAGAAGGTGCCATAAACAGCAACGTCTCCAGTCCTGTCTTCCATTATCCTGAAGTCAGATTTTTTCTCCCTAGGACCCCAATGGAAATAAGTCACTCTGTCTGACTTTTTTGGGTTATCCTAGGTTCTCTACACATATGCTGCTATGTATGATAATTCTATGTAACTGTATTTGTGTATACCTGAATAAACTTACTTACTTACTTACTTATAACAGCCTGATTGATCAGACCCTGATCCACCGCGAGGTCTGGTCATGTACCGGTCCGCGAGGACATTAACCCTGGAACACCCTCCAGGTATACTCCAGGTATAGATTAATGGCATTGTACCCGAGAGAAGCGCATAAATTTTACTGCTGGCTGGATCACTGGCTCGTGACCCTGGCGCGATAGGTTTAGGCTTTCCCAGAAATCTTTTACTTTCCTGATTGTGTTTTTGCCTGCCAAGGTAGGGTCATCCAAGAAGCAGATTGTGAGCTCCTTTGACAGCGTTCCTGTAACTTCCTTGAGGACCAGACAGAAAAGAATGGGGGAGAAGGGATCCACCTGCTACACTCTTTCTCATATAAATGTACACTGGTTTCTTCCCATTAAGACATACCTATCACGGGTTATCTATGAGATTTAAAAAAATGAGAGAAACACCAGATCAACGAGACTAACTAATTCAAGACCGAGGAAAATTCAGGTGCAGTGAGACGTCGCTTCAATGCAGCGTTTCAGCGTAGGAAGTGAAAGTGTGTGCGTGAGGGAGCAGGCGGAAGTGCTTGGTGGTGGAGGAGCAGGGATTACCTAGCAGGGACAATGTATCCGCAGAACTCGTAAAGCCTCCACTTACGCACCTACCTTCAACTTGATAATGGAGACACGTGCAACAGTTAGGTAACTTTATTGCGAAACGTTTTGCAATGAATTCAGAGGAGGTAATAATAGCACATTGTTCCAGTCTATGGAGTAGAACTCTTCTCCAGGGTGAGGGACTGATCACCTCAAAACTACGTCTTCGAGGGTGGACTGAGTACATAGCCTTTACAACTCTATTGCTTCTGCTGCCTCCTGTGCATTCGACTGAAGAAATCTACTGTGTAGGCGAAACGTTTCGCAATAAAGATACTTAACTGTTGCACATGTGTCTCAAATATCAGCTTGTTAGTATTGCATGCCATTATCATAGTTATACCTTCAACTTGCACGATGAGCGCAATTATCGTCTTTATAAATGAATTCCAGCATAACGAAAAATTAAGCCGAGATGTGGTACGAGGCAGAGCGAAAAGTTGCATTAAACTAGCGAGTGACAAGTCAGCGTCTTGGTGAAGAAAAATCACCCAGATGTACGGTGACTGCTTGCTTCATAGAAATTCCTGTTTCTCTTGTGTACTGCGTAAGCCAGACTAATATATGGTAGTTCTCTGGTAAAAGCAGCTCATATCTGCTGGAACGAAGCCTTTGCTGCTGATCCTTTAATGAAGAACTTAACGAAATGCTAATTTCACTACTTAAATCTGTCGTATAGATGAGAAAGGCACATGTGCAACTTTTTGGAATCTTTATTGATAGTTGTGTCTTCATCATCAATAAAGACACCATTGTGTTGCACGTGTGTCTTACTCATCTACTTGTCGGTGTTGTATACCATTAATAATAAGATATTGATGTCTCCCTAGCTATGGATGACAGATTTCAACATTACGTATATATGAAATAATTCTTGTGATGAAAAATGACGGGGAAGCATAGTTAGTAAGTCATTGTTACTTCTGTGTAAGTATCTCATAGAATAAAGTAACAGCAAAATTACTCATGCAAAAATTTTTTTTTCTGAAAATTACTAAATAAATCTTATTCCATCAGGCCTATACAATAAGGTACAGTAAGGCATCACCAGCTAGTTCCACCTACCTCACCCTAGGTACACACACACTCTTAAACTCTTTTCACACCCTAGCTTAACCCAGCATGCCGAACTCTATCCTCACACTCTAGCTATCATACTTCATAACAACGCTCTAGCTAATTGGATGGATGCTAACCAGGAGGAAGCTGGTAACCAAGGGAACCGCACAGCTGGCAATGTTAGGAGAGGCAAACGTAAATCCTGTTTACAAGTTCGTAGCCTTCACGGTAATGGTTTCTTTCACTAATATGGTAAGAGCTCTTGTTCAGGATGTTTTCCGACAGAATGTGATGATCTGTAGCAACCCTAAACCCACCCCATAAATATTATCCCATCAGATAATATAACAGCAATTAAGGTAACAGCTATCAGGACCCTCCCATATTTTTTCATAGGTAATCTGTCCAGTTGTTTTAAATCTCACAAGGACTTCTGAAAAGATTCCTCTTGGTCTAAGATGCTCCACTTACCATTATAGCTTGGCACAACTTTCTACTATTTGGCAGTGTTTGCTTGACCGTGCCGGCAAGATGTTGCAAGTCGCTAGCTTAGTCGATCATCAAATCATTAAGAGATTTCCCCTTAACTGGCAGCTTGATTCACCTTCCATCAACACCGGAGCTCTAATTTTCTCACTGTTGGTGAAGCGACGCAACAGTCCCTTCACCATCAGTGAGAAAATTGGAGCTCCGGTGAGAAAAATAAAGGAAGATGGCAACACAGTTAGGGCGACCAGAATAGTTATCAGCAACAATAAAACAGCCTCCACGGATGTCGACACTGCTTAAACACTCCCAGAAGAGCGCACCGCCAGAAAAAAAAAGGAGCAGCACCAACGTTTCTAACGCTTCTGTCGCCAATGCAAATGCACTGTTTAGGCAAGAATTGGATATTTACAAGGCAATTATATCATTCCCGTCCGGCTCTGCCGGAAACTTTAGTAGAATAAAACCCCAACATTTAAAAGAGAAGTTAATCTAATTCTCGGGGAGACTTCAGAGATCCTCATATCAGACATCCTGGACTGATTTGATTACTGACGAAATTAAATCGTTCTTCTTTGGTGTAACCCTTTGAGTCTCGAGAAAGAAAGTTTAAAGGAATTAAGTCCATTGCTCTGAGCGATACTTTCTTCATCTCGCTTTAGAGCATCTGTCAGAGGTATTTACATAGATGTGGCTTTGATACTTCAACCAAAACATCTTGGGCAAATCCAAGACAGCGAAGCAGTGATTCACGTGATAAGGGAGTTTGTCTGTAACCTAAACAACGAAAATGCAATATTAAAACTGGAATTCAAGAACGCAATAAAGTAAATGAAAAGAAACGTGTTATTAACAACCACTGGCACACACTTCTCTAGGATCTTCCCTTTCGTTTTAGCAGGATAAAGTAAGGAGTCGACGTTTCTGTCTGAAGAGCAACTTAGTCACTTCGTCAAAGAGTGCACAACATGGTGATCCTTTCGCCTCACTTCTCTTCTACATAATAGTTAGGAGAATCCTAGCAGATTGAACAGCAAGCTAAATATCTAGTTTTTGAATGACTGCACAATGTTAGATCATGAAGTTACAGGGACAAGCAATGGAACTCGTCCCTAAGCCTATCGAATGCGAAATAATATCAGTTAACAAGCAAATAGTTGAAGGAGTGAGATACATACCACCAGGTGCCTCAGTCAGGTCCTCACTGGAAACCATCTGGGAACTGTTGTAATTGACGTTATTCTCCAAGATAAACTGAATGATTTGAAAAGATTGGAACAATCGTACCTTCTCACAAAGTGGTTAAGTCTGCCAGGCTAATTTATTTTTGCTGAGATGTGCACGCTCATACGATAACCAAAAATTTAATGAACAGGGCTCTCTGTAAGATGGGCAGTGGGATCAAGTTATACTGTTTTCGTGTGTGTGGCGTCCAGAGAATTATTAGTAACAATGCATCCTGATAAGCGTATCTTATTACTGATGTTACACAATATCGATAAGTTGATGAATCTGACACAGCAGAAGAATATATCTTAGTGCTGCATATGTATCTTATTCATCAGCCTGACGAACGGTATCATACCGTTGGTGCTCACAGGCCAAAGTTCAGCAATGAAATCAGGAAATAAGATTTTCTAACCGGTTTCTTATCCAGACCATTAACCCCTTCCATCAGCGGAGAATTGCTCTGAGATTGTCCAATACTGGAAAAATATAGCCTCAACATTGCTTAAGAGTGTGTCGGAGAAGTGCAGAGATCGTCTCAATGCACAGAGAACTCCTCATGCGAGGCTATTCCTGTTTTTCTCTAGTTTCACACCTGTACTATTAAACCTTTCGTATTATTGATGTTCTTTGCCTTGCCGCCAGTTTTCCTACCTAACACAGGTGTATCTGATATATCACCATCTAGTTTGCCGTCAGTCAAAAGGAGAAGATATCAAAGTAAGAGATTAACATCATCAAGAGGAGTCTTACAATATTTGGAAGCCCAGGAATACAGGAGTCGCCTTATTTATGCGGATCCAATGGCAGCAAAAAGCATCCAGATGAAATTACCCTGCAACACTGTACAGATGGAAAGCTGACAGTATCTGGTAACACATGGGCATCTACACTGGATGACAGCTGTCTCCATACAGCAGGGATGAAAGTGTAAATGCTATTCTAAGGAAGTCACAACAGTTTAGAAAGAATTTTCTCATTGTTAAACGTGTGCTAGCATAAGTTCAGACACCCTCGGTTCATGGATAAAAACGCGCATCCAAGTTCCTGAAGAAGGTAAGCAAAAGACTCATAAAAGAAACTAAGCATCCCAGAGAAGCTAATTTTCTGTTGTAACATTACAGTGTTGTAGTACAGTGGGGAATAATCTCCTGCATCCTGGGTGTGCCTCCTAACTCCGAGGAGCTGGATGAATAATTTGAAAAGGAGTCGTTGACACACATTTCAGTTTATTTTGACTATATCCATTAAATCTTCTGTAGCAAGTATATGCATACATACATACATACATACATACATATATATATATATATATATATATATTATATATATATATATATATATATATATATATATATATATATATATATATATATATATATATATATATATATATATATATATATATAAATATAGGGAGGTACCACCTCTAGAACTGTAATGGGGACCCTCATCCTCAGAGAAAAGAATAAACTTGCTTCAGGGAAAACTCAAGATTCTCCCTGAAGCTGTTTGAGAATTTTCTCCTACCACCCCCTATATTATGTATATATATTTTATTTAAAGACAAAATACATTGACGAAACATTCACAAAAATGATACAAAGTAAAACAACATAGGTAACTCAGAGCTACATCTCGAATACTTCGTCCAGCTCCCCTGCGGTGGGCCGCGTGCCCAGAATGCTGCAGGCATTTCCTCTCTGGATCGCAACACTGAGTCTCTGAAAGAGGAAGCTGGTCGCCCTGTGGTCCTTGGTTTCTATGATGAGCTTTTCACCCAGCTCTTTGAGGAACTTTAGAGCACACTTGCCCCATGCTCCAAGGGTCTCCGACCCTATTGGAATGAAGTTATATATATATATAATATATATATATATATATATATATATATATATATATATATATATATATATATATATATATCGCAAACCAAGAGATACAGGATGCAAAACAACCACAGAGGGAGTAGAATGATAGCTCTAGGCTTTTCGTGTTGCAATCAACACATCAGAAACTTGCAAAATTCCAGAAAAGAGGAGGGTGTCCAAGCAAGTACGTTCCCAGTCGCAGTGTTGATATTGATCAATACCATTCGTTCGTGGGTACAATAATATAAAATACTGCTCGTTGGGCTAGTACACCAAACAGGGAGTAGAATGAAATTAGCTCAGAGGCGTCCACACCACCGTATGTTCTCGGAAGAAGAGTACGACACCTGGCTTGGTTGGATGCGTCATTCTTGTTTCAGTGTTGTTATTGATCAATACTACTCGTTTGTAGGTACAATAATATATATATATTATATATAATATATATATATATATAATATATATATATATATATATATATATATAAATATATATATATATATATATATATATATATATATATATATATATATATATATATATATATAATATATATATATATATATATATATATATATATATTATAAATATAATATATAATATATATAAATTAAATATATATATATAAATATAAATATAATATATATATATATATATATATAATTATATATATATAATATATATATATATATATATATATATATATATATATATATATATATATATTATATATATAACGAATGAAATAAATACTGGTTAAGCCGGGAATCGAACCCAAGACATTTAGCCAGGCTCCTGGGAACCAAGCTAAATGCACTGGGTTCAATTCCCGCCGACGGGGGGAATTGAACCCAGTGCATTTAGCTTGGTTCCCAGGAGCCTGGCTAAATGTCTTGGGTTCGGTTCCCGGCTTAACCAGTATTTATTTTATTCGTTTTTTCCAAATCATATGAACTTTAGAAGATGTGAGTGGAGTCCCCACAACTTCCTGATGTACACCGATCCACTTTTCGATATCTCGAAGACTAAAGACATACTCTTTTGATATCCTTGTCTTGAGTTTCCATCAGTGTTCTGTTTTAATTCATCTAGAATAGTTTGTCTCTGAATGTCTTCTAGTTATCATGTCTTCCGTTAGAATCAGATCGTCTTGTCTATCTTTATTCTTCTTTAGCTTCTAGCCAAAAAACATTGTTACGTTTTATATATATTACACGCGTTTGTATACCTTTCTTGCACAACTTGTCAGACACTGCAGCATCATGGAATCTATGTTCAGAGGACATCTACAAGACCTTCTTCACGGCTACTACAACTAACCCATCCCTTTGGGTAGGACCTACTTCCACTGGGGAATCCCGCCCACCAGTAACTATGCCCTCGTCTGCTACACGTCCCTATCCACTGACGCCTATATAAGCACCAGACTCTTTGCCTTTGCTCCAGAATCTCTACCACCACGATGCTCTCAACACCAACTCCAAGGCTGAGGGACTGATTACCTCATCTTTTGTATACAGTTCTACTGCCTTCTAATTATGTCCTAGAATCTGTATTGATTTCACTAGTCTCGTTTCTCCAGGACTCAGTTATATCTACTGTTCAAACTGTATAAGAAGTTTCGCCTTTACTATACCTTCACTTACCACTCGATGACTAAGAAAAATATTTTCTTACGTCCCTAAGTCTCACTTGCGTCTTTTTAGGAAAATAATTTTAGTTGTCTCCAATTCACCAGTTATATTCTGCTTCCTTTAAGTATTTCGTGTAACTTTAAAATTCTCATTTCAACCAAAGTATTTAATAATGAAAAATGCAAACTCTTTAAGCAAAAAAAAGACTTACTACAAAAATATACATTTAAAATGAAGTATAAATTAAAAAATAAACTAATAAATCTATACATTTTAAACATAGTTTGATAGTTACATACATAAAGATGTCACAGTATTAAATTATATTTTTTAGGTATCTGAATAAATATATAGTACAGAGTAAAAATATATTCCTATATATCATTCGAAAATATTAAATAAGCTTAAATAGAAATAAATGGAAATTGAATCAACAAACCAATAATTTCAAGGGGACCACAAAAACGTTGATCCCTCATAACATTGATTAATACCCGCAAATTGCATCCACCTGCATGCTAATTATACAGACTGGTGAGCGGCAGGCCTCACACCCCCTCTCACTCCCCCTCACACCCCCTCTCACTCCCCCTCACACCCCCTCTCACTCTCCTCACACCCCCTCTCACTCCCCTCACACACACAGGCACCACCAGGAAAGTGCCGGAAGGCAGAGGAGAGCTTCATTTCCAGAAGAAAGAGGGAGTAGATAAGACAGAAAGAGCCACTAGTTCAACCAGAGATGCAGAGAGACAAAAAAGGGAGAAGCACAACAGGGTGGAAACACTACAGAAAACGAGGAACAACTGGGAATAGAGAAAAGAGCGGATAATCAAGGAAAGGAAATGCAAGAGTGAAAAAAACAGTTTGAGAGATAATCTGAGAAAGACATAGCGACAATGGCCAAGTCTGAACTAAAACGGGTTCACAACCACATCAGAAGGAAAAATGACAGATAAATGTCAGGCAATTAAATTGAATATAGTGGAGATTTCACAAAAATTTACAAGGAAGTATACGAGGTTTGGAACAAACGATTTGAAGAGTTCTTCTTAAGTGATACAAGGGCAATACCAGAAGACCTAGAGAGAAGGAGTACACAGACGGGTACTGGAAACAATACAAAACAGAGGTCGAGGATGGAAAACTTTTGATGCAGTTGGAAACATCTAAGGCAATGAAACATGATGCGGTATCGTAATAATGTTGGTAGAATTACCGACAATATGTAAAGTAAAAGGACACAAGTGCAACTAATGTGACATTTTATCGTGGCAACGTTTCGCTCTCCAGGAGCTTTGTCAAGTCGGCTTGACAAAAGCTCCTGACAAAAGTATCGGCTTGACAAAGCTCCTGGAGAGCGAAACGTTGCCACAATAAAATGTCACACTAGTTGCACTTGTGTCCTTTTACTTTACATGATGCAGTATCACCATAGATTCTGCAGGAGGACGCAGAAGTATAAACCAAACCACTAACTACAATCTCCGAGTAAATGAATATAGCACACTTGTCGGAGATTTGAAAGACAGGTAATGTAGTTTGTTTAAATCATGAGACAGGCAAGAACGAGAAGAGACCAGTTTGACAGACATGCATACCATGCAAGGGTAAAGAAGGTAATCTGGAGAGTGGTACAGCAATTTGAGAAAAATTTGTTTCATAAACAATTCCCTGCATGGGTTCGGAGAAGACAAATCTTGTCTTACGACCCAAATGGAATTCTCTGACAAAAGTAACGGAAGTCAGACAAGCTAGAAAGAGAAGGGTGGATTGCATTTTCTTAGACAATAACAAGGCGTTTGATACTGTAGTCCACAAGAGACTGTGGCAAACACTGGACGCATAGGCAGGAATAAAAGGGAACGTTTTCCGATGGATAAAAGAATGCCTTAGTGGAATGATCTACCTGAAGGGATTAAGTGAAATGTAACTCTGCTTACTGATGTTGTAAAAAATAATGATGAGAATAAAAAAAGATGAGAATAGATGGAAATTGATCTGGACAAACTGCAGGATAAGTGGTTGTTTAAATTCAATCCCAGCTAATGCAAAGTTATGAATACTGGTAACTGGACAGAAGACCGAGCATGGAAAACACACTCTGGGGACAGAGGCTACAGATTTAAATCATACAGAAAACCCAAGAGTGATCATAGTGCCTAGCACATCGCTAGAGGCTCAAATCAACTGAATAACCTCTAGACAATACTTGTCAGGCAAACCTAAGAGTGTAAATAAATGGTTCAGAGAACCAAGTTGATAAATTAGACACATGTGCATCACATGGGTATCTTTACTGTGGAAACGTTTCGCCACACAGTGACTTCATCAGTCCAATACAAAAAAAATAGTGAATATCAGAAGGAAATTGAGGTAATCAGTCCCTCAGCCTGGAGTCTATGTGATGAGTCCATAAATCTTATCTAAGATAACCCGGTACACCACCTCTGGCTCTTCCTTCTTGACTGGACCCATCCATAATACCTCAAACTCTCCCTCTCTACCGTCTTTCTTCCTGAACACCGGCGGACGAAGGATCGAGCCTGAACATCACTATGAGCTAAATGACCCACACAGGTTTAGCTCTTAAAGAAAAATATTAAGTTAATAAAAACATAATAAAGAAGGACCACTGCAGCAGCCTTACTGGACCATGCTAGGCAAGTTTAACTCATACCCACCCACACCCACTCATGTACCTGTCCAACTTATTTTTCAAGCTACCTAAAGTTCACACCTCAGTGACGCTTCTCGGGAGAGTGTTCCACGATTCCATAATTCTATTGCCAAATCAGTGTTTTCCTAATCCATTCTAAATCTAAATTTGTCCAACTTGAATCCTTTGATGCGAGTCCTTTCTTAGTTATTTTCAGCACTCTATGTTCCTTTTTATTCCCGGTTTCCAGTTTTATACTTCAGTCACATCTCGTCATTCCCCTCATTTACACACAGTGCAAATTCAGGGTCTCTGTTTGTCGCCATAGAAAAGATTTCTTGTACATGGCAACAGCTTCGCCATCCTTCTCTGTATAATTTCCAACGCATTTATGCTCATTATGTAATACAGAGACCGCTTTCCCTCACCTTCCTTTCTGTTTACATCTTTACCCATCGTCTCCACATATCACTCTTTCCCATCTCTTTCACTTCTCACCCTTATGAATAAAATGTTAAAAAATTTTCAAAGATAACAATTTTCTTAAATTATCTCGAAGCATCTAATTTTAAGAATGTCCAAAAAAAAAATTGGAGAAAAAAAAACTTGATCTATGACTGAAAATAAAATTATTTAACGGGGCGTAAATGAGCTGAAGTGCTTGTGGTAGACTTTAAGATAATTGTCAATATGAAATAAGATAAAACAATGCATTTTGATGCCATAAATCATGTTAAACACAGATATATGTTGCGAGATCCATTAACTTCAAAGAGTAATAATTAGCAAGAAACAGTAATTAGCAAGGAGTAATAATTAGCAAGGAGTAACAAATAGAAGGGAGTAATAATTAGCAACGAGTAATCATTATTAAGAGTAATAATTAGGAAGGAGTAACAATCAGCAAGGAGTAATAATTAGCAAGGAATAATAATTAGCAAGGAGTAACAATTAGCAATGACATTCTATACGTTTATTAACGACTTATGTAAGGTTTTGAAGCTAAAATATTTGCTTACAAAACACAAGAACCAATTTAATATTACAGTGCGCACGTCAGACCTCACTTTATGCTTTCCAGGATAGACACCAAAAATTACATAAAAAGAAAAACAAAAGATAAACTGGAGGATGTGCAAAGAAGAGCAACGAAGCGCGTATCATCATCGAGAAATAAACCATGAAAAAAGAATACATAGCGCGTAACCTGTTCACTTTTGGAAAATTGGGATTACATAGAGCAGGGGTCCCCAACCTCTTCAGTTACTCGACCCGTTCATGAAGTTTCAAAGTGTTCAATGAGCTCAAATATTTTTTACTGAAACTACTGATATCATTAATGGGAAGGATGCATCTGATGAGCGTCAACAAGGGCATTGATATTTGACTGGTGATTGGTGAGTTTTAGTGGTAAGTCACCATCCTCTTCCAGGTTCAGTCTGTTCCTCTGCTTAGTTAGAATTACATTTGTATGGGTAAAATCAGCTTCGCCCAAGTACTAACCCCCTTTTGACCCCCAGCCATTTATCGACACCTTCAATAGTCACATCAAAAGTTAGTGGTCGATACTAACTACTTGGGGAACCCTGAGTCATAGAGGATCTCATTTAAAACTTTGATATACTTAACAAATCAGACACACTTGAACTCGCACTGAGAGTGTCTACTGTTTCAGTAACGCAAAAGGCGGATCTCACTGAAATGATAAGCGCAAAACACTAAGTAGATTAAAAGGCGTTTTGCAACATACTTGAAACACAGAGAAGTTACAGAACAAGCTTTTACCAGGAGTACTTTTCACTCTATGTAAAGCGTTATTTTCATTTAAACACTGATGTAGCTATTCCCCAAAAGAAGCTGTTTTGCAACTAGTCTTTGGCTTTAAACAAAACTCTCTCAGTCTTTCAAGACCTAAGTCGGGCAAGCACTCTGCAAATATTAAGATCAACATGACACGATACAGAGAACAGCAGTGGTCACTTGACTCCTCGTGACAGCTCATAAATTATTCTGGACTACCAGTTTCCTAACGTTATGAAGCGAAATGTTATCCCAGTTAAAGCTCGTTCAGCAAATTGCGTCATTCTGCTCGCTTTGTTAGCAATGCGCCATTTCAGCCACGTACGTACGTAGCTAGAGTACAGGTGGTTCTCTTTGGCAAAATATTTCAAACGAAGAGAGGGGAAGAGAGAAGTATAAAGGGGAGAGAATGACTGGGGGAAAGGGAGGGGAAGATTTGTTTAAATAATCCATAAAGGAAAAGAGTATTGTGATGTTTGCTGGGAATTGAGACTAGATATAATAATAATAATAATAATAATAATAATAATAATAATAATAATAATAATAATATTATTATTATTATTATTATTATTATTATTATTATTATTTTTATTATTATTATTACTACTATTGTTTTGGTATTGTCGTTTATGTTGCTGTTGTTTTGTTTGCTGCTGTTGTTGTTGCTGTTCTCGTCGTCATTGTTGTTGTTATTGTTGCTGATGTTGTTGTTATTAATAACAAACTTGCATAGTAATGAATGTAAGTCTCTGGGTCTGAGTTTGTCGAAAGTTTATTATGTTAAGTTTAATAATATTTAACGTTTTGTGTAATGTAGACGGTTATATTTTGTTTTTATGGGGAAAAAACTGATAATTGCATAACTAAACCTGACCTAAGATAACAAAACGTGACCTAAGATAACCAAACCTGACTTACGATAACGAAACCTGACCTAAGATAACCAAACCTGATCTAAGATAACTAAACCTGATCTAAGATAACCAAACGTGACCTAAGATGACCAGACCTAACCTAACCTAACCTAGCCTAAGATAACCCAACCTAACCTAAGATAACCAAACCTGACCTAAGATAACCAAATATGACCTAAGATAACCAGACCTAACCTAACCAAACCTAGCCTAAGAGAACCCGACCTGACCTAACATAACCCGACCTGACCTAACATAACCCGACCTGACCTAAGATAACCAAACCTGACCTACGATAACCAAACATGACCTAAGATAACCAGACCTAACCTAAACAAACCTAGCCTAAGAGAACCCAACCTGACCTAACATAACCCGACCTGACCTAAGATAACCAAACCTGACCTACGATAACCAAACATGAACTAAGATAACCAGACCTAACCTATCCAAACCTAGCCTAAGAGAACCCGACCTGACCTAACATAACCCGACCTGACCTAAGATAACCAAACCTGATCTAAGATAACCAAACTCGATCTAACATAACCAAACCTGACCTAAAAGAGGAGTAATTCTGGGTTAGGTTAGGCTGAGTTACATTAAGTTAGGTAAGGTAAAAAATCTCACTATTTCCACACAATATAACTACACAGAACAACCTTCATAATGTTGTATAATGTTCATAATAAATACTAGGACCTACGCACACTATTTACCTTATTATGACTTAATATTTATTATTGTTATTTTTATTATTATAATTCTAATTGCTATTATTAGAGTTATTACTATTTTTGGTAGTAGTAGTAATGGTAGTAGTAGTAGCAGTTCTAGTAGTGGTAGCAACAGTATTAGCAGTAGTAGTAGTAGTAGTAGTAGTAGTGGTAGTAGCACTAGTAGTAGTAGTATTAGTGGAAGCAGTAGCAGCAGTAGTAGTAGTAGAGTAGTAATAGTAGTAGTAGTAGTAGTAATAGTAGTAGCACTAGCAGTAGTAGTAATAGTGGAAGCAGCAGTAGTATAGTAGCAGTCGTAGTAGTTTTGGAAATAGTGGTAGTAGCATTAACAGTAAAATTATTAAGTGTCTAGTTTTTGTCATCATTATCAAGTCCCAACATAACCTTGATCATAACAACATGCCATCTCAACATCATTATCAAGTCCCAACATAACCTTGATCATAACAACATGCCATCTCAACATCATTATCAAGTCCCAACATAACCTTGATCATAACAACATGCCATCTCAACATAATTATCAAGTCCCAACATAATCTTGATCATAACAACATGCCATCTCAACATAATTATCAAGTCCCAACATAACCTTGATCATAACAACATGCCATCTCAACATCATCATCAAGTCCCAACATAACCTTGATCATAACAACATGCCATCTCAACATCATTATCAAGTCCCAACATAACCTTGATCATAACAACATGCCATCTCAACATCATCATCAAGACCCAACATAACCTTGATCATATCAACATGCCATCTCAACATCATCATCAAGTCCCAACATAACCTTGATCATAACAACATGCAATCTCAACATCATCATCAAGTCCCAACATAACCTTGATCATAACAACATGCAATCTCAACATCATCATCAAGTCCCAACATAACCTTGATCATAACAACATGCAATCTCAACATCATTATCAAGTCCCAACATAACCTTGATCATAACAACAAGCCATCTCAACATCATCATCAAGTCCCAACATAACCTTGATCATAACAACATGCAATCTTAACATCATCATCAAGTCCCAACATAACCTTGATCATAACAACATGCCATCTCAACATCATCATCAAGACCCAACATAACCTTGATCATAACAACATGCCATCTCAACATCATCATCAAGACCCAACATAACCTTGATCATAACAACATGCCATCTCAACATCATCAAGACCCAACATAACCTTGATCATATCAACATCCCATCTCAACATCACTGACTTTTATGCACAAAAAGATAAATTTTCCGTGAAATAATGTCGCCTTAATTTATTTATATTTTCCTCCAAATAAGCTTAGCGTCTTAGCCAAGTCTCGCTTTATTAATGTAATATAATGTAGCTTAAACCGGCCCAACTTATCTCGAGTCAACCCAGATTTATTTGGTGTTACTAAGCTTCAGTAGAGTTAATGCAACAACGAATTTATAATCAATTCTTTATATATAATATATATATATATATATATATATATATATATATATATATATATATATATATATATATATATATATATATATATTATATATATATATACAGATATATATAAAAGAGAGGAGAGGAGAGTTATTAAATGGAGAGTTAGAGGTATTGGGAAGATGGAGGGAATATTTTGAGGAATTGTTAAATGTTGATGAAGATAGGGAAGCTGTGATTTCGTGTATAGGGCAAGGAGGAACAACATCTTGTAGGAGTGAGGAAGAGCCAGTTATGAGTGTGGGGGAAGTTCGTGAGGCAGTAGGTAAAATGAAAGGGGGTAAGGCAGCCGGGATTGATGGGATAAAGATAGAAATGTTAAAAGCAGGTGAGGATATAGTTTTGGAGTGGTTGGTGCAATTATTTAATAAATGTATGGAAGAGGGTAAGGTACCTAGGGATTGGCAGAGAGCATGCATAGTTTCTTTGTATAAAGGTAAAGGGGACAAAAGAGAGTGCAAAAATTATAGGGGGATAAATCTGTTGATTATACCTGGTAAAGTGTATGGTAGAGTTATTATTGAAAGAATTAAGAGTAAGACGGAGAATAGGATAGCAGATGAACAAGGAGGCTTTAGGAAAGGTAGGGGGTGTGTGGACCATGTGTTTACAGTGAAACATATAAGTGAACAGTATTTAGATAAGGCTAAAGAGGTCTTTGTGGCATTTATGGATTTGGAAAAGGCGAATGACAGGGTGGATAGGGAAGCAATGTGGCAGATGTTGCAGGTGTATGGTGTGGGAGGTAGGTTACTGAAAGCAGTGGAGAGTTTTTACGAGGATAGTGAGGCTCAAGTTAGAGTATGTAGGAAAGAGGGAAATTATTTCCCAGTAAAAGTAGGCCTTAGACAAGGATGTGTGATGTCACCGTGGTTGTTTAATATATTTATAGATGGGGTTGTAAGAGAAGTAAATGCGAGGGTCTTGGCAAGAGGCGCGGAGTTAAAAGATAAAGAATCACACATAAAGTGGGAGTTGTCACAGTTGCTCTTTGCTGATGACACTGTGCTTTTGGGAGATTCTGAAGAGAAGCTGCAGAGATTGGTGGATGAATTTGGTAGGGTGTGCAAAAGAAGAAAATTAAAAGTGAATACAGGAAAGAGTAAGGTAATGAGGATAACAAAATGATTAGGTGATGAAAGACTGGATATCAGATTGGAGGGAGAGAGTATGGAGGAGGTGAATGTATTCAGATATTTGGGAGTGGACGTGTCAGCGGATGGGTCTATGAAAGATGAGGTGAATCATAGAATTGATGAGGGGAAAAGGGTGAGTGGTGCACTTAGGAGTCTGTGGAGACAAGGAACTTTGTCCTTGGAGGCAAAGAGGGGAATGTATGAGAGTATAGTTTTACCAACGCTCTTATATGGGTGTGAAGCATGGGTGATGAATGTTGCAGCGAGGAGAAGGCTGGAGGCAGTGGAGATGTCATGTCTGAGGGCAATGTGTGGTGTGAATATAATGCAGAGAATTCATAGTTTGGAAGTAAGGAGGAGGTGCGGGATTACCAAAATTGTTGTCCAGAGGACTGAGGAGGGGTTGTTGAGGTGGTTCGGACATGTAGAGAGAATGGAGCGAAACAGAGTGACTTCAGGAGTGTATCAGTGTGTAGTGGAAGGAAGGCGGGGTAGGGGTCGGCCTAGGAAAGGTTGGAGGAAGGGGATAAAGGAGGTTTTGTGTGCGAGGGGCTTGGACTTCCAGCAGGCATGCGTGAGCGTGTTTGATAGGAGTGAATGGAGACAAATGGTTTTTAATACTTGACGTGCTGTTGGAGTGTGAGCAAAGTAACATTTATGAAGGGATTCAGGGAAACCGGCAGGC
>NC_069474.1:11745017-11817517 GCF_026875155.1 Cherax quadricarinatus | reverse complement strand
GTAAAGCACTGCGTACCTTGTTCCAAGGTTCGAGTCTCCTTGAGCCAGAGATCAGTTTATATATATATATATATATATATATATATATATATATATATATATATATATATATATATATATATATATATATATATATATATATATTTATATATGGGGAGCAATGCCTAGTGTTCTCACTTGACACCTAACGTCATCTTCCCTGGTGGTGTAGAGGTCTAGGGCGTCGAGAGTGCCTTATGTCTTGGGTTAGATTCTCGGCCAGTTGCAGAATTGTTCATTGCTTTTAAACCACTGGTTTCCGTGGTTTTTACTTGACAGTGATACATTCTCAAATAACTAGATGGCTTAAATATAGGAAG
Organism: Cherax quadricarinatus; assembly: GCF_026875155.1. NCBI lineage: Eukaryota > Metazoa > Arthropoda > Malacostraca > Decapoda > Parastacidae > Cherax > Cherax quadricarinatus. The sequence continues at coordinate 11,817,158 of NC_069474.1, read as the reverse complement.
GCCAGAATGTAGCGATCAACCTTAGTTAAGCAAGGAACTCCCCGTGTAGGCGCTTTACCGCCTCAAACACATCAACACATAAACAACACTGGACCTCAGATCACATCCACAGAACCCACAATCTTCAGGAATCTTTGAATATTATGAAATTTAAACTGTGGAAGGAAGTATACTATAGGATAGGTAAGAATCACCAGGAAGCAGGAGAATTCTTTCCTTACGCGGGTCTTAGTCATCTAATGACCCACCACTGGAGATTTTGGTCATCTTACCGAGGCCTTTTCCTGGCTTACCAGTCCACCTCTTTAAAACTAACATTAGCTTAAGGAGTACTTTAATACATTACGTACTTATAAACAAATTTAGAACCTCAAGTTTCCTCAGTAAGAAAGCTTAGTATAATGTGTATCCTTAAGAAGTGTGTAAGATACTGCAGGTGATGTAATTTGTTTGTCAGAAAATCTTCTAAATACACTTAAAATGTATTAGTTTCATTATACTATGTCACATGAGCTCTTTACTTGTACACCACCACCACCACCATCACCACCACCACTACCACTACTAACCACCACCCCACCATCACACACATCCACTACCACTACCACATCAACCACCACCACATCCACCATCACACATCACCACCACCACCACCATCACCACCACCACTACCACTACCACCACCACCACCATCACCACCACTACCACTACTACCACCACCACCATCACCACCATCACCACACCACTACCACTACACCACCACCACCATCACCACCCACCATCACCACCATCACCACCATCACCACATCACTCATCACCACCATCACCACCACAACCATTACTACCACCACCACCATCACCACCATACACACAATCACCACCACCATACCACTACTACCACCACCACATCACCACCATCATCATCATCACCACCATACCACATCACCACCACCACTACCACTACCACTACTACCACCACCATCACATCATACCACATCACTCACCACCATCACCACACACTACATTACTACCACCACCTCCACCATCACCCCACCACCACATCAACCACCATACCATTTCTACACCACCACCCCTCACCAATCACCAACCACCCACCACTACCATACACCACCACTACCATACCACTACTACCCACACCACCACCCCATAATCACCACCATCACCACCACACCACCCCATCACCAATACCACTACTCCCACCCACAAATCATCACACATCACCACCATCACACACCACTCACTACCACTACTACACCACCACATCCCACCATCACCACCACCACCACCATCACACACCACCACTACACACCACACCACACCATCACCACCATCATCCCACCATCACCACCACCACTACCAACTACACCACACCACCACCACCACCATCACCACTATCACCACCACCACACCAACCATACCACCACCACCATCACCACCATCACACCACCACCATCACCACCACCAATACCACTACTACCCACACCATCACCACCTCAAATCATCACACATCACCACCATTCACCACCATCACCACACCACTACCATACACTACTACCACCACCATCACTACCCAAACCACTACATCACCACCACCACCATCACCACCATCACACACACCACATCACCACTACACCACCACCACCACATCAACACCACACCATCACCACCATCACCCACCACCACTACCACTACTACCACCCCCACCTACCATCACCACCACTCACACACCATACACCCCACCATACCACCACCACCACACTACCACCACCAAACTACCACCACCACCCCTCACCACCACTACCACCACCACCCACCTCACACCACTACCACACCACCACTACTCCACCACCACCACTACCACCACCCACCACTCTACACACCACTACCACTGCCACCACTACCACCACCCCCACTACCCCCACCACCACTACCACCCCCACCACTACCACCACTACCACCACCACCACTACCGCCACCACCACTCCCCACCACTACTACCCACCTCCACCACCACCACTATACCCACCACCATACCACCACCACTACACCACCACAACTACCACCACCACCACCACCACTCACCACCACTACCACCACCCCACCACCACCACTACACCACCACCACTACCACACACCACCACACCACACCACCACACCACCACCATCACCACCACTAACATCACCCTTACTACCATCACCACCACTACCATTACCGCCAACACTACCCCACAATTGCCATAGTCACCACCACCACCACTACCACCATCATTACCACCATCATCACTACCAAACACCACCACGATCATCACTACCACCAACATTACCATCACCATTACCACTACAATCACTACCACCACCATTATCACCATTACCATCACCACCAGTATCATAACCACCACCACCACCATCACCACACCATCATCACCACCACAATCACCATCATCATCACCATCATCATCATCATCACTACCACCATCATCACCATCGCCACCACTACCATCACTATCACTACTATCACCATCACCACGACCACCATAATCACCACCACCATCACCATCACCACCATCACCACCACCACCATCACTCCACCACCATCCCACCACCATCACCACCACAGTCACCAGCACCACCATCACCACTACTATCACTACCATTATCACCATCACCACCATACCATCACCACCACCACCATCATCACCACCATCACCACGACACCACCATCACCATCACCACCACCACCATCATCACCACCATCACCACGACCACCACCATCTCCCATCACCACCATCACCACCACCATGACTACCACCATCACCACCACCATCACCATCACCACCATCACCACCACCACCATCACCATCACCACTATCACCACCACCACCATCACCACCACCACCACCACCATCACCATCACCCATCACCATCACCACCACCACCACCACCACATCACCACCACCATCACCATCACCACCACCATCACCATCACCACCATCACACCACCACCCCACCATCACCACCACCACCACCACCATCACCACCACATCACCACCACCACCACCATCACCACCACCACCACCACCACCACCATCACATCACCACATCACCATCACCCACCACCACACCACCATCACCACCACCATCACCACCACCATCACCACCACCACCACCATCACCACCACCACCACCACCACCACCACCACTATCACCACCACCATCACCGCCGCCATCACCAACACCTCAATATTATTCAAATTTTAATTTATCATCCATTAACGTGGCAATTTTTCGTCGCCTGACTTCATTAATTATTGAGCTTAGAGTTAATGATCATTAATCTGCCAATCACAGCATCCTAATTACGCTTCGTGGTGCACCAGGTTAATTACTTTTACAGTCCACAAGGTTAACTCCCATAGAAGTGAGCCAGGTAAAATGTACTTGTGGTACTTAAGGCTTATTACCTTTGTGATTCACCAAATTAACAACCTTCGTGGTTCACCAGGCTAATTATCTCTTGTGATTCACCGGAATAACAGCCTTCGTGGTTCACCAGGCTAATTATCTCTTGTGATTCACCGGAATAACAGCCTTCGTGGTTCACCAGGCTAATTATCTCTTGTGATTCACCGGAATAACAGTCTTCGTGGTTCACTAGGCTAATTATCTCTTGTGATTCACCGGAATAACAGCCTTCGTGGTTCACCAGGCTAATTATCTCTTGTGATTCACCGGAATAACAGTCTTCGTGGTTCACCAGGCTAATTATCTCTGTGATTCACCGGAATAACAGCCTTCGTGGTTCACCAGGCTAATTATCTCTTGTGATTCACCGGAATAACAGCCTTCGTGGTTCACCAGGCTAATTATCTCTTGTGATTCACCGGAATAACAGTCTTTCGTGGTTCACCAGGCTAATTATCTCTTGTGATTCATCGGAATAACAGCCTTCGTGGTTCACCAGGCTAATTATCTCTTGTGATTCACCGGAATAACAGCCTTCGTGGTTCACCAGGCTAATTATCTCTTGTGATTCATCGGAATAACAGCCTTCGTGGTTCACCAGGCTAATTATCTCTTGTGATTCACCGGAATAACAGCCTTCGTGGTTCACCAGGCTAATTATCTCTTGTGATTCACCGGAATAACAGTCTTCGTGGTTCACCAGGCTAATTATCTCTTGTGATTCATCGGAATAACAGCCTTCGTGGTTCACCAGGCTAATTATCTCTTGTGATTCACCGGAATAACAGCCTTCGTGGTTCACCAGGCTAATTATCTCTTGTGATTCACCGGAATAACACCCTTCGTGGTTCACCAGGCTAACTTTCCTTGAAGCATTCCAGGTTATCTTCCCCTGAAGCGCACCAATCTATGCTTGTGATATACCCGGCTAACTAATCTTATGGTGCACCTGGTTAACTAACCGGTAATTTAACTCTGATAATTTAACTCTGATAATTTAACTCTGATAATTTAACTCTGATAATTTAACTCTGATAATTTGATTCTGATAATTTGACTCTGATAATTTAACTCTGATAATTTAACTCTGATAATTTGACTCTGATAATTTGACTTCCGATAATTTGACTTCCGATAATTTGACTCTCTGTAATTTACACTCCGATTAATTTCACTCCACATATTTGAAAAAAATTAAATTGGAAAATGTTATTTCAAAGTGTATATAAAATATCTACTGAAACATAAAATTAAAATACATATGTGTAGGTTAAACAAGATAATGTTGTGTTATGTGATGGTTTATTATGTTATGTGATGTTATGTAATGTTATGTGATGGTTTATTATGTTATACAATGTTATGTGATGGTTTATTATGTTATGTGATGTTATGTAATGTTATGTGATGGTTTATTATGTTATATAATGTTATGTGATGGTTTATTATGTTATGTGATGTTATGCAATGTTATGTGATGGTTTATTATATTATGTGATGTTATGTAATGTTATGTGATGATTTGTGTTATATAATGTTATGTGATGGTTTATGTTATGTGATGGTTTATTATGCTATATAATGTTATGTGATGGTTTATTATGTTATGTGATGTTATGTAATGTTATGTGATGATTTTTTGTGTTATATAATGTTATGTGATGGTTTATTATGTTATGTGATGTTTTATTATGTTAGATAATGTTATGTGATGGTTTATTACGTTATGTGATGTTATGTGATGGTTTATTATGATATATGAAATTATGTGATGGTTTATGTTATGTGATGTTATGTAATGTTATGTGATGGTTTATTATGTTATATAATGTTATGTGATGGTTTATTATGTTATATAATGTTATGTGATGTTTTATTATGTTATGTGATGGTTTATGTTATATAATGTTATGTGATGGTTTATTATGCTATGTGATGTTATGTAATTTTATGTGATGGTTTATTATGTTACATAATGTTATGTGATGGCTTATAATGTTATGTGATGCTATGTAATGTTATGTGATGGCTTATTATGTTATATAATGTTATGTGATGGTTTGTTATGTTACGTGATGTTATGTGATGATTTATTATGTTATATAATGTTATGTGATGTTTTATTATGTTATGTGATGGTTTATGTTATATAATGTTATGTGATGGTTTATTATGTTATGTGATGTTATGTGATGGTTTATGTTATATAATGTTATGTGATGGTTTATTATGCTATGTGATGGTATGTAATTTTATGTGATGGTTTATTATGTTATGTAATGTTATGTGATGGTTTATTATGCTATGTGATTGTTTATGTTATGTGATGTTATGTAATGTTTTGTGATGGTTTATGTTATGTGATGTTATGTAATGTTATGTGATGGTTTATTATGTTATGTGATGTTATGTAATGTTATGTGATGGTTTATTATGTTATGTGATGTTATGTAATGTTATGTGATGGTTTATTATGTTATGTAATGTTATGTAATGTTATGTGATGGTTTATTATGTTATGTGATGCTATGTGATGTAATGTCATGTTGGATTACGTAAGGTAGATGAAGTTACGCTGGCTAGGCTAGGGTAAGTTTGGTTAGGTTAGGTTAGGTTAGGTTAGGTTAGGTTAGGTTAGGTTAAGTTAGGTTAAACTTAATTTGGTTTATGTTATTTTAAAGTCGATTAGCGTAAATAAAGTTAGGTTAGAGAAAGAAATTTTAGAATAGATTTCGTTACAATAGTTAGGATTTCAAAACTACTCGAATTAAAGTGGATTTCACTTTTAAAGGGGTGGACAGGTAAACCAGTGAAAGGCCTCGGTCAGATGACCTAAAGCTCCTGTGGAAGGTTTTCGCATGGCTAAGACTTGTGTCAGGAAACACTTGTCCTGATTAGTGACGAATCTTACCAAAGCTAATTCTAATTAAATATTTAAGTTTCAATTAAGTCAAGCTCATTTTTTTTGTCGCGAGTGAAGATACTAGGAATGAACTGACAGGGGGTAAAGTTACCGCGAGTGGAATTACTGAGATTAAATATACCGCGAGTGAAATTACCGGAGAGAAATTACCGTGAGTGAAGTTACTAGAGAACCAACCTAACCACCCTTGTTCTACACTTGGCTAACTATAGCTGTAGTGCACCAACCTGTTTTTCTCGTGGTGCACCTGGCTAACTACTCTTACGGTGCACTAGTCTACCTATGAGTACTAACCTATCTTAATGGTGCTTAAACCTTACGTATCTTTGTGGTTCACCAGGAGAGATATGCCTGCATTGGCACTAGGCTACCTGCCCTTGTATTTCACAAACCATAATGTAGACAGCCTGTACTGCCAGAACAGACAGCCTAAGCCGTCTGCCAGCTTAGTTCATATTTCGCGGCATTTAGGTGCTGCCCTCTGGGCCTGCTCCAGGTCAGTGGGATGCTGGGCCCACACACTCTGACTCACACAGCGGCCTAGCAGGAAGACACAAGGGCTAGCAGCTCTCTCCTCTCGTGGGATGGCCCTTCTGGGCCATGGGCACAACACACATGCCTGTGTACCCACCACGACAATACAAATAAAGTAAGAAGCCTCCGAAGACGTCTATCATTCACGCACCCACTTTCACCGTACGAAATAATCCCTTATAATAAGACATTGTGGTGCACCAGTCTAACATTATGGTGCACCAATCTAACATTGTGGTGCACCAATTTAACTTTGTGGTGCACCAGTCTAACATTGTGGTGCACCAATCTGACACTGTGGTGTAGCAGTATAACATTGGGGTGCACCATTCTAACATTGTGTTGCACCAGTCTAACACTGTGGTGCACCGGGCTAGCTAACATCATGGTGCAAAAGTCTAACATTGTGGTGCACCAGACTAACATTGTGGTGCACCAGTCTAACATTGTGGTGCACCGGGCTAGCTAACATCATGGTGTAAAAGTCTAACATTGTGGTGCACCAGACTAACATTGTGGTGCACCAGTCTAACATTGTGGTGCACCAGTCTAACACTGTGGTGCACCGGGCTAGCTAACATCATGGTGCAAAAGTCTAACATTGTGGTGCACCAGACTAACATTGTGGTGCACCAGTCTAACATTGTGGTGCACCAGGCTAACATTATGGTGCATAAGTCTAACATTGTGGTGCACCAGACTAACATTGTGGTGCACCAATCTAACATTGTGGCACACCAGTCTAATTAACACTGTAGTGCACCAATCTAACATTGTGGCACACCAGTCTAATTAACACTGTAGTGCACCAATCTAACATTGTGGCACACCAGTCTAATTAACACTGTAGTGCACCAATCTAACACTGCAGTTAGATTAAATTTACAAATGATAACATGTTATCTTACATAGTGATATAAAAATTACTTGATTAATGGCAACATAATAATTATTTTTATTAATAACGCTAAAATAACTCATGTAGTGATAACTTAAGAATTTTTATATAAAGCTCTAAATTCGATTACATAAATATAGAAGATTGATAACCCAGAATAACATGCTGGGGTATATTTCTAGGACCCTTCCCAGGATGCTACCCAAAACAGTTGATTATTTTCTTAATATATTCTGCAGTTAGAGCAATCAATTTCTTCTGAATTACCATTAGTGCGTATCTGCCCGAGTTAGTATTTGACCATTCTTAGGTTACGTTATCTGGGTTAAGCTAAGCTAGGCTAGGTTAGGGTAGCTTACGTTAGGGTAGGTTAGGTTAGAGTAGTCTGGGTTGAGTTAGGTTCGAGTAGTCTATGTTAGGTGAGGTTCGAGCATTCTGGGTTAGGTTCGAGTAGTCTGCGTTAGGCGAGGTTAGAGTAGTCTGGGTTAGATTAGGTTAGAGTAGTCTGAGTTAGGTTAGTTTCGAGTAGTCTGCGTTAGGTTAGGCTAGAGTAGTCTGGGTTAGGTTAGGTTAGAGTAGTCTGGGTTAGGTTAGGTTAGGTTAGAGTAGTCTGGGTTAGGTTAGGTTCGAGTAGTCTGAGTCAGATTAGGTTATAGTCTGGGTTAGGTTAGGTTCGAGTAGTCTGAGTCAGATTAGGTTATAGTCTGGGTTAGGTTAGGTTCGAGTAGTCTGGGTTAGGTTAGAGGTTAGAGTAGTCTAGGTTAGGTTAGAGTAGTCTGGGTTAGGTTAGGTTAGATTGGGTTAGGTTAGGTTAGGTTAGAGTAGTCTGGGTTAGGTTAGGTTAGGTTAGGTTAGATTGGGTTAGGTTAGGTTAGAGTAGTCTGGGTTAGGTTAGGTTAGATTGGGTTAGGTTAGTTAGAGTAGTCTGGGTTAGGTTAGGTTAGATTGGGTTAGGTTAGGTTAGAGTAGTCTGGGTTGGGTTAGGTTAGATTGGGTTAGGTTAGGTTAGGTTAGAGTAGTCTGGGTTAGGTTAGGTTAGGTTAGATTGGGTTAGGTTAGGTTAGAGTAGTCTGGGTTAGGTTAGGATAGGTTAGAGTAGTCTGGGTTAGGTTAGGTTAGAGTAGTCTGGGTTAGGTTAGGTTAGGTTAGAGTAGTCTGGGTTAGGTAAATTGGGGTTTGTTTAGGCTTTCTTAAGAGAACAAAATAAAAGAAAACAAAATCTTACGTCTGGCAGTGCTGAACATGTCGTATATTAGAACGTGCATTTCCTCCAGAACGATAAATGTTGATGTATAGTATGTACTTACTGCATGGTAAGAGGTGCAGCAAGTATGAGGATACATGCCAACATGTATCTCCTCACACAGGATAACTAATATATTCATAACGTAAGGATAACTCAAACTTATAGCATCGAGATTTTTATGTTAAATGATAACATATTATTCGAGTAAAGATAACCTGAAGATTACTAAAATGATTGTAACATATTTCATGACGTGATATCATTAGGATTTTTCGAGTGATGGTTAAATTATTGGTGGTGAGTAATGGTAATATAAACGTGATGTTTACTTGTGTGCGTGTTTAAAAGATATTTATATCGACATGTGTGTATATAGAGAGAGAATTTGCTTCCATTCCTATTTTAGAAATTGAGATATTCTACTTTGATCAAAATATTACACACAGCCTAAATGACCTTAGTACAGTCGATAGGCCTTAAACCCCATTAACCTTATGAGTTACGGAAGATCTTGCTAAATATCTAAATATACGTAGATGGACATTTTTAACTCCTCCATGGAAGTAACTAACAAGTGCGTCTCACCTGTGACAGGTCCCGTGACAGTGGCGGTGGCGGTGGCTGGGTCAGCTTCGGTGCTTCCCTGCAACATCTCCACCTCTAAGAGTGATGACTCCGTCCAGCTAGTTCTTTGGTACCGTGATCACGTGCCTACACCTATCTACAGGTGAGTAACAAGCCTTTACACCTATCTACAGGTGAGTAACAAGCCTTTACACCTATTTACAGGTGAGTAACAAGCCTTTATACCTATCTACAGGTGAATTTTAGACATCTACACTATTTACAGGTGAATTACAAAAGTTTACACCTGTCTTCAGATGAGCCACAGAGTTCTACAACTGTATTCAGGTGAATCAATGATGTCTACAATCTACAGACAGGTGCTTACACCTGCTACATATGAGTCACAGTATTTACACCAATCTACAGGTGCTGACATATATCTGCAAGTGATTCAAAAATGTCTACACTTATCTAAGGGTGATTCACAGGTCTCTACACCTGTCAACTGGTGATTCACAGGTCTCTACACCTGTCAACTGGTGATTCACAGTTATATTCACTTCTCTATAAACTTACAATAGGTGAGTAACAGGTGTCTACACAAATCTGCTTGAAAGTCACAGGTATCCAGACTTGTCTACGTGTCAGTATATTAGGTCTCTACAGCTATCTACATGTACTCACGAAATCGTAATAACACGATTCAAAAAAATCATGGAACTGGTTGGGTTCGAACCCTCAAAGTTCAAAGACGTCACAGACGAAAGAAACGAATGGCTGATGAGAACTTGAGAGACACTGAGTTAACAGCCAAGGAGGAAATGAGAAGAGTCATGAAGAGAACACTTGAGCGTCTTCACAGATAAATGGATGAAAGGTTTGCTCGTAAACACAACACTGATGCCAAGTCTGGTTTCCTTCAGGATGTTAAGAGATAGTGTTACGGCGCCGACAATAACTACCTAAAGAATACGAAAATTTGGGGGAATTGTACAGCTCTGATGTTGATAGACAACAGCTAAATGAAGAAATTTTGAATTGAAGACTGATATCAAGTCGGGCCAACAAGAAAATATGAAGACCTGAAGAGCTTCTCTAATTGTTCAATATCTAGATGAGAGCATCTTCCTCAATCCTGAAGAGCTTCTCTAATTGTTCAATATCTAGATGAGAGCATCTTCCTCAATCCTGAAGAGCTTCTCTAATTGTTCAATATCTAGATGAGAGCATCTTCCTCAGTCCTGAAGAGCTTCTCTAATTGTTCAATATCTAGATGAGAGCATCTTCCTCAATCCTAACACTGCTATTCAGATAATGTTAATCCTAAAACTCACAGGCCAGTGTGCTACCCACATGGCCAGCTGGCTCTAATAAGATTTAACCAGGTATATTTCTGTATATAATTGGGAAGTTAACATGGGCCTCCACTGTGATCTCAAATGCAGTTTTTTTAAGATGAATCCCACAACAGCGTGGCTGTAGCGAACTGTAGCCTAAGTCCCTTCAAAGCCGCTATCATGGCCGAGTGGTTTACGCACTGACCTGTAAAGTTTAGGATTCACTTTCCATGAGTTCAAACCCCACCCGTTCCCTGATCTATCTACAGGTAAATCACAGGTATGTACAAGTGAGTCGCGATTGTCTACAATTGTATCATGGTACGTCACAGATGTTTACACTTGTATATGTGAGCCTAAACCCATCTACATGTGAGTTACAAATGTCTGTACCTTTCTACGGGTGATTCAAAAGTGCGTATACCTACCTACTGGTGAAATACATATGTTTAGACCTATTTACAGAAAAGTCATGGATGTTTACACCTATTAACAGGTATTAGCAAAGGCGAAATATGTCTTTATAGGACGGTCCATACATTGCACCGTGGTGTAGGATATGACTAGGTGACTACCAGTAGAAGACAACCTGTGAGGAATAATCTCTGATACATACCCCTGGGGGGCATGGGAACAAAATAATGGGGTATGGGCCTCGATATCTGAACAATTTTCAAAAAAAGTTGTTAGATTAGAATAAATTATCAGCTGTTCCTAGTTGTCTTCATGTAAAGAAAAACTGAGCTAGTGACATCTTTTTGAAGTCTACTGGTACCTAATAGATCTGGTGATGATGATGATGATGATGATGATTTCCACAGTCTAGTGAAAAAGGTATGGGGACATACAGGGCAATCCATTGGGTACACGCAGGTAAACGCAGCATGCCCATTTACCCAAGAGGCCTAGACCGTGGGTAAGGGGGCATGCTGGGTTTACCTACTTTTTTCCCCAACCCCTCTCACCTCGGTGCGCATATGTACAATTATCATACCTAGAAACATATATGCAAATTGCCTAAGCTAACTCCCCAAAATTTGCCAATGTGACTTATTTGCGCTGGGATCATCAACGTCATCTGTGAAATCATAGTATATAATATAACAAACTATGCTTAATATTACAACCCAAGAACAAAAAAGTCTGTTATCCTGGGTGTAAAGGGAGCACAATAAACACAGTTGAAGACCTAGACTTATATTATCCTTCACCAAGTATAAACAGCAGTATGTACACTATATACTCTATGTAGAGCAATAAGTATTAGTGAACGCCACGGTAATCAAGAAGAATTAATGCTACTAGAGAGAAGACCGTGCTTCAACCAGCTCTCGAATGGAAATGACAAGGGTGGAGACATGAGTGGAAACCACGTCACCTCCACAATTGCCATATCCACCTCCTCATTGGCTGAACCTAGATACTAATCTGACGATGGGGCCCCATCGTCCGACCCTTAGCACCCGGTTCGCTGGTTGGGGAGTCGGCCTTTTAATAAGGGTGTGTACATGCACTGAATAAAAGTTACATACTTTTTGCATGCCACACTTAAAAACACATTAGCAAACACATAAGACTATTATAATAGTGGCAATGAACAAAGTCCCAAGACCGAAATGTTTGGAGCCAGTTTGCAGAGTGAAGGGAAGAGCTGACAGATACCTATTTATGTAATATATGGGTTTTTTATATAGCTAAAATACTTTTCAACGCTATTCAGGAGTAATTTATTTAAGGGAGAGTTTGGTAGAGGATGAGCTGTTGATTCTGGAACATCCGCTTAGTGGAGATTTCCCCTGCGAAGAAGTGGAAACCCACAGGTGAGCTCTAGCTCTTGGTTTATCATGGGAGAGTGTCCTTGACGTTCCAGCTCTTGGTCATCAAGTCATTACTTAAGGATTCTTTAGTCATATTTCATTTTAAAAGATTTATATAAAGAAGTCGTACAGATATTTCTCTCATATATTTCATATTTATATCAAAAAGATAATATAATAAAAAAAATAATAATAATAATAATAATAATAATAATAAGAAGAAGAAGAAGAAGAAGAAGAAGAAGAAGAAGAAGAAAGAAGAGAAGAGAAGAAGAAGAAGAAGAAGAAGAAGGAGGAGAAGAAGAAGAAGAAGAAGAAGAAGAAGAAGAAGAAGAAGAAGAAGAAGAAGAAGAAGAAGAAGAAGAAGAAGAAGAAGAAGAAGAAGAAGAAGAAGAAGAAGAAGAAGAAGAAGAAGAAGAAGAAAAAGAAGAAAAAAGAAGAAGAAGAAAAAGAAGAAGAAGAAGAAGAAGAAAGGAGGAGAAGGCTCATGGATTTACTAAGAAATAGAAAAAACTAGCCTTACATTCATTTCTTTATGATGAAGATGGAAGGCAGCTGGAGCCTCACAGGAGCCTCACAGGAGCCTCACAGGAGCCTCACAGGAGCCAGCAGAGGTAAAAGGGTGATGACAGCTCTTTATTCATTCTTATAATATATATGATCAACTTTTAAACCGACACGCCTACCATTCTAAGGATATATTCTTTCCTGCAGCTCCACCATTATAAATGTTATTATACCTTCTTAACAATCGTCTTGGGATTTTCTTTCACATAAATGAATTAATTAAAAATAGATACATCTTCATCTGTAATTAATTAAACTAACAAGATGATATATGGAGGGTGATGAGATGATCTACCTGAATTTCTATACGTATTTTTTTCTCCTCAGGGAGGTTAGGTTAAGATAGATAAGATAAGATAAGATTTCGTTCGGATTTTTAACCCCGGAGGGTTAGCCACTCAGGATAACCCAAGAAAGTCAGTGCGTCATCGAGGACTGTCTAACTTATTTCCATTGGGGTCCTTAATCTTGTCCCCCAGGATGCGACCCACACCAGTCGACTAACACCCAGGTACCTATTTGCTGCTAGGTGAACAGGACAACAGGTGTAAGGAAACTTGTCGAAATGTTTCCACCCGCCGGGAATCGAACCCGGGCCCTCCGTGTGTGAAGCGGGAGCTTTAGCCACCAGGCCACCGGGCCACCTCCACCAGGTAAGGTTCGTCAGGAAACAGGACAAGTGTTTCCTGACGTGGGTCTTAGATGATGACCCACCGTTGGAGCTTTTGGGATCTTCATTTTCAGTGAGGGATAGTCCCCTCAAGGGAGGTTCCTTGACGTTGGTGACGGGCTCTTGATCTAGGAAATTGGAGGTGTGCTCCGGTTCCCTGAGTTGAGCCTGAATACCTTCCATTCCCCCCATATGCGCTATATAATCCTACGGGTTTAGCGCTCCCCTATGATTATAATTATAAATGTGAGGGGTATTCTCCGTATCCTCATTCACATACAGTAATTAAGACGGTGACCCATTCTGTAAAATAACGTGCGGGGAGATAAAGACGGTGGTCTAAGACCAAGGTAATCTCTGCTCTCATTTTAGACGCGCGTGTACCTCTAAATTTTTTCTTGCCGACAAAAATACTGTTCACAAATAACCCGCACAGTTAATGATCCAGATCAGACCGAAACGTTGTCAAAAGTTTCTTTCTCTTATGTGCAGGTATTATGTATTGTTCCAGTCACGGTATTGTGCCTTTCTTTTCTTAAAAATACTCTGACTCGTCAAACCTCTTGTAGCTGGATTTAGATTGTTGTTATTATCATAATATATATATATATATATATATATATATTTTATATATATATATATATATATATATATATATTATATATATATATATATATATATATATATATATATATATATATACTCCTGTAGCTCGGTTCGATCCCCTATACGGGTGGAAATATTGGGCATGTTTCCTTACTCCTACTGCCACTCTTCACTTTGTACTATATGCAGAAAAATTCTCCAGAAAAGGGGCTATCAGTCCTCTCAGCCCCTTCAGCCCCCTGAGGGGCTCAGCCCTCCAGAGGGGCTGATAGACCCTCATGCTTCCTCATACACAGTTTAATTAGTTACGTATGAGGCTAAGAGCGTCATAAGGAGTCACGCCACCTCTTCGGAGCTGTGTTAGTGTAATACGAGTGACAGTAGAATGAGAAAATAACTATCTTAGCAGGAAAGTTAGAGGAAAACCCTGCACCACTTTACTTACAATGTGGGACAATAATGAACTGTCGTCGATAGTTAGATAATAAGAAATCTATCATTTGTATTGAATACTGTGACGATGTCAAGCAAGAAGGGAAATCATGCTGAAGTCAGCAATTAGGGGCCCGCCCTAAGACGAAGTGCGCTGGGGGGCTCAGATTGACTTCAGGAGACGGATGGGAAACGTGTGTTTCCCGCGAGCATTGCCCTGGACAAAGGAACAATAGTGCAGTACGTTCTTGACCTTCGTTTATTTGACAATCTCAACAATTCTTGGTAGAGCTATTACAGTGACGTGTAACTGGTCTTTCTGTTGTGAAAATGCCACGAAAGAAAGACTAATCTTGATTCTAGTGTAGTGTAACAGTGTGCGTTGTGAACAATCCCGACTGAGTGAAAGACAGTGCAACAGTGAGACACGACCACTTCAATCAAGACATCGATACCGGAGTTAAATTTTCCCTACCACAAACCAGGGAAAAACTTTCGGGTCCGATACAGATACCCAAGTAAGTCTAGACATCTATGCTACTAGTTAGGTCGGCTGTAGTTGATAGTTAGGGAGTATCTTGCCTAGATTTACCAATACACCCCATTATCTATGGCCCATTGAGCCAAACAAGTGAAAATCCACTCAGCATTATGTTACTAATGTGAAATGCTAAAATATACGCCCCTCTGGGGCAATTATTTACTCAGCACATGAATTCCCATAGCTCAGGGATGGAGAATATATGACTTTTAGATGGAGCGACCAGTGGGCAGTTATGGGAAGCTGAGCCGTCACTGAAGCTAAGTATCTTTCAACAATGTCCTTTAACAGACTTAGCTTGGTAATTCTCCAGATCCCTTACATACTAAGTAGGTAACTGGGAGTTAGTAGACTGTTGTGGGTAGTATCGCAAGGGGTGGTAGTATACCTTAGATAGGACTGGGCTTTGAAATCAGCCTATAAAATTGATCCGTGAAAAAAAATGACAAATCTAAAGTATTTTATTGTTATATTTTAACATATCACAGCAAATAAAAATAACTCATGTGTTGGTTAGACAATTATTAACCAAATATCTAAATTATAACAGATTAACCAGTCATACCTTTTTCTTTACACAGCTATAGCAAAACGTTTTCTATAGCACTTAGAGCAAATTTCGTGTTAGAGGAAGCGTTTCCTGACGCCGGCTAAAGCTCTCGCTTCACACGGTGAGAGTCCGGGTTCGATTCCCGGCGAGGGTAGAAACATTGGGCTTGTTTCCTTACACCGGTTCACCCATCAGAAAAATGAGTACCTGGGTGTTAGTCGAATGGTCTGGGTCGCATCCTGGGACAAAACTGACCTAATTTACCCGAAATGCTCTGCATAACACGCGGCTTTCTATATAGTAGTATGTCATTGATGTCAGCTATGGTCTGTATACCTTGTAGTAAATGAAGATATGATGACCTGCCGCTGGATCTTTTGGTCAACTGACCGAGGCCTTCCACTGGTTTACCGGTCCACCCTTTTTTTAAATAATGGTTAGAATTATAACCGTTTTTCTCCGACCTCTGTAAGACCAACCGAAACACCACCAAAAATTTAATCCCTGGCGTTGAATAAGCCAAAACTAGTGCAAATATTTCACGTCAAAATTAACATTTTTCGCAATATATACCTTAGATCGCTTCTTTATCTAGAAATAAGTAAGCTGTTTTAATATGCTATTGAAAGTATTTGTATTAATCATGCCGTATATGCAAATTTATATATGAATAAAGAAATCTTATTTCGCAAATTTTTCTTTATCGGAACTTTATTTTTGTACGACGAAGTAATATAATCCTAAAACATAAGATTATTTTATTTCATCTATATGTTTTATTAAATATCTGTAAAAATTTGTTTTACATATATGTACAAAGGAGTACGAGGTTGATAATAGGAAATTGAGACTTCTTTAGATGAAGGATTCTGGGACTCAGGATTAGTAAGATCTTGTCCACATTCTCCTTAAATCAATCCCCAAAATCGGACACATATGTGAATACCACAATTCTGGTGTTAAATACTCAAATAACTACAAGAAATATTGCATATTAGTTATCGCAACTATAACAATTGACGGTAGGTAATGACACACACACACACACACACACACACACACACACGCACACAACACACACACACAAAACATCATGAATTAACATGTCAGGAACACTACCAGAGAGAGATAGAAGAGGATGAACCAGAAAGACTGGACCGCATATTCTCCCGGAGTAGGTCAGACATTGAGAACATCCCATATAAAAGGACCCTAGGAGCTAGTGATTATGTGCAAGTAGAGAGAGAAGCAGGGCGAGTAGAACGGGAGAAGCCAAACTACACAAGAGGGGACTACACAGGGATGAAAAATTTCCTGCATTAGGTACAGTAGGGAAAAGAATTGGTACCACCCATTCTCTTCTCTAGTGGTTTTCCTACCAATTTGGTGGGAAAAATCAGTAAGTGAAATGATGCAATATGTAACAACAAAATGCAAGGAGACAGAGGAGAGGTTTAAATCCAAGGTCAACAGAAACAATGGGAAGACCAGAACGAGCCCCTGGTTCGCCCAAAAGTATAGAGAGGCCAAAACCATGTGCGCTAGAGAACGGAAAATTATAGTAGACAAATGACCCAGGAAAATAAGGAGATTGGTCGAAGAGCCAGAAACGAATATAGACAGATAGAGGGAGGTCAAACGGCAATACGAAAATGACGTAGCATAGAAAGCCAAATCTTTCCCGAAGCTGTTGCACAACTACATTAGGAGGTAAACAACAGTCAAGGGCAAGGCAATCAGGCTGAGGAAGGAATGAGGGGAGATCACAAGAAACGACCGAGAAGTATGCGAGATTAAAAAAAAAAGTATTTTCAGTGGAGACAGAAAAGACTCCAGAAAGCTGGAATGGTGGGGTACGCCAACAAGTGCGAACAGAATATACACAACCGAGGAGGTGAAGACGCTGCTAAGTGAACTAGATACCTCAAAGGCGGTGGGACCAGACATCTCTCCATGGGTTCTATGAGAGGGAGCAGAAATGTTGTGAGTGCCACTAACATCAATCTTCAACACATCTAACGAAACAGGACAGTTACTTGAGGTGTGGAAGATAATAAATGTAATCTTAGAGTTTAAGAAAGGGAACAGGCAGGTAGCACTAAAATTACCGACCAATGTCACTGACATGGATGGTATGTAAAGCCATGGAGAAGATTATCAGGAAAGGAATGATCTTATACATGATAACCAGCACGGTTTCACTGAAGGGAAATCCTGTAACACAAGCCTGCTGGAGTTTCGTGAGAAGGTGACAGAAGTAAGACAAAAGAGAGATGGATGGGTAGTTTGCATTTTCTTTGACTAAGAAGGCTTTCGACACAGTTCCACACAAGAGATTAATGTAAAAGTTAGAGGATCAGGCAGGTATAATAGGAAAGGCACTGCAGGGGATCAGAGAATACCTGACAGGAAGGAAAAGAGTGACTGTACGTGACGAGGTGCCAGAGAAGGCGCCCGTGACAAGCGGGGTTCCACAGGGGTCATTCCTAGAGCCAGTGCTGTTTCTGGTATATGTGAATGACATGACGGAAGAAATGGATTCAGAGGTGTCCCTGTTTGCAGAAAATGTGAAGTTAATGCGAAAAATTCAGACGGACGAGGATCAGATTAGACTACAAAGGGATCTAGACAGCTGCAGTCCTGGTCCAGGAACTGGCTCCTGCAGTTTAACTCCACCAAGTGCAAAGCCATGAAGATTGGGTATGGTGAAAGATGACTGCAGATAGAGTACAGTCTAGGGGAGCCACATACTGCAAATTTCACTCAAGGAAAAGGATCTTAGAGCGAGTGTAATACCGAACACATTTCCTGAGGCGCACATCAAGCAAATAACTGCTCCAGCATGTGAGTGCCTGCAAACCAAAGAATAGCCTATCGACACCTTAGTAAGGAATCGTTCAAAACTCTGTACACCGTATACGTCAGGCCCATATTGCAGTATGCAGCACCAGTATGAAACCCATACCTGGTCAAGAACGCCAAGAAATTAGAGGAAGTACAAAGGTTAGCAGCAAGACTAGTCCCGGAACTAAGGGGTATGTCCTATAAGGAGAGGTTAAGAGAAATCGACCTGACGACATTGAAGGAGAGGAGAGATAAGGGGATATGATAACGACATATAAAATACTGAGAGGAATTGACAAGGTAGATAGGGACAGGATGTTTCAGAGATGGGACACAGCAACAAGGGGTCACAACTGGAAGCTGACCCTTGTTGAGGTGTCCCAACTTGGGTGAGTCACAGGGATGTTAGGAAGTATACTTGTCAAGAAGTGGAACAATCTGGAAAGTGATGTAATGGAGGCAGCATCCATACAAAGCTTTAAGAAGGGGTACGATAAAGTGATGAGGCGTGGCCAGGAGCTGTGACGCGACCCCTGTAAGCGAGTTCACACACACACACACACACATTATACTTACCTAGTTTGCCAGTGGTATGTTCCACTATTTCAATATTCATCAACAAATAAAACTTGTAAGTAAGCCAAAGGCTTAAAGCTAATAGATAAGCCAGAAGCAGGGTAAGCACACAGAAGACAAGTTCTCTCACTAAACCAAAGGGAATATGTCGGGCAGGGAACTGTAGACTCGCCCAACTTGCCCCTTTTCCCTCACCTCTTTAACACCACCCATACTCCTGACACAAAAAAATATGGGCATCTGCTAGTTTTCTCAGAGCAGAATATTCCTTGGCAGCTCGACGTTTTTAAAATTATTTTAGGTAACTTAAATTATCGTTATTCGAATAAGCATCAGGAATAAAATTAGTAAATATTTAATTCATTCCTGTATTATAATTTGAATATTCATAAACAATACATAGGCAATAAACTCCATGTAAACAAATGATTCATCGTTCTGTATTTGCTCACTAACGACATTTACATTATGCTTAGGGAATCTGTCAATAAATTCTTAATAAATGGCGTATGCAGATCTCTGTTCAATAACATATTTATGTAGGAAAATAACCTTTAAATACAGTGATTGAACTTAAATGGCTCCTAGGAGGTGTTTGAGATACGAAAAGTTCGATGTTCGAAACAGTATTTCACAGAGTTTAATTATCAGCTTCATAATGTGAGAAATCACGAAAGCGTCTGAAAGTTCACTACTCTTTTGTCAGGGGAACGAATCTATCCTGAACAAAAGAATAAGAACATAAGAGTGGAGGAACACTGCAGAAGGCCTACTGGCCCATACAAGGCAGGTCCTTACATGACAAAAATAAATGAAAAATAAATAATAAATAACTTGAGGAACAGTAACTAAGATAATTTTCTAAAGAATATAATTAAAATTAAATAAAACAAAAATTGGCCGCTGTGGACCCAGTATGATGTTGAGACAGGAGTATCTTATACCAAGGATGTTATTTTGTGATGTTTTAGAAGAAATGTGTTTGTTATCCTTGGTGGGAGGCCTGGTTAAGGCCTGGGCCGCGGGGGCGTTGACCCCCGGAACACCCTCCAGGTGGTCTCCTGGAGAATAAAGCCAAGAGATTTATGACGGAAATAATTCACAAATAACCCGCACATAAGAGAGTAAAACTTATTACGCCTTTGTTCCAGTCATGTTATTGAGCCTTTGTAGTCTTCACGGTGGACATAAATAGGGTATTTTTTATAAGCCTCGTCAGAAGTAGTAATATCTTCCATCAATAAATATACGTGACCGGGAATAACTGCACTCTAGTTTTGGTCAATAATAAAATTGACCAGAATACTCCCTATTATGTACTACGTTGATATAGTCGTATTAAAGCAGATAATTACGCCTTAACATAGTCTCTTTTAATCCAAATAAAGTATTAATTATAATAATATAATTTTAATCCCAATAAAGTATTAATTATAATAATAATATAATTTTAATCCCAATAAAGTATTAATAACGGCCTGAGCTTGCTACCATCTGGAGCTCATAAGACTGCCACCCCACGAGCCCTTTGGGGCGGGGCAGATGGCAGACCAGAGGCCTAGCTTCTCCCTACGAGCCCCGTGAGGGCGGGGAATGTGGCTAGGCCTGGGGACACTTGGTCCCAAAGATGAGGAGGTACTTGTACCTCCTCTCATGGGAGACTTAAGTCTCGAGACACTCCCCAGATAGGGAGCCAAGGCCGGGTCACCACTACTTGGAAAAGACCCGGGCCGGGAGAATACCGGCGAATAATAAAAAAAAAAAGTATTAATTAAAGGAGTAACTTTGGTAAGTTTAGCAGATTTAATATTACATATGCTTATATTTTCCACCCTGGGTGAAGTATTTATTACCTAGTAATAAAGTACATTCGCTAATCTCAATCTAAACTTTACATTATCGAGTATATTGATGTATGTATAAACCATGAAGCAATAAAGAAAACGGAATATTAAAACCTCTCGTCTTCTCTTAATTATGAAGTTTAGCTTCCCCGTCGGTTTATTTTGCAAAGTTACCCGTTGAAAACACGTTTACATTTTCACTCTTCTCTTTAATCCGTGACGAAAGAAAGTCTACGCTTAAGATATATTTTTCATTTATATTAATGAAAAATTTATAATTTTGTACCAAAAGAACCTTAGAAAACTTGCCTAACCTTATCATAACAAGCGCAATTTAATTTAGCCAAATCCAATTAAATACTTTTAGATAAGTTTACAGTAATTTAATAATAAACAAACATAATGAAATATATATTTTTTCGTTAGGTTCAGAATGATTTTTTGCGAAATTATTGCATACACAAATTTTAGCTTGCCTTATTCAGCAAGAAGAGCGTTGCTATTTAAGGAAAATAGCAAGTTTTACTTATTCGGCCGAACAGGTAAAACTTGGGATTTTGGCTTAAATAGCAACGCTCTTCTTGCCGAATAAGGCAAGCGAAAATTTGTGAATCCAATAATTTTGCAAAAATCATTCCGAACTTAACGAAAAAATATATTTCATTGTGTTTATTATTAAATTATTGTAAACTTATCTAAAATACTGATGCCAATAACAAAATCCCCCCAACAAACACAGAATACAACCTCGTTCATATTTGCTAATATACAGGGCCTTAAGCCATCCACCAACAACAAAATACCTTTTATCAGTGGACTTCTAGAGGAGTCTAATGCAATGTTTGCAGCCTTCACAGAGACTCACACAAAAGATCACTTTGACAGTGAAATATGGATAAGTGGTTACAACCTTTTTAGATGCGACAGAAAAAACAGGCAACAAGGGGAGCGGGGGTTGGCCTGTATGTCAGAGTCCCTTATCTGCACGGAGTTGCTGAACACCACAAATGAGGTAGTTGAAGTTCTATCAATAAAGATCAAGAACCAAAACCTAGTCATTGTGGTTGTATACAAGCCACCATATGCAACCTCACAACAGTTCAAGGAACAGCTACTGAAAATTGATTACTGTTTGGAAAACCTTCCAGCTCCATCCCCAAACATCTCACTGCTTGGTGATTTCAACCTAAGGCATACAAAATGGAAGAATGTAGCAAATAATGTTATAGCTGAAACAATCCCCGGAGGTAGCGCAGATGAAAGGTCACACACACATGAGCTACTAAGTCTCTGCGAAAAACACACCTTAAGCCAGCAGATAGTGGAGCCAACAAGACTAGAAAACACACTTGACCTTATCTTCACAAATAATGAGGACCTGATAAGAGGCATAAGAATATCAAAAAACAACTAATTCCGATCACAACCTAATCGAAGTCCAGACGTACATGCATAGGGGTACTGATCAGCAGAATGCATGTACCTGTGAAGGTGTCTTCACAAAATACAACTTCAACAACAAGAACATCAACTGGGACCAGGTAAACCATGTCCTAAACGAAACATGTTGGGAAGATGTCTTAAATGACATGGATCCAAACCAGTGCCTTGAAAGGATCAACTTCCTGGTAGCCGAAGCATGTTCTAGGCATATTCCCCTAAGAAAGAAGAAGAGCAGCAGTAAACTGGAGAGAAAAAGACGTTCCCTCTACAGAAGACGACGAAGAGTCACTGAGCTCCTCAGGAGTGCTAGAATATCTGATACACGAAAGGAGGCGCTGACCAGGGAAGTGGAAACTATCGAACTTGAGCTAAATGACTCTTACAGGAACCAGGAGAGGCAGGAGGAGCTTAAAGCTATTAGTGAAATTGAAAGAAATTCAAAATATTTCTTTTCATATACGATAAACAAGGCAAATACCACATCTAGTATCGGGCCCTTACTCAGACAGGATGGGACTTACACAGATGACAACAAGGAAATGAGTGAAATATTGAAATCCCAGTACGACTCTGTGTTTAGTGAACCACTAATCGGTCTGAGGATCGACGACCCAAATGATTTCTTCATGAATGAGCCTCAAAACTCCATAAATGTATGCCAGATTTCCGACATTACCCTAACTCCGATAGATTTCGAAAAAGCCATTGACAACATGCCTATGCACTCAGCCCCGGGCCCAGACTCGTGGAACTCTGTTTTCATTAAGAACTGCAAGAAACCCCTTTCGCGTGCCCTAAGTACACTATGGAGGAGGAGCTTGGACATGGGTGAAATTCCACAGTCACTTAAAACAACGGATATAGCCCCACTCCATAAAGGTGGCAGCAAAGCATTAGCTAAGAACTATAGACCAATAGCTCTGACGTCCCACATCATACAAATCTTTGAAAGAGTGCTAAGAAGCAGAATTGCAAATCACCTGGATTCCCAAAATCTGCACAATCCAGGGCAACATGGGTTCAGGGCAGGTCGCTCCTGCCTCTCACAACTACTGGATCACTATGACATGGCCTTGGATGCACTGAAAGAAAATCAGAATGCAGATGTAATATACACAGACTTTGCAAAAGCATTTGACAAATGCGATCATGGCGTAATAGCCCATACAATACGTGCTAAAGGAATAACTGGGAAAGTGGGGAGATGGATCTTCAACTTCCTAACAAATCGAACACAAAGAGTAGTGGTCAACAGAGTTAAATCGGAGGCTGCCATAGTGAAGAGCTCTGTTCCACAAAGCACAGTACTCGCCCCCATCTTATTCCTTATCCTCATATCAGACATAAACAGAGATATACACCACAGCACCGTATCATCCTTTGCGGATGATACTAGGATCTGCATGAGGCTGTCATCTGCTGAGGACGCGGTTAACCTCCAAGAAGATATAAACAAAGTTTTCCAGTGGGCAACGGTAAACAATATGATGTTCAATGAGGACAAATTCCAACTACTCCGTTATGGAAAACTGGAGGAGATAATAACTAGAACAGAGTATACTACTGAGGATCTCACTTTCAAGGATCACAACAGTGCCACGATCGCACGTGCAAAGAAAATGATAGGATGGATAATGAGAACTTTCAAAACGAGAGATGCCAAGCCCATGATGATCCTTTTCAAATCACTTGTTCTCTCTAGGCTAGAATACTGCTGTACATTAACATCTCCATTCAAAGCAGGTGAAATCGCAGATCTAGAGAGTGTACAGAGATCCTTTACTGCACGTATAAGTTCTGTCAAGCACCTTAACTACTGGGAACGCTTGGAAGCACTTGACTTGTACTCGTTGGAACGCAGGAGGGAGAGATATATCATAATCTACACTTGGAAAATCTTGGAAGGAATGGTCCCAAATCTGCACACAGAAATCACTCCCTACGAAAGTAAAAGACTGGGCAGGCGATGCAAAATGCCCCCAATAAAAAGTAGGGGCGCCATTGGTACACTAAGGGAAAACACCATAAGTGTCCGGGGCCCAAAACTGTTTAACAGCCTCCCATCAAGCATTAGGGGAATTGCCAATAAACCCCTGGCTGCCTTCAAGAGAGAGCTGGACAGATACCTAAAGTCAGTGCCGGATCAGCCGGGCTGTGGCTCGTACGTTGGACTGCGTGCGGCCAGCAGTAACAGCCTAGTTGATCAGGCCCTGATCCATCGGGAGGCCTGGTCATGGACCGGGCCGCGGGGGCGTTGATCCCCGGAATAACCTCCAGGTAACCTCCAGGTAACCAGGCTAAATTAAATTATGCTTGTTATAATAAGGTTAAGGAAGTTTTCTAAGGTTCTTCTGACACAAAATTATTAATTTTTACATTAATACAAATGAAAAAAAAATCTTTAAACGTATAAGAGAAATTTTTACAAAGGACTTAATTTTAAATGAGTTCTTGCTAACTGACCAGTTATACCTATTCGTTACGACATATACATATATGTATATATAATATATATATATATATATAATATATATATATATATATATATATATATATATATATATATATATATATATATATATATATATATATATATGAAAATGGCATTAAATAAAAACTGATTATATAAGGGAAAATATTTTTTTTATTACAGGTCCATTTGGCCGACTCGATTCATTGCCTAAAAATTCCCTTTTGCGCAACCTACTCATATATTCATCCCCTCTCATATTCATATCTTGTTTTAAATTAATTCCTATATTTAATATTCTAACACATTTCTACCAAATTCTAAGGCTTGGGTAGCTATTGTTCTCAAAAGAAGAGCATCGCTCTGGGTACTAATTACGAGAATAAAATAATACCTCCGCCCCTCTAATTCTATACATTGTAACATCACCTAAGCCAGGGAGTCTCAACCTTTCCTCCATCATTAACACCCTCGGCTTGATGTATTTCTCCATTTACCCCCTTCCATGTAAAAAAAAAAAATATCGTCATCATAAAGGGTCAGAAAAACATAAAAGTCAGAAAAAACTAATTATTCAATTATTCACTTATCGGATATATCAGATATTTACGCGTTGTCATGTAGGATGGGGTCCACCTCTGGTGTAAATTGTGGGACCCATAGCCTCGGAGAAGTGGATAAAAGGCTTCAAGGAAGAATATTTGAATTTCTTTCTGAAGCCATTTAAATATTCCACTTCCCCTACCACCCCATCTTTTCATTATTTTTTACCATTAGGTATATTTTATTACATAATTTGTTACAAAAAAGATTTAAGAGACACATTGTTGATATAAAGATGGCATATACAGTACACGAGATGTGAGAGATACATGTCTAGTACATA
Organism: Cherax quadricarinatus; assembly: GCF_026875155.1. NCBI lineage: Eukaryota > Metazoa > Arthropoda > Malacostraca > Decapoda > Parastacidae > Cherax > Cherax quadricarinatus. The sequence continues at coordinate 11,790,924 of NC_069474.1, read as the reverse complement.
TTGTTACGTGTTTGCCACTGATTATAATGCGAAAATCTCATCCAGCTCTGATTTTTTACCTCCAAGGGGTAAATTTACCCCTGGCTGAGAATCACTGACCTAAGCCTTCCCTCTCGCCTCTCTTAGGCGGGTTGAAAAGCTTTAATAAATCTTCTATAGACGGAGGTAAAAATATTCTAACATTGACGATAAAGATGATATTACGAAATCCTACTAATATCATGAGACTAATATCCTCAGACTTCACATTAGGTTTAATATGATATTCACACATCAAAAAATAACCTATTAGTTTAATCCATATACTGTCAACTAGATTAATAGGTCTGAGAGTAATTGCCTCTAAGTATGTTAAAATCTACCACTCCTAGCATGTTACAAAAAACGCGATTCTAAAAGCTTAGAGATCTCCAGTGAATACTAGAAAGGACTGCCCTTCTAGCATCCAGCCTGTTACTGGGTTTTCGTAACAAGTAGTCAGTATCCTTGTCCAATTATCCATAAGAATTCTGTATTATTCAATAGTGCTTCAGGATTACAACTGGTAGGCTACTAACTAGAGAAATTAAAATTTAATAAATTTATTAATAATTAAGTTGTCTAGAGGTATATCATCAAATTAAATCAAATTAAATTAATCACAGCAATCAAAATAAAATCAATCTCTCGAGTTCAATATTATTGTGCTGAAAGCACATATCACATTTATAATTCTTAAGTACCGTCTGGTACATTAACATTTAATAAGATATTACAAATATGTACAAGTTTGTGTATGCGTGTAATTGCTCTAAGTAGTTCACTATGTCTCACGACTCGACTAGACTTAAACAAGTGACTGACAAAGTCCTCACATAAACTAACTTCTTGACCGACTGGCAACCAGAACAGTCTGCTTGAACAATGAAAAGAATGCTAAGCCCAATAGCCTTATAACAAGCGACTGCGACACAATCAGGATCAAGGAGATAATATAACGACACTAAGTAGGGACCATCAGCAGATCCTCCACAAAAGTTAGAAAACTCCCATACTACTGAATCTAAGTTCAGCATAGGAAAAACCCGACTGAGACAATACACAGAAACCAGTACAAATTAAGTGAGAAGCTATAGCTAAGGACCTGAGATGTTCAGAGTGTCTGAGCGACACACAACCTCAGTACAACGTCGAAAATCACTAAGTCTATACAATGTTCTGTGAACAGAGTTCTACAGAACTAACAAGAATAATGAGACAGACAATCTGTCCAACCACCAAGCGAGTCTAGAGCAGACTGAATACTTCACGAGAGGTGAGGACACCCCCCCTCGATCACGTGATAGCCCCGTGGACAGCACAGCTCAGAAGCCGGCAGTATAACGAGCGACAAACGATAATTACAGTAGTTTGACAATCAAGACTTGAACTGAGCACTTAATATGTAACATCCTAACAACATAAGCTACGTCAAATAACAATATAAAGCAATATATTTACGATTTAGCTATTATCGCAAATATAAGCAATATAAAATTATATGAAAAGATAATATACATTATATATATACATAATAATTATTGTAACCCATTCAGGGGTTGCAACATAGCATATAACCTAGTTGCTTGTAAAACTGTGTGGACTAATGTTTGTCACAATAAACTAACATGTAATTCATTCTTACCTCAAAGTGAGGTGGGTTGGAACATAAGAACATAAGAAAGAACACTGCAACAGGCCTACTGGCCCATGCGAGGCAGGTCCAATTCTCCCACTGGTTTAAGCCAATGCCTTAACCTAGTCAGTTCAGTCACATTCACTTAAGGGAGGAGCACGGCATCTGACCTAGTAACACAAGCTGGTTAGGTCCAACTCACACCCACCAACACCCACTCATCTTGTTTATCTTATAAATATTATTTCATGCCTTCCATGAGAATTATTATATTTATATTCGTGTATGGTCGATATATTATTTTTAATCTCAATAGTTAAATGGCATAAAAATAAATTAGTAATAAACTATAAAAAATAATGTCATCCTTAATAACCTATAACCTTAATTTTTAAAGGAGTAGACCTGTAAGCCAGCGGAAGACCTCGGTCAGATGGCCAAAAGCTCCAGCTGTGTGTTATCATACGACTAAGATCCACGTCAGGAAACACGTGTCCTCTTTCCTTGCAAATTTAACCTAACCTATCCGAAGTAAAGTGACCTCCCCCCCAAAAAAAAAAACACATTCATCATCATTTATTCGATAGCTGCCTCGCCACAGGTGTGTAGACATAACAATTCAAATGACTCTCCACCCTGCAACATCCCAGTTCCTCCAGAGTGCAGACACTAAACTTTCAATATCCAGGACTCAGTTCTGGCTGATCGGGTTCCCTGAATCCGTTCATAAATATATACAGGGAAGCCATTTACTCCTATCAAACTCGCTTACACAAGCCTGTGGGATGCTTAAGCCATTAACACACAAAACCTTTACCCCTCTCCCTCCAACCCTCCCAGAGACGACACCTACCCCTCCTTTCTTTCATCTTAGATTTACACACGCTCTTGATCATCCTGTTCAGCTCTATCCTCTGTAAATGCTCAAACCACCTCGACAGTCCTTCCTCAGACTCCTGAATTATACAGTTGGTAATCGAATTACATCTTCTAATTTCCACGCTTCCAATTCTATGCAAAATATTCTCATTACACAATGTTCTCAAACTTGATATCTCACTGTCTCCAACCTCTTTACTGCAGCATTTAAAGCAGTTTCTTGACACCCATATATGTGCATTGGTACCAAAATGCTCTGGCATATACCCCTATATACCTATCATTTTATCATTGTCTATTCTGTGGTTTAAGTACTCTTTCACAGACTCATCTGCTGGCGTTGACACTCCCAGTATCTGGATACATTCATTTCCTCTATACTTCACTCTATCTTTCCAGTCTTTCATTGCCAATAGTTTCCGTTACTTTCATCACCTTATTTCTTTCGTGTTATTTTCTTTGTTACAAATGTTATAGTATATTTAGTCATGTTGGCTTTCAGTCCGTCTTAAAGTATTCGAGATTTTTTTTTTCAGGTCTGTTTAAATAGACTAAGTAATACTTTTAAAATTTCCGGCAATAATATCCTCAGGGATAAAGGCATATATATTTCTTTTTTTCGCGAGTTATATTATTTTTCGTTGCTAAGAATTTTCATGGAAATTCTTGGGCCATTAACCTCATTATTGAAGACTAAATAAATTAGAACTTTATATTTATAATATAATTTTATATTCAATATATCTATATAAAATTAATGAAGAATACAGTTCCTTTTAGAAAAAATAGACGATGTTTTCTACCTAGATAAATTTCTCTTGAATCTACAACAGAAAGGTAGATCATATGCTTGTGCGAGCGCATTCTAACAGCGAGTTTACTACACAATTAACAAATTTAATATACTTATATACATATACAGTGGACCCCCGCATAACGATTACCTCCGAATGTGACCAATTATGTAAGTGTATTTATGTAAGTGCGTTTGTATGTGTATGTTTGGGGGTCTGAAATGGACTAATCTACTTCACAATATTTCTTATGGGAACAAATTCGGTCAGTACTGGCACCTGAACATACTTCTGGAGTGAAAAAATATCGTTAACCGGGGGTCCACTGTACTGATAAACATGCAAGATTTCAGGTATGTCTTGCTACTTCTACTTACACTTAGGTCACACTACACATACATGTACAAGCATATATATGTATATATACACATCCCTCTGGGTTTTCTTCTATTTTCTTTCTAGTTCTTGTTCTTGTTTATTTCCTCTTATCTCCATGAGGAAGTGGAACAGAATTCTTCCTCCGTAAGCCGTGCGTGTTGTAAGAGGCGACTAAAATGCCGGGAGCAAGGGGCGAGTAACCCATTCTCCCGTATAAATTATTAAATTTATAAAGAGAAACTTTTGTTTTTCTTTTTGGGCCACCCTGCCTTGGTGGGATACTGCTGGTTTGTTGAAAAAAAAAACATATACTGATATATATGCAATCCGCAGAAACAAATAAAATTATTAACAAATATCTCAGCCTGCAGAGGATACGTCCCAGACATTTCAACTTTCCACTTAAGCAGAGAGTGACACTCAAATTTTACATCACTTAGTCATACATATCTCATATCTTTAAGGTGTCAGTGGAGGCCGACAAGTATTTCCTCTGAAGTTGGGTGCACCAGCGACAGCAACATCAGCTATTCCAGTCATATCAGCGATAGTGCTGGCACTATGTACTTAAGACATTAAATGCTTGCACCTTACAAAAGAATAAGTGAAATTACAAATAAATCTCTTAATTTGCCATGTATACGATCCCAGACACATTAATTCTCCACCTAGGTACGTTGCTTGGTAAACGGTGTTTAAAGTCTATAGATGACATGAGGGTCATTAAGGATACATGTCGCCTGTTAACCATCTGTCTACGATACTCTAATCCACAAAATAACTTAGCGTATATGTACATACGGTGTACATAGCCTGCTGCTATGCAAGGAGTAGCGCTCTGATGCCTTTAACCATTAGGCCACAGATTCCTCATAACTCTGAATGGCTAGTAGATACATGCACATGTTTTTCTCCAAACCTGGAACACCAGCAGGTTTATGGACGGGCCTAACAATTTCAGTATTATCTCGTTAGTAATGGCCAACCACGATAGATATTGTACTTCCTGCATCAATGGAAAGAAATTGTGTTAACAAATTTCTCAGTCAACTGAGGATTGGAACAAACACCATCATCAATTTATCACCAATACGTATCACAGATGTCATTAAAATAAATCTTTGGTAAATACGAAGAGGTAAATCTCATGAAATTTCTTATCCTTCTCAAGCATTTAATACATGGTTCACTCTCTGGCTGACTCTTAGGTTCCACTAGTTTCTTGTTACAAATTCTTGTCAGGGCTACCCTGCGTCTGCGAACTCCAGCCTCTAGTCATGATGCCTCGTTTGATCTTAGTATCCTGATTGGAGTAGAACTGCGCGAGATCGTTTTTGTCTGTAGGCTTCTTGTGAGCTTGGAATTTAAGGGTGTTACGTATTTTATGGATAAGGATTCCGAGAAGTGGAAACCTTTTAACTGAACTCTTCTGCAAGTGTGAACTGGATGGCTGGTTCAGCTGAGTTGAGTCTCCTTTGTAGGTTCTGTACGTCAAACCCCTCAAGGAAGGTTCCTTGATGTTGGTGAGGGGATCTTGATCTAGGGAATTAGATCTGTGCTCCAATTCCCTGAATTAAGTCTGAATGCCTTCCACATCCCCCTCACAGGCGCTGAATAATCCTACGGGTTTAGCGCTTCCCCCTTGATTATAGTAATAATAATGTACGTCAAAACGTTTGTGAGCTATGATAATGTTGTCCACATAACGTACCTATTTGACATTGGTGGGGATGGTGCTGGCGAAGCGTTCAGCTTCGTCATGTTCAGTGTACAACTCAGCTACGACGGCGCTGATGGGAGAGCCCATTCCCATACCATATGTTTGCTCATGGAGCCTGTTGTTGAAAGAGACGCAGTTGAGGTTAATGCAGGGTTCAATGAGGTCAACAAAATCTCCAGGAGGTAATGGAAGATTAAGGTCCTAATTGACTTTACGTCGGAGGAGGTTAATGGCTTGCGTGGTGAGTACCTTAGTGAAGGTCGAAGTGACGTCGAAACTACTTAGTTTATTCTGGACAGGGAGGTCTCTGATGCGGTTAAGCATGTCGCTTGAGTGCTTTAGACTAGAGGGGCTGATAGTTCCCAGTATGCAGGAAAGGTGTTAGGTGAGAACTTCGCCTAGTTTGTGTGGTGCAGTACCTATATCTGGTGTGATTGGCATTAGAGTTAGAATATGTTTATGGGTCCTAGGCAGTCCAAGTGTAGAAGTCTCCTTCATTCAGTAGTCCCTGGGTCAGTAGGCCTACTGCAGTGCTTATGCTCTTTCACCTCACGTGGTACCTATACATACCCTCTGTGTCCCTGCATTGTTGGTAACGGCTTGACAAAGTTCCTGGAGAGCGAAACGTTGCTACAGAAAAACATCACATTAGTTGCACATTAGTCTTTTGTCAGGTATTCTGCCTTTTCTGCTAGGTTAAACTAGTTTAGTTTAGGCTATTTTAGAGTAGTTTAGGTTTGCGTAGTTTAGGTTAAGCTAGTACAAATTAGTTAAGGTTAAGCTAGTATAGACTAGTTTACGTTAGGCTGGTTTAAGTTACGCTTGTTTAGGTTGGGTTAGCTTACCGTAATCTAGTTGAGGTTAAGCTAGTTTAAATTAAGCTAAATTAGGTTAAGCTAATTTAGGTTAAGACAGTTTAATTTAGACTAGTTTAGGTTTCAGTTTAGGTGAAGTTAGTTTAGGCTAAGCTAGTTTAGGTAGACTGGTTTAAGCTAATTTAGGTTAGGATAGAAATTGGTAGGTAGCTCCATTGTCCCAGATCAAGAGCTATTCACCAGCATCAAAGCTCTTCTGTGAAGAGAAACTAAATAAAAGAATAACGAAACTGTAACAACAACAACAACGATAATAATAATATTCATATTAATGATGATGATTATGATGAGGTGGAGGAAGAGGAGGAGAAGGAAGGGGAATAAGGAGGAAGAGGAGGAGGGGGAGGAGAAGGAGGAGGAGGAGGAAGAGGAGGAAGAAGAAGAGGAGGAAGTGAATGAGGAGGAGGAGGAAGAAGAGGATGAGGAGGAGGAAGAGGATGAGGAGAAGAAAGAGGAGGAGGAATAGGAGGGAAAAGAAGAAGAAGAAGAAGATGAGGAGGAGGAGCGAGAGGAGGAGGAAGGGTAGGAGAATGAAGATGAGGAGAAAGAGGAGGAGAAAGGGGGATTTTACAGCACCTGGGTTACAATCACGTCTGAACTAAGTAAGAGAAGAACAGGATCAATTCCCAGGACAGAGAGTCGTACACCAGCATCCAGATACTACCCCTGAACATCCCTATTTACCTGGAGTTTACCTGGAGAGAGTTTCGGGGGTCAACGCCCCCGCGGCCCGGTCTGTGACCAGGCCTCCTGGTGGATCAGCGCCTGATCAACCAGGCTGTTGCTGCTGGCTGCACGCAAACCAACGTACGAGCCACAGCCCGGCTGATCAGGAACTGACTTTAGGTGCTTGTCCAGTGCCAGCTTGAAGACTGCCAGGGGTCTGTTGGTAATCCCCCTTATGTGTGCTGGGAGGCACAAGTTTACTAGGAGTCCTGACGGATACTTTCTGTGTACATAAACATCTTTGCTTTATTGATGGTCTGCTCTCTGTTGGAATATTCCTCACTTTAACTCTTCTTATGGTGATTCTTCCTTCGTTAATGTTATTTCTTGCTTCTTTCGGTTTATTCTTGTTTCATTAAGGTTATCTTGATTCTGTAGGTTCTTGCTTCTTTAGTGGTATTCTTGCTTCTTTGGTGTTATTCTTGCTTCTTTGGTGTTATTCTTGCTTCTTTGGTGTTATTCTTGCTTCTTTGGTGTTATTCTTGCTTCTTTGGTGTTATTCTTGCTTCTTTGGTGTTATTCTTGCTTCTTTAGTGGTATTCTTGCTTCTTTAGTGTTATTCTTGCTTCTTTAGTGTTATTCTTGCTTCTTTGGTGTTATTCTTGCTTCTTTGGTGTTATTCTTGCTTCTTTAGTGTTATTCTTGCTTCTTTAGTGTTATTCTTGCTTCTTTAGTGGTATTCTTGCTTCTTTAGTGGTATTCTTGCTTCTTTAGTGTTATTCTTGCTTCTTTGGTGTTATTCTTGCTTCTTTAGTGTTATTCTTGCTTCTTTAGTGTTATTCTTGCTTCTTTAGTGTTATTCTTGCTTCTTTAGTGTTATTCTTGCTTCTTTAGTGTTATTCTTGCTTCTTTAGTGTTATTCTTGCTTCTTTAGTGTTATTCTTGCTTCTTTAGTGGTATTCTTGCTTCTTTAGTGGTATTCTTGCTTCTTTAGTGGTATTCTTGCTTCTTTAGTGGTATTCTTGCTTCTTTAGTGTTATTCTTGCTTCTTTAGAATTATTCTTGCTTCTTTAGAGTTATTCTTGCTTCTTTACCTATATTCTTCCTTATTTAAGGTTATCCTGCTTCTTCAGTTTTATTCCTTTTTTTAATTTCTTGCTTCTTTATAGTTATTTTTGTTGCTTTTTGGTTATTCTTGCCTCCCCTCAGTTTTCCTGGCTTTTGTTGGATGAGAAATATTTACAACTCGGAATTGAGCTCAGGGAATGAACACAGAAAAATGCGATTCCGGTACAGTAATGGATGTATGACACGAAAGACTTCAGGTCAAATAAAAAAATAACTTTTCATATGAGCACTTTGGATATATTCTAAAAAGTATATCCCGCTCTTGATGTATATACATATGGAGCTTTGCATGGGCCAGTAGGCCTGCTGCAGTATTCCTTCTTTCTTACGTTCTTATATGTATACTTGGTGGATATCTCACTATTCATACACATTGGGTATTATGTATCGTTCACTGGTAGTATACAAGTGACATGCAACCTTTATTTAAGGACTTGATTGTCATGGGTTCGTGAGTTAAATGGCTCTCGTATAGTCGATAGACTTGAAACGCAATAAACCCGCCCACCCTGGGCACGGTGGTGGTGCACGAGGAACCAGCGTCGACGAGGCCAAGGTTCGATCCCCGAGATTTGCAAGTGGTAATTTGAGGAGAAGTAATAATGGGTTGTAAGGAGTGTGTGTGTGTGGGGTTGTCACGGACCAGCCAGGGATTTACCTGATCCCTCTTAAGAACCAGGATTTTCTACGAGACAAAGAAAATGGCTGCTTATTATTTTTTTGGGGTCAGTTTCCATATAATTTTTTGTTTATATATTTAAGTGTATATATTCCCTTGGGTATTTTATTTTATTGTTTTACATCTCTTTAGTGTTTGTGATATTTGCTACGTAGCCCGATTTATTTTTATTATTTTTCGGGGATTTTATTTGTTTTTTGTTTTACTAAAATATTCTGTTTTACTTATATTTAGTCATTTTCTTGATTTTATACACATTTTACCTAATTTTTCAGCATTTACTCACATTTTCCTATTGTTATTCATGTTATTTTTTCCTGATGTTTTTCCTATTTTAAGTGAAAATTGTCCTCTTCTTACCGATATTTTGTTTCAGACTTTCTGATATTTTCTTCTTTTTATTTACTCATAGAATTATTTCATTGTTTTTTTTATGTCTTCATCCAGTTTTTCAACTTTTCTTTCCCTCTACATGACAACTTTTCCTGATTTTTTTTTTTTTTGCCTTTTTTCAGGGATTTTCCAATTTTTACTGATATTGACTTATTTATATAAAAAAATCATGCTATTATTAATTATATCCTATGAAAATATCCTTTTTTCCTTATTAATATCCTATTTCACTGTTGTCTCGTTTTCTTCCATTTCTTTTCAACTTTTCTCTCTTGCTACGTCATTTAACTCCATATTTTTCCAGTAACTTGGAACTTTTCATCGGAATTTTATTTTTCTAAGACGTGTTTGTAGCATCAACAGCTTGTGAGATATTTGTCGTCTTTGTTTATCAACAAGATGATAAGCAGCCTCCCATTAAGTCGTTGTCATGGTGATGATTAGAACCTCAAGCTGATCTGTGTTCTCTTCTTAGTGTTCCTCTCTGGTTCTCCAAACAAGTCACTCTGACTTTTTTTGGGTTATTATGTATAATAATCTATGTAACTGTATTTGTGCATACGAATAAGTTTACTTATTCTCAGTGTTATTTCTTGGTATCTTTCTTGCCAGTGGTCTCCCCTGTGTACATTGTATGTCCTTCCTCTGTTATTAACGTTCTTCGTATGTTTTCTATAGTTTATGTCGTCCACGCGTGTTTCATGTGTCCCCCGCTGAGTTATCAATGTTCTCTGTGAATTCCTCATGTGCCCTATATGTTGTGAATGTTCTTCATGTATTATTAGTACATTGTGTTTATGTTATGAATGTTCTTCCCGTATTCTTCATTTAATCTCCGTGTTCTTGAGGTACAATTTCTGTTATCAATTTTTTCACGTGTTAGTGTATCTTCCCTATATTATCAATGATCTTCCTGTGTTCTTATGACCTCTCTGTTAACACTGTTCTCTCATGTGTTCTGCATATATCCTCCATATGCTGTCAGTGTTCCACATATGTTATCCATAGAACCTCCATATTAATCAACGTTATTCCTGTGTACTCCAACATATGTTCACCATAGGTCCTCTCTATGTAATCACTGTTCATCATGTGTTCTTCATGTTTTTTCACCTGCACATAACATACATTTACTCCCACAAAACACATACACTCCCACACATTAACACCCACGTAAGATAAATTTACTCCCACAAAACATGCGATCAGTTCCACATAACATTCATTCCCACAAAATATAACATTCAGGCTACATTCACACTGAACACTTAACACTCCTTTACATATCTCTCTTACAAGACATACATGTCCTAGGTGTTCTTACGTACGTACGTACATACATACGTAGTACATACATGCATACACATATATATATACATATATATATTAATATATATATATATATATATATATATATATATATATATATATATATATATATATATATATATATATATATATATATATATATACACTTCATACATAGAGAAATGCATACATGTATACAAACGTTCATACATGTATACACATATGCATATTCATACACATAGTAATATAAACTCCACCATATAATATGTAACCTAATCAGTAATAACAGTTAGTTAATTAAAATTAAAAATAATATTTCATGACATTTCATAAATAACATTTCATTGCATTTCGTAAATGATAACATTTAATAAATGATAACATTTAATAAATGATAAATGTTATCATTTATTAAATGTTATCATTTATTAAATGTTAATAAATGATAACATTTAACAAATGATAACATTTAATAAACGATAACATTTAATAAATGATAACATTTAATAAATGATAACATTTAATAAATGATAACATTTAATAAACGATAACATTTAATAAACGATAACATTTAATAAACGATAACATTTAATAAATGATAACATTTAATAAATGATAACATTTAATAAATGATAACATTTAATAAATGATAACATTTAATAAATGATAACATTTAATAAACGATAACATTTAATAAATTATAACATTTAATAAATGATAACATTTAATAAATTGATAACATTTCACAAATGATAACATTTAATAAATTATAACATTTCACAAATGATAACATTTAATAAATTATAACATTTCACAAATGATAACATTTAATAAATTATAACATTTCACAAATGAAACATTTAAAAATTATAACATTTCACAAATGATAACATTTAATAAATTATAACATTTAATAAATTATAACATTTCACAAATGATAACATTTAATAAATTATAACATTTCACAAATGATAACATTTAATAAATGATAACATTTAATAAATGATAACATTTCACAAATGATAACATTTAATAAATTATAACATTTCACAAATGATAACATTTAATAAATTATAACATTTCACAAATGATAACATTTAATAAATTATAACATTTAATAAATTATAACATTTCACAAATGATAACATTTAATAAATTATAACATTTCACAAATGATAACATTTAATAAATGATAACATTTAATAAATGATAACATTTCACAAATGATAACATTTAATAAATTATAACATTTCACAAATGATAACATTTCACAACATGTCACAGACGAAAATAATTCAGAACAATTCGAATAAGATAACAATTTCATAACATCTCGTAAATTGTTATATTTAAAGTCAAATGTTGTACCAATATTACCATTGTTACAGCAGATCAATAAATGCAACTTAAGAACATAAGAACATAAGAACGAAGGAACACTGCAGAAGGCCTACTGGCCCATGCGAGGCAGGTCCAAGTCCCTACCGGCTTAAGCCAATGCACCCAACCTAGTCAGGTCAGGTCACATTGACTCAAGGGAGGAACACGGCAACCGACCCGTTAGCACAAGCTATCAGGTCTAACTCACACCCACCCACATCTACTCATGTATTTATCCAACCTATTTTTAAAGCTACACAACGTTCTGGCCTCTATAACGGTACTTGGGAGTTTGTTCCACTCATCCACAACTCTATTACCAAACCAGTACTTTCCTATATCCCTCCTGAATCTGAATTTTTCCAACTTAAAACCATTGCTGCGAGTCCTGTCTAGGCTAGATATTATCAGCACACTATTTACATCCCCTTTATTTATTCCTGTCTTCCACTTATAAACCTCAATCATATCCCCCCTAATTCTACGTCTTTCTAGAGAGTGCAGTTTCAGGGCCCTTAGTCTATCCTCATAGGGAAGGTTTCTGATACATGGGATCATCTTTGTCATCCTCCTTTGTACATTTTCCAGAGAATTTATATCCATTCTGTAATACGGTGACCAAAACTGTGCAGCATAATCTAAATGAGGCCTAACCAAGGATGTATAGAGTTGAAGAACAACCTGAGGACTCCTATTATTTATGCTTCTTGATATGAAGCCAAGGATTCTATTAGCTTTATTGCGAACACTTATGCACTGTTGTCTTGGTTTCAGATTACTGCTAACCAGAACTCCTAAATCTTTTTCGCAATCCGTAATATTAAGATCTACATTATTTAGTTTATATGTGGCATGGTTATTGTCCTGTCCAACATTTAGAACTTTGCATTTGTCTATATTAAACTGCATCTGCCACTTCTCCGACCACTGCATCAGTCTATTCAAATCTTCCTGGAGTGCTCGAATGTCCTCGTCAGAATGAATTCGACGGCCTATTTTGGTGTCATCGGCAAACTTGCCGATGTCGCTCTTTATGCCCTCATCTATGTCGTTTATGTAGATTGTGAACAGCAGGGGGCCCAACACTGACCCCTGTGGAACACCGCTCGTGACGCTTCCCCACTCTGATTTCTCCCCATTTATGCAAACTCTCTGCTGCCTATTTGTCAACCATGCCTCTATCCAGGAAAAAATTTCTCCTCCTATTCCATGTGCTTTAATTTTCCTCAATAGTCTCTGATGTGGGACCCTGTCAAAAGCCTTACTGAAGTCCATATACACAATATCATATTCGTTACCATGATCTACCTCCTCAAATACCTTAGTGAAAAAAGTTAATAAATTCGTAAGGCAGGAACGTCCCTTTGTAAAACCATGCTGAGATTCGTTGATTAATTTATGCTTTTCAAGGTGGCTACGAACTGCCTCGGCAATTATTGATTCCATAAATTTTCCCACTATGGAGGTTAGGCTTATTGGTCTATAGTTCGAAGCTAAGGACCTGTCACCTGTTTTGAAAATAGGTATCACATTTGCCATTTTCCACTTATCTGGCACCATGCCAGTTTGTAGTGATATGTTGAAAAGATTAGCCAAAGGTGTGCTAAGCTCCTCTTTACATTCCTTTAGAACCCTTGCATACAGTTCATCAGGGCCTGGGGATTTGTTAGGTTTTAATTTATCTATTTGCCTAAGGACCATGTCACTTGTGACCCTAATAGTGCACAGTTTATTATCGTCCTGTTCTACATAATTTATCATTACTGGAATATCACTGGTATCCTCCTGTGTAAAAACTGAGAGGAAGTATGTGTTAAAAATTCTACACATTTCCTTATCACTGTCAGTGAGCTGACCCGAGGAACTTTTGAGTGGGCCTATCTTGTCCCTGATCTTACTTCTGTATACCTGAAAAAATCCTTTTGGGTTAGTCTTCGATTCTCTTGCAACTTTAACCTCATAATCTCTTTTTGCTTTTCTAATTCCCTTTTTTATTTCTCTCTTTAACTGAATATATCGATTTCTTAATTGCCCCTCTCCTCTTTTGATTTGCCTATATATGCCTCTCTTTTGACCAATCAGATATTTTAATCTATTGTTCATCCATTTAGGATCATTTTTGTTTGATCTGATTTCCCTATTTGGAACATAATTTGACTGAGCAGCTAGAACTATGCCCTGGAAAGCATCATATCGGCAACCATCACCACCTACCTGACCCCTAGTCAGGTCATTCCAGTTCAGCCCACCTAAGTAATTTTTCAGTCCTATGAAATCAGCCAAGCGAAAGTCAGGGACGGAGACTTGATTGCCATTATTAGGGGAATTCCATGATATGTTAAAACTGAGTGATTTGTGATCACTCTCCCCAAGCTCATCATTAACCTCAAGATTATTAATTAGTGTTTCCCTACTGGCAAGAACCAAGTCAAGGAGGTTATTTCCCCTAGTTGGCTCTGTCACAAACTGTTTTAAAAAACAATCCTGGATCGTATCAAGAAAGTCACCCGACTCTAAATTTCCTGTCAAATTGCTCCAGTCAATCTGTCTATAGTTGAAATCTCCCATTAGCACAACATTTTCGTATGTAGATGCCTTACGAATTTCGTCCCATAGAAGTTTACTGCACTCCCTATCAAGATTTGGGGCCCTGTAAATCACACCCAAAATTAGTTTTTCTCGGCCCTCGAGAAGCTGTAACCAAACAGATTCAGTGGCTGACGCTTCTAATTTAATATCTTGTCTAACACAACAATTTAAATTGTCTCTGACATTCATCGCTACTCCACCACCTTTCCTGTTGACCCTGTCAGTGTGGAATAATTTATAGCCTTGTATGTGACATTCAGATGGCATCTCTCTATCTTTCAGATTGAGCCAGGTCTCTGTTATAGCAATAATATCTATGTTTCCTGCACTTGCAATTAATCTTAGCTCATCTATCTTATTTCTAACACTCCTGCTATTAGTATAGTAAACCTTAAGGGAGCTAGTCCCTTGCTGCCCTCTGCTGTCCCCCTTTGTTTTCTGACCTGTTCTATTGTCTTTATTTATAACTTCATGCTGAATGCCTTTTATACATTTACTGTTTCCAACCCTAGTGTTGCAACCTGCTTGTTTCCCACACACACCCATACCTCTATCTTCCATCAGTTTAAAATCATAGGCATTTCACCAATGGCCTTCTCAATCGAGTCTGCAAGTGCTACCACCCCTGCCCCAGAGAGATGAACCCCATCCCTTGCATACATATCATGTTTGCCATAAAAGTTGTTCCAGTTGTCAATGAATGGGATTGCAAGTTCCTTGCAGTATCTGTCTAGCCAGCAATTTACACCAATTGCCCTAGACAACCATTCATTTCCTACTCCCCTTCTAGGCAAGATGCTACATATGATTGGGATCCCTCCCTTAGACTTAATGAAATCTATAGCTGACCTGTACTTATCTAGCAGCTCTTCTCTCCTACCCTTCCCAATATCATTTCCACCAGCACTGAGACAGATAATGGGCTTGTTCCCATTACCTGACATGATATTATCCAGTCTGTTGACAATGTCCCCAACACCAGCTCCAGGGAAGCACACTCTATCTCTCATCTTCTTATTCCTATTACAAAAAGCACGGTCAACATATCTTACCTGAGAGTCACCAACCACAAGAATGCGCTTACCTTCATTAGCAGGGCAGTAGTACCCTTACCTTCACTGGCCACTGAAGTACATTCATCCTGGAGAACAGAGAAGCGATTTCCTACCTTCAGATCTTCACTCTTAACTTTCCTTACTCTGATGCGCCTCCCATTACTGTGAACAACTCGCCACTTGTAGCAGGTGCTGGGCTGCACCTCACTGCTGGTACCCGTTGCTACCTCCCCACCTACAGCCTCCTCACAGTGAGAGACAGACTGCACCTCACTGCTAGAAGCCTCATTCCCCACATCTCCAACCACCTCACACTCTCTCCCAGGCCCATTGAGGTGGACCTTCAGCCTCCTAATCTCCTCCTGGAGAAGCAAGACCTCCTCCTTCAACTCTCCAAACTCAGTTTTTAAAACACTGCAGAAGCAAGCCATGCTTTGTAACCGTCCACGCTAATCCCCAAAGCAGCTCAGGGTCTGTGACCTCACGTGACGACTGACCACTGAACACCACTGAACCACTGAACTTTGTATTGATGTAAAAAATAATTTGTAGTTAGGAGGAAAATATCTTTCTGGTAGATTTTTCTAACGTTACGTTGATGAAGGGAAATGAATGGCTCAATGTTGAATACAAAACTGAGATTCACTGCAATGTGTTGCTGCAAAGTGATGTTTAGGTTGGGAGACATATTTACAGCTTAATGTAAGCTTAGTATAATGTTTGAGTCAGGTTCAACATTTCTAGTTTGACGCTTGTGAAAGTTAATGTTAGGGTCAGAGTAGTTCAAGGTAGTTCAAGGTAAAGTTTAGGTCAGGATAAACACTGAGGGCAGAAAGTTGAAATTCAAATCGGTGCATACGTGGAAATGATTAGTCACCTAGCTCACATATGTCAATTTCCCACACACGCACACCTGGCATTAAACACACCTGGGCCAGGGACACTCCTGAAACAGGTCAAAAATTTCTTTTTTATTAGCCTGGCTACTTAAATTGTTTCTCCTTTACGGGAATTATCGTCTGCTAGTCATATTTCTCAGCAGCATTATTCTCTCATCGTCTCTCTTCCCTTACACTTTCTCTTTTTCTCTCATCGTCTTTCGTTTTATCTCTCTCCTCTGCGTCGTTGTTTTGGTTCAACGCGGTTGTTATCATATAAGATAATCACACACTGTGCTTATCCAGTGTGATGGACGCACTAAATCCTCAAAGCCTGCCTGACTCCCACTCTCTCTCTCTCTCTCTCTCTCACTCTCTCTTCATTTAATAATATTCTATTTCCTACCAAGCAGCCACTACCCTTCATCACAATCTGCTATGGCAGAGCCACTGACGGTCATTTCAGAAGCTAACGCCCATCTCAGCTACTAACGCTCGTTTCAGCCATTAACCCCCATCAGAACCGCTAACGCTCATTTCAGCTACTAATTCCTCCCTCAGCCACTACTAACCCTTGTCAGTCAGTCAGTAACCCCCCACCTCATCGACTAACCCACCTCTCAAGTTCTAACCGTCTTCCTCCTCCTCTTGTTACAGCTACGACGTGCGCTCTGGTGCGTACTCTCGGCCGAAGGAATGGGCTGATCCACACATCCTGGGAGAGCGAGCACACTTCAGCATGACTACCGTGCCGGCAGCTCTCGTTCTCAACCAGACTCGACCCAACGATCAAGCTGTATACCGCTGCCGCGTCGACTACAAGCGTCTCACGACTACCCACGCTAGAGTCAACCTCACGGTCATAGGTAAGTGTGATTGTGGGCCGCTGCCACCCACTCTAAAGTCACCTTCACGGTCATAGGTAAGTCTTAATGTGGGCCACCATTACCCATGCCATGGGCAGTCTCTTTTGAAGACTATCAACTCCCTTTCCAGAGATAACCTCAGCCATAGGTCAGTCATAGATGTGTAGGTCAGAACCACCTACACCAGGGTCAATTTCATCTATGGGTTAGTCCTGCTATGGCTTACCAACCCCCACACTAAGGTCAGCCTTATGGTCACTGGTAATTATCATTGAAAGTCAACATTACCCACGCCGGGTTGAACTTACAGCCGTAGGTGGGTCAGTATAGGTCAGTAATTCAATGGTTGGCTTTGCCTTATTGTGGATTTGTTCTATACTGTCGGTTCATCCCATGTTGTGGATATGTACCATACTGTGGGTCCATCCCAGATGAATATTGTGGGTTTCTCCCATATTGTGGGTCTATCCCATATTGTGGATTGGTCCCATGTTATGAATACGTCCCATATAGTAAGTAGACCATTTATTGTGAATCATTCTGATATGTGTGACAATATACAACATCATTTATCTTTTTTTAAAGCGAGCGTGTGTGTGTGTGTGTGTGTGTGTGTGTGTGTGTGGACAATTAGTGTTCTTACATTAGCCATGCTAGGTAAAACAACTTTTCCTTTTGAAGTTATTTAAATTAAATAAACCACATATGCTGTATTATATAACTTTCAGCATTTTCTTCATTTAGATATTTTTTTAATAATGTTATAATGTTATGCACACACGCATGGCATTACTACGCAGCTTGTGTGAGAACCAGCAGTCACTCGTGTATCCCCAACACTCAGTTGTGTCTCACGGTTTATAATGTACTTCTCCTTTATATTCATCTGTCATACATCTCTCCTCTTTAATTTTCATTAGTGATTGTATTACTGACCTTTTGTATATAGATAATTATGCTTTGTTAGAGTGGGTTAGAAACTTGTACAGGATTAACTTTTGTAAAACTTTAAACATTTATTAGTTTATGCGTTTAATTTTAATTATACTTTTATTGTGATTTAATTCAGTTATTTTTAATTGTTGTTCGTTGTTTACATATCCCTATCTACGTGAATAACAGGTTTTATTAAGCACATACTCTCCCATATCGTTGATTCGTTTTATACTGTGGATCCATCACTGTGGTGGTTCTACCCCTTATTGTGGGCCCATCCCATACTGTCTTGTCTGACTCTGATTGTAGGCAGGTTCCATGGTGTGAGTTCTTCCCTTATTGTGGACCGGTCTCATATTTTGTGTCTTTTTGTGTCGGTTCTGAATGTTTTGTGGGTCCTTTTTTTATTCTCGGATTTAGCGCTTCCATGTGAAATTAATAACATTATATAGGGTGTCCCGTAGCTTGTTCGCTGGCGCACTTAGCTCACACACTGAGGTCCGGAGTTTGAATCTCCGGTACGCTTGGTAAACATTAGCGACGTGTTTCCATAAGATACCTGCTGTCTCTGTTCACCCATCAGTATAAAATAGGTACCTGGATGTTAGTCGACTGGTGTGGGTCGCGTCCTGGGACAAAACTGACTTAATTTGCCCGAAATGCTCAGCATAACAAGGGGTTTTCTATATAGTAGTATGTCATTGATGTCAGCTAGGCCTGTATACCTTGTATACAGGCCTAGCCACGTATTGTGGCTCAGCCCCCTCTTGTGGGTTTGACCCTCTCTGTAAGTTGCGTTGCGGTGGGTCTGTTCTTTATTGATTTGTCATTATTTTAGTTGCGTGTCTGACCTATAGTGGTTAGTCAGTCCCTTATTGGTGGGTCCCTATAACAGACTGTTAGTCAGCGTAAAATTACACGGTGTAGACGATAAACTTTATGCCCTTGATTTGATTTTTTCTTGTGTGTTGTATGAAGGTAAATGTCTGTTGACAACTGTAGGGAAAAATGCACAAGAATATATATGCTTAGGACATGTTATACCGAAAACGTTTCGGTCCAGGCACATTGAACTCTTCAAAATTTTGAAGTAATCAAGGTCCCAGCATCGAAACGTCTGCAATAAAGATGTTGCAAGCGATTGCATTCATGGTTATTTTCCCTGATTGGCTGACTGATACGAAGCAACGAGAGATGTTAAATAGGACAGTATCCGTGTGGCGTTCCACAGGGATTGACTCCTCGAGTGTATCCATTTCGTATACAGACGACAATGAACCATGAATACGTTAATAAAAAAAACGCAGTCTTGCCGTTTCTGTTACCACAGACTTTCAGTCAACTTACGCAGAGCGCAGAGGAATACATACAGTCTAATGAACAAGAATAAGTTACTGCTATCAGGTGTCTGCTGCCGATTATATCGGTATTGTCAGTTAGCTATATGTATGTAAATAAGTTAATTTACATAAAATCTAACTTAACCTGATCTAACTTAGAATAATAAGTATAAGAATAGGAGTCAATTAGATTGCTGATACAGTTCACAAAATATCCGTGCTTAGGAGAAACTTAGGCGAAGTTATGGCACATCACCATCTTCACATGATAACTTGATATGTACCAAGATGCATCGAATCGCCAATTAAGTTTCCTCTCTAGACTCAGTGGGTTATTTGAGAGATTTTAGACATCTGTTAAGCCTTAGACAGGTATAAATGCGTTCGAATGCGCTCGTTCTACCTAGGTAACTAGTATTAGAGAACTAGCTATATGGACTTAGACTAATAGGTTTTGTTCTTAGTGTTGGAAGTTACTTTTAGTATAAAGAAATATAATGCATCAAAAATACGTAATGTTTAAAATAAGAATATATTTTATGAGCTAGTTAGCAGAGATAAAACAAAATAATGTTGGAGTGGTCATGGTAATGACCTGAAGTACAAGAGTCAATGTTTAGTAACAAGAAACGAACCTAAACCTAAATTAATAGTAGGTTACGTACATAGAAAGAGGTATTAGAAAAAATAGATAAAACAGAAGCAAAGACTGAATAACAGGGAATGTCAACAGATACTATTCAAAACTGTTTTATCTTTACAGATACTTTTGAACTTTTAAAAATGATAATCACGGGATATATATATATATATATATATATATATATATATAATATATTATATATATATATATATATTCTAAAATTTTCTCTTATACATTTAAGACATATTTTTTCCATTATGTTAATGTAATAATTAATAATTTTGTACCAAAAGAACCTTAGAAAACTTACCTAACCTTATAACAAGCGCAATTTAATTTAGCCTAATCCAACTTAATATATTTTTAATAAGTTTACAATAATTTAATGATAATTAATGAAATATATTTTTTAATTATGTTCAGAATGATTATTGCCGGTGAGTCCCAGGCCGGGACTCACCGGCGAACCTACAAGAACAAGCAATCTAACACAAGAGTCTTCAGGTTATTCTTCAACTCTATATATCGTTGGTTAGGCCTCACTTAGATTATGGTGCACAGTTCTGGTCACTGTATTACAGAATTGATATAAATGAACTGGAAAACGTACAAAGAATAATGACTAAATCGATAACATATATG
This sequence comes from Cherax quadricarinatus, assembly GCF_026875155.1. Lineage (NCBI taxonomy): Eukaryota > Metazoa > Arthropoda > Malacostraca > Decapoda > Parastacidae > Cherax > Cherax quadricarinatus. Next base: position 11,770,121 of record NC_069474.1, on the reverse strand, counting down.
AGAAATCTTTTCTATGAGGATAGACTGAGGGCCTTGAATCTGCGCACTCTAGAAAGGCATAGATTAGGGGAAATATGACTGAGGTGTATAAATGAAAAACTGGAATGAATAAGAGGGATGTAAATAACGTGTTAGAAGTTTCTACCCAAGAAAGGAGTCGCAACAATGGTTTCTAATTAGAAAAATTTAGAATTATGAAGGATATAGGAAAGCACTGGTTTGGTAACAGTGCTGTAGATGGGTAGAACAAACTTCTGACTAGCGACATTGAAGCTAAAACGTTGTGTAGCTTTATAAAAACGTTAGACAAATAAATGAGTGGGTGCGGGTAATTGTGTGTTGTTGGACCGACTGGCTAGGGCCGGTGGGTTTAATGCATTGCTCCCTCCTTCTTGAGTGGATGTGACTTGAACCTGACTGGCCTAGGCCAGTGTGTGACTTGGACCTACCTAGCATGGGCCAATAGGCCTGCTGTTGTGCTCCTTTCTTACGTTCTTATGCAGAAAAATTAACACACAATATTCCCTCGAGAGCAATGAAGTATGGAGGAGTTGGTGAAGTTATATTTACATTGAGAAGAGTCTGGCATATTACCCCCACGAGGGGCTGAGTTACCTACGTAAACGAGAAAATAAAAAAGGACAACAAAACAGAATTCCTAACATCCCCCACTGACATATATATATAGTCACTCTCACAAGAGTCACTTCTCACATTTACAATGCTCTTCTGAATATTAGAACACCTCAGAGTATCAAACAGAGGATTATGGAAATCTCTAAACATCTCTACAAACAGACATCTTCATAGAAGTACACTCTATTTAAGTAGGAGGAGATAATCCCCAGAACAGATGCTCGGTCCGTCCCTGACTCTCCATCCGGAAATCCTCACACACACACCCTTTTTTTCTCTCTCTCTCTCTCTCAGCCTCTTCCTCAGCCTCTCTCGCCAAGCAGAAGACTCGAGCAGAAGGATACTAGAGAAATTTTACCTCAGAAGGAAATGATTGGTTGAAAGATATGATGTATAATGACGCATGGCTCTGTCACCATACATCAGCGAATAGACAAGCAGAGTAGAGCACAATAAAAGTACTGTAAGCAGAGATACACAGGAATCGTGCCAGTCCGGTCTAGCACATCTTAACATAGTACGTATTCATCCCTACCACCACCACTCTTACTTACATAATAGAATAATTAATAATAATATTATATACATAAATCCCTATCACATTGCTAATAAATATTTATCCTTACGTCTATCCTATTTCAGCTTCAGACATGTAGAAATGTAAAGAATAAATATATATTGAGCTTAATATAAAACTTACATTAAAGTTACTTAAAATTCCAAAATGAGCCGTATAGCATTACTTCATAAAGATGATACCCCATAATGATTAAATTCACAGTTCGCTGGAATAGGCTACTATTAATCCACAATTTAGTGATGAAGATTTAGATGACGTTTCGGTCCAACCTGGACTACAATCAAGTTACAACAATTTCAACAGCCCGAAACATCGTCTGAAGTTTCCTCCTTAAACACTGAGTAAACAGTGAATGTTGCTGCTCTAGAAGAAGCTTTCACAATCCCAGCTTGAATATGATTTTCCACTCGTCTACAAATAATATAAAACATGACAGATTTTAGAGGTGTGAGTGAAACATAATGACCTGAAGAATGTCATATTGGGATGAGAACAGGTACCTGACCTATGCCAATATATTCTTTCGTTTTAACCTCTGTATGTTAGAAGTGTAATAAAGTTGGTAGAATTACCGACAATATGTAAAGTAAAAGGACACAAGTGCAACTAATGTAACATTTTATTGTGGCAACGTTTCCACAATAAAATGTCACATTAGTTGCACTTGTGTCCTTTTACTTTACATGTTAGAAGTGATCAAGGTCACAGGACCGAAACGTTTTCTATAAAACATATCCTAGTGTTTGCTCACGTGCCCTTGTTAAGACAATTTATCGGTACCATTTACCAAGGTTTATACCATTAACAAATAAATATAATTTAGATGTTGAAGCACTAAATTAGCTTTTCCTAAGGAACCAGAGATTATTGTCTATCTCAAAAATTAAAGATGCTCTAAATTCACAAACTATAAGAAATATTTGATCCACAGGTCAATTAAATGAAATAAATTACGCTGACCACAAACTCGAAATTCGTTTCTCATCTAAGGTGTAATCTCACTTTCCTAAATTATTTACGTTCACTGATTACATTTTGTCGCTCTATTTCTAGTACGTCAGCTTATCGAAATATAACTTGGGTTAATTTCAAGAAAATTTAAATAATAATCATACATTAGGCTAGTTAATTTGCATTTTTTTTAATGTAATTTCCATAAAAGTTATACATGCCATACACTGGGTTAAAATTATACAGTATTTTACCTATAGAAAGAAGTGTACTAATTATAAGTATTGCCAGTGAGACTTTTCTTTTGAATAATTTGTCAGGTTTGATGGCGATTATCATTTGCTTAATTATCTTGAAGACGACATTTCTTATTGTCGTCTCTCACTGCAAAAAGTTTTCAGGAAAGAAATCTAGATGTGTATAATAACAAGAACTTTCAAAGAGTTATTGCTACTTATTTTTATTATACGCAAATAACCCAAACATAGGAGAAAGAAACTTTTGACGACGTTTCGGTCCGACTTGGACATTAACTACGCACACAGCGTAGTTTTTTTTGGACTTTCTTGGCATGCGGGAGACTTGTAGTTACCGGAGAAATTGCCACAAATCCGTTTAAAACATACTAAGTTTTAACGTGTAAGAAATTAAGCTGTTATTCCAAATCGTTCATCTTGCAGAAGGATAAACTTACTTAACACAATACATCGACGTCGTTTTTAGCCTCTCGAGGCGGTACGACGAATTGGTTTATGTAAACCACTAAAATTATATGTGATACATACACTAAGCAAACATTTGACAAAAATAATGAAAATTATCAACCGAACACCACGTTATCAATGTATGATGAAGCCCACACTGCTTTTTACTTATCTTATAATTATCTTGACATTGTAGGCTGGCTAGATTAGTTTTGATTTTCCATAAGCACGTTCACAATGTGTGTGATGAAAATGATCAATTTTCAGTTGATATTACACAAATAACCAGCACATAGGAGGGAGAGGCTTATGACGACGTTTTGGTAGGACTTGGACCATTGTTGATTCGCCGGTACTCTGCTGGCCCGGGTCTTTTCCAGATGGTGACCAAGCCTTGGCTCCCTGTCTAGGGAGTGTCTGAGACCTAAGTCTCCCATGGGAAGAGGCACAAGTACCCCCTCACCGTTGGGACCAACTGTCCCCAGGCCTAGCCACATTCCCCGCCCTCATGGGGCTCGTTGGGAGAAGCTAGGCCTTTCTGATCTGCCATACCCACCCTAGAGGGGCTAATGGGAATGGCAGTCTTGTGAGCTGCAAGCTCTGGCTCAGGCACATACCCTGCCCTAGAAGGGCTAGGCAGGGTGTCGATGACTTGGACCAAGTCAGAGTGTGACTTGTAAATGGTCAGAGTCGCACAAAAATGTTTCTCTTTCCTATGTGCGGGTTTTTTGTGTATTGTTCCAGTTTCGGTACCTTTTTATTCTTTTTGAATTGATACTGTCAAAATTATTTATAATTAAAGCAATACCCAAGAAACTAGAAGTGGCACAAGAAAATCGAAAATAGATTTGAAATCAGAGTTCCAATAGTTCCTGGGATGAAAATGACTTATCGACCTGCGTTATCGGTATGAAAACTTGAGGCAAAATATGTAATAAAAAAGTGAGCACGTAATATTTATTTTTTTGCTTATATTTATAGAATTCGGGAAAAGTTTCTCCGAGATGTTGTAAATTTAACTGCATCACCGTCTTACAGGAACTGCACAAGCAATTTGCGAAGATGCAATTTAATTATAAAAATTACAAAAATCTTTTGTAATAAATGACAGTTCTCCCTCGAGGGAGTGACAGCGTTAGGTAATGGTGTTGGGGCAGTAACAATAATAGTAACAGTGAAGGGTTATAGCAGAAATAGTAATAGTGAAGGGTTATACCAGAAATAGTAATGATTAATTGTGAAGGGGTAGTAAATGTAGTAGTTATATTAGGTTTAACTTTTCATTCAATAATTGTATTAAATACTTCTGCATGTTTTGCAAAAAGAAATGGGACTTCCCGCTACACACACCGGTAATGAAGAAGTAGAGAGCGAGGAGAGGCCACCTTTACCTTAGATATTCTAACATCATGTATTGGTAGCTAGACAATTTGGCTGGATTATAGTTTTAAAGCCCATCGATGACAGTAAAGGATACTTTTATCCCTAAAAATAGGGACTAAAGTACACTCTCGGTGCATATATATATAATATATATATATATATATATATATATATATATATATATATATATATAATATATATATATATATATATATATAACATTCTGAAAAAAATCGAGCCAGCCAAAACACACAAAGAACAATTCGTCAGATAATGCAGAGTCTAACAGGAGAGCAGGTTGTATCCTGACTAACTCTCATAAATTAGCAGAAGCAAACACTACTGAAGAGGCTTCATATTTGAGGAAGGATCAACATTCTAATATCAGTGTTCTCGGTTATCGTGTTGGTGTAACTGCTTAAGGTTTTAATACTTTTTTATGAATTCGATACTAATCAGCATTTTGTTGGTGAGATGCTCATGACTATAGTACTACTGAAAAAAAAGAGAACTAAAGTATCCTAACTTAACCAATCCTCATCAACTTTATCCTAATCTACGTAACCTATCCTACCCTAACACCTAATCTAACCTAAAATAAGTTAACATAACCAAACCTAAGATAAGCTAATGTAACCTAAGGTAGCCTAACGTAACTTAATCTGATCTAACCTAAATTAACCTAACCAAATCTAACCTAACCTATCCTAATCTGGAATAAAATATATAGAATAGCATTTTATACTTTGCGGAGACGTACCGAAAAGCGCACTAGAAATCATATAAGAAAACTTAAAGTATTACGTTTTCAACAATAACATAAACTCTGACCTATGTTGTGATGCTGCAATATTTTATCTCGTGTGATCCGCTCTGTCGTACTAAATAATTCTACACATAACCGAAATAAAATATATATTCCAGTGGAGCTTATCTGTATTATTGTGAATATGCAGCGGCTTGATGACAGACGCTGATGACACAGGCTGATAGATAATATTGAAGATAAATGTTGATGGCAGATGTTGATAGATGATGAGGGGATCTTGATGACAATGTGTTGGGTTTCATTTCTTGGTGGCAACGGAGATGGGCGTTCGTAGGTCTGGCCTGGAACATAGCAGAAAAAGAAGCATGTTGGCGATAAAAACTAAAAAAATCACAGCACAGTAGATAAACATGTCAGCCGCAGCTAAGAGTGAAGCATTGTGAAGAATTTCAGGATTTACCTGGACACCTGGAGTATACCTGGAGAAGGTTTAGGGGGTCAACGCCCTCATGGCCCTGTCTTTGACCAGGCTTCGTTGTGGATCAGGGCCTGATCAACCAAGCTGTTACTGCTGGCCGCTCGCAAACCGATGTGCGAATTTCAGCCTTGCTGATCACGTACTGATTTTAGGTGCCTGTCCAGCGCCTTGAAAACAGCATGGGATCTATTGGTAATCCCCCTTATGTATGCTGGGAGGCAGCTGAACAGTCTTTTGGCCCCTGACACTTATTATGTTGTGTCTTAGCGAACTCATGGCGCCCTTGCGTTTCACTGGGGAGGATGCTGCATCTCCTGCCGACACTTTTGCTTCAGTAGGGAGTCATTTTCGTGTGCAAATTTGGGACTAGTTTCTCTACAGTTTTCCAACTGTATATTATCAAGTAACTTTCTCGCCTGCGTTCCTTCGCTACTATTTCACCCCACATTGGTTCAGGACGAACTGCAACGTCTTCATGAAATTCCACTCCGAACTGAGGAATTTGGACGATCTGATGATCATAGTTTACTGAATATCAAGTCCATAAGAAGACTCTCCCAAGACTCTTTCAAGACTCTATCAAGACTCTAATCAAGATTCTAATCAAGACTCTAGCAGGACTCTAGCAAGACTGTATATCAAGAATATATCAAGACTATTCTGAAGGTCTGGCGTCACCTCCCACTGAACATGCAAGTCTAATACAAGCAAAAGGATGCAAATACAACTAATGTGATATTTTATTGTGGCAACGTTTCTCTCTCATGAAGTTTTGTTAAGTTGTGACGACTTGATAAAGCTCCTGGAAAGCGAAACGTTGCCACAATAAAATGTCAAATTAGTTGTATCTGCGTCCATTTCCCTAACATTGTGTAGTTAATAATTCCATTATTAGTAAGTCTAATACAGTGTGGGAAAAACCTTGATAACTGACACCGAAACATGGTATATACCTTGAAAAGTGATGCTGAAACACGGTATATACCTTGAAAACTGATACTGAAACACGGTATATACCTTGAAAACTGATACTGAAACACGGTATATACCTTGAAAACTGATACTGAAACATGGTATAAACCTTGATAACTGATATTGACACATGGTATAAACCTTGATAACTGATATTGACACATGGTATAAACCTTGATAACTGATATTGACACATGGTATATACCTTGATAACTGATATTGACACATGGTATAAACCTTGATAACTGATATGACACTAACTTGATATACTACCTGATAACTGAATCCTGACACATGGTATATACCTTGATAACTGATATTGACACATGGTATAAACCTTGATAACTGATATTGACACATGGTATATACCTTGATAACTGATATTGACACATGGTATAAACCTTGATAACTGATCCTGACACATGGTATAAACCTTGATAACTGATCCTGACACATGGTATATACCTTGATAACTGATACTGACACATGGTATAAACCTTGATAACTGATCCTGACACATGGTATATACCTTGATAACTGATCCTGACACATGGTATAAACCTTGATAACTGATCCTGACACATGGTATAAACCTTGATAACTGATCCTGACACATGGTATATACCTTGATAACTGATACTGACACATGGTATAAGCCTTGATAATTGACAACACGTGAGAACACCGTAGAACATATTTGAAAACGTTACGGTTCTAGGACCTTGATCACTTCTAACATATGTTAGAAGTGATCAAGGTTCCCAGGACCTATAGGTTTTCTAAACTGTTTTAAGGTTTGCTCACGTTTGCTTTTTAAGTCAAAATGTCTAAATATATGCACACCTCTACTCCAACTTGCAAGAGGGTTCTGCCGACAGATGTTGATAGAAGATGATAGAAGCTGAGGATAGATATTGATGATAGAAGTTGATGGCACTTCATGGCATATGTTTACATACATCTTGCCAGACATTGCAACATCATGGCATATGTTTATGAATGGGACTGATGGTGGATGCTGATATAAACTGATGATAATTGATGTTCATGAGAGATATTGATGATACAGGATAGAAATTGGTGATAGATGATGATGGTGATAGAGCTGATGATTCATGATGAAACATGTTGATGCTAGAAGTTGATAGTAGACTAATGATAGATGATGATGATATAGGCTGGTGATACATCTTGATCATAGATGTTCAAGATGGATGTTGATGACAGAACGAGCTTGATGACAGATGTTGTAGATGAATGGTTCAGAGAACCGACATGTTGTTGAATTAGACACCTGTGTAATCTTGGGTATCTTTATTGAGGAAACGTTTCGCCACACAGTGGCTTCATCAGTCTATACAAAGGAGAAACTTGAAGAACAGGAGGAGAATGAGGTAATCAATCCCTCAACCTTGAGTCGATGTTGTCAGTCCATCAATCTTGAATAGAATGGAATCTATTGATGGACTAACATCGACTCAAGGCTGAGGGACTGATTACCTCATTCTCCTCCTGTTCTTCAAGTTTCTCCTTTGTATGGACTGATGAAGCCACTGTGTGGCGAAACGTTTCCTCAATAAAGATACCCAAGAGTTGCACAGGTGTCTAATTCAATGACAGATGTTGATGACAGATATAGACAAAAGAAGTTAAATAATGATGATAAATGTTGATGATAGATTTTGATGACAGGAAATGGTAAATATTTATGACATAATGATAGATGTTGATGTCCCATATTGATGTTGAAATTTATATTAGATGTTTATCAGCGATTGATGAGAGATGTTGATGACAGATGTAAATGTCAGATGTGGATGTAGGATGTTGACAGAGATCATGATGACAGATGTTGATGAGAGATCATGATGACAGATATTGATGACATCTTGATATCAATTTGATGTTAATGACAGATCTTGACACCGTTGTTGATAGGAGATGTTGATGAAGTAGAGAATAAGTCATACATACATAAACATTTAACTATACTAAAGACATACAGCCATTACCCAAGACCAAGTATATCTATACGTGTAAATCAGGACCCATAACCAAGAGTGGCTATACATGTATCATGACCCACGACCAAGTATATTCATACATGTACATCATGATCCGAGATCAAGTATATCCAAGCATGTACAGCACAAAACTGAAACCTGTAACTGTTTTAAACAATGGTAGGATTGCTGGTGTTTTTTCTTTCTGTCTCATAAACACGCAAGAAAACAGGTACGTCTTGCTACTTTTACGTACACTTAGGACACAATACATATACATGTACATGTAATGGTATACACACCCATCTAAATTTTCTTCTATTTTCTTTATAGTTCTTGTTATTATCTATTTTTTTTTTTTTTTTTTTTACACAGGGTTTGACAAGGTTAAGGATCCCTAGCTTTATTGACAAGCTATTTACAGGTTAAGGATTCCTAACTTTATTGGCAAGCTAAGAGCTGTTACCTACATCAGCTCATTTGAAAGCATTTTTATTGCTATGAGACATACATGTAGGGAACAGGATGAAATTGGAGCCATCTGTGGGCCAGCATTTTCATTTGATCAACTGACTTTATCTCGTTGACATCATTATGCTGTACGAATGTGTTCCACACTACAGTCTTACAAGACACACTATAGTCTTACAAGACACACTACAGTCTTACAAGACACACTACAGTCTTACAAGACACACTACAGTCTTACAAGACACACTACAGTCTTACAAGACACACTACAGTCTTACAAGACACACTACAGCCTTACAAGACATCCTGGGTATATATGATCTCAGATGGAGTGATGTTCTGGAGAAGGGTACAGCCAGAGTGAAGTTGCTGCTTTCTGCCCGTCTCCATGGGAAAGTGAAAAAGAATCTTTCCTCCGTAAGCCATGAGTGTCGTAAGAGGTGATTAAAATGGCTGGAGCAATGGGCTGGTAACATCTTCTCATGTATAAATTACTAAAAATGAGAAGAAAAACTTTGTAAAGATGGGATGTTTGAATGTGCGTGGATGTAGTGCAGATAAGAAAGAGATGATTGCCAGTGTTATGAAGGAAGAGAAACTGGATGTCTTGGCTCTAAGCAAAACGAAAATATAGGGGGGTAGGGGGAATTTCAGTAAGGAAAAAATAAATGGGATTAAGTCATGAGTATCTGAGAGAGTTATAACTAAGAACGAGGTAATAAAGGGACTATAAATGTATAAATTCAAGGATTATGTGGATTAAAATAAGGGCTGGTTGTGAAAAGTTGGTTATAATATGTGCTTTTGCACCTAGAGAAGAGACGAGTGTAGAGAAGAGAGAGAAAGAGAGAGAGAAAGAGAGAAAGAGAGAGAGAGAGAGAGAGAGAGAGAGAGAGAGAGAGAGAGAGAGAGAGAGAGAGAGATTTTGGGAGATGATAAGTGAGTGCTTAGGAAGTTTTGAATCAAGTGAAAGTGTAATTGTGGTAGGGGACCTAAATGGTAAGTGGAAGAAACAGTTATAGAGGGAGTGGTAGGTAAGTTTGGAGTGCCAGGTGTAAATGATCATGGGGAGCCTTTGATTGAACTTTGTATAGAAAGAGGTTTTGTAATAGGTAATACATATTTTAAGAAAAAGAATAAATATGTATACAAGATATGATATAGGGCATAATGACAATAATTGGTTGGACTATGTATTGGTAGATAAAAAGTTGATAGGTAGACTTCAGGATGTACATGTTTATAGGGGGGCAACAGATATATCAGATCACTATTTAGTTGTAGCTACAGTATAGTAAAAGGTAGATGGGATACAAGGAAAATAGTATCTGAAAGTAAGAGAGTAAAAGAGAGGTAAAGATTTTTAAACTAAAGGAGGAGGCAGGTAAGGTAAGATATAAGAAAATATTGGTTGAAAGATGGGCAAGTGAGAGTGTAGTCAATGAGGGTGAAGACGTATGGGGTATATTTAAGAAGGCAGCGTTACTGGCTCACGAAATCGTAATGACACGATTGCAAACAAACCATACCACGGGTGGGGTAAGAACCCGCGATCAGAGTCTCAAAACTCCAGATCGACGCGATATGCTTTAAGGCATTGTCAGAGTGTTTAGCAGAAGTTTGCAAATATTAGAGGGTGGGTGCGGGAGGGAAGAGGAGCGATAGGCGGAATGATGAGGTAATGAGAAAAAAAGTTAACGTATGAGAAGTTTTTACGAAGTAGAAGTGATGTAAGGAGGGAGGAGTATATATTGAGAAAAAAAAGGTTAAGAGGGTGGTAAAGGAATATAAAAGGAGAGCAAATGAGAAAGTGGGTGAGATACTGTCAACAGATTTTGGTGAGAATAAGAAAAAGTTTTGGAGTGAGATTAATAAGTTGAGAAAGCCTGGAAAACTAATGGATCTGACAGTTACAAATAGCAGAGGACAGTTATTAGATGGAGAGTTCGAAATATTCGGGAGATGGAGTATTTTGAGGAACTAATAAATGTTGATAAAGATAGGGAAACTGATTTCATACATTGGCCAAGAGGTATAAAATCTTTTAGGAGTGAGGAAGACCCATTTGAGAGTGAGGGAGGTATTTGAAGCTGTGGGTAGAATGCAAAGGGGTAAAGCAGCTTGGACTCATGGGATCCAGACAGAAATGTTTAAAGCAGATGAGGATTTAGTTGCCGAATGGTTGGTGATTTTTATTTAATATATGTAGAGAGCAGGCATGGTTCCTTTGTATAAATGCAAAGGGAACAAAACAGTGTAAAAATTATAGGGGAATTAGCCTGTTGAGTATGCATGGTAAGGTATATGGTGGAGCAATTATTGAAAGAATTAAATTGAAGACGGAAAGCAGGATCGCTGATGAACAAGGAGGTTTCAGGAAGGGTAGTGGGGGAGGGGATATAGACCAAGTGTGTGCAGTGTTAGATAAGGGTAGAGAGTTTTTGTTTCATTTATGGATTTGGAAAAGGCGTATGATAGGGTGGATAGGGGGGCAATGTGGCAGATGATGCAAGTGTATGGAATAGGAGGTAGGTGAATGAAAGCAGTTAAAGATTTTTTACAAGGATAGTTAGGCTCAGGTTAGGGAATGTATGAGAGGAGATTGTTTCATAGTATAAGTAGGCCTTAGACAGCGATGTGTGATGTCATCATGGTTGTTCAATATATTTATAGATGGGGTTGTAAGAGAAGCAAATGATTGGGTGTTGGCAAGAATTGTGGAACTGAAAGATAATAAATCTAATACAAAGTGTTAAACTCCTCTTCGTTGATGACACTGTGCTTTTCAGAGATTCTAAAGAGAATTTATGAGGGTGTGTATAAGAAGGAAATTGAAAATGAACATAGGAAAGAGTAAGGTGATGAGAATTACAAAAAAAAAAAATTAGGTAATGAAAGATTGGATATCAGGCTGAAGGGAGGGTGTATTGAGGAAGTAAATGTGGTCAGATATTTGGGAGTTGACTTGTCAGGTGATGGATCCATGAAAGACGAGGTGAACCACAGAATTGACGAGAGGGAGAAAGGCGAGTGATGCACCTGAGGAGTCTGGAGACAACGAACGTTATCCACGGAAGCAATGAGGCTAATGTATGAGAGTTTAGTGGTACCAACGTTGTGAAGCATGGGTGATGAACGTTTCAACAAGGAGAAGGCTGGAGGCAGGGGATATGTCGTGTCTGAGGGTAATGTGTTGTGTGAATATTATGCAGAGAATCCGTAGTCTGGAGATTAGAAGATGTGGGGTTTCTGAAAGTATTATTCAGAGGGCTGAGGAGTGGGTGCTGAAGTGGTTTCGACATTTAGAGAGGAAGAAACGAAATAAAATGACTTGGTGGGCATATAAATCTCTAATGAAAGGTAGGCGGAGTAGGGTTCGTCCTAGGAACGGATGGAGGGAGCGGGTATAGAAAGTTTTTTGTGCGAGGGGCTTAGACTTCCAGTAAATACGTGAGTGTGTTAGATAGGAATGAATAAAGACAAGTGGTTTTTATAATTTGTACTGTTGAAATGTGAGCAAAGCAACATTTTAGAAGGGATTCAGGGAAACCGGTTAGCCAGACATAAGTTCTTGAGGTGGGATGTACGTACAGTGCCTGCGCTCTGAAGAAGGGGTGGAGGTATGTCGGTACGCCTCAGTTAAGGCAGTGCTAGAGTGGTGATGACAGTATGTCTTCTTTTTCGGGTCACCCTGCCTCGGTGGGAAACGGCCGATGTGTATTTCCATGCATGTATATCACGACTCATCATCCTTCATCATCCCACCTGCATCAAAATGGGACGGGTGTAATATCTGACGTGACCATGAGGTCTTATTACCAGAGGTCCTTGTTCATGTAAGAAATCATGAAGAGTTTAGCGTTCACTATTTTGTTTCACAGTGGTTATTTTGTATATCCATACATGTATATCGCGCCTCATGACCAAATATATCCACTCATGCATATTATGACCGGTGACCAAGTATATCCATGCATGTATATCATGACCCACAACAAAGTATGTCTACACATGTATATCTTGACCCACGTCCAAGTATATCCATACATATATATCACGACTCACGACCAAGTGTGTCGACACACAAGGTTGGCAGTACAATACTGTAAGTTATTTTTCCGGGTAAGTACCTGTCAGAAATACCGATCTTTAAATCCTAACCGTACCCTCATTTTTTCGTACCGTTCCGTACGATAACTACATCGCACCGTAATTCTGCACCTTTTCCGTACTTAAGGAAATGTATTTTTAAGATATTGTAACTTAAATAATTATATATATCCTGTCGCTTTTGCAGACAGATTCTGTTTAAAAGGATATTTCTAGTAGTGGTAATAATGGCTGTTTACTGTCGACCAGACATCCTAATAGGAACTGATAAGCCAGCTGATTTATTCAAGCAAAACACACACACACACACAGCAACAGGGTAGTCATGAAGTGGAATAACCTAGCAAGTGATGTAGTGGAGGCAGGAACCATACATAGCTTTAAGACGAGGTATGACAAAGCTCAGGAAGCAGAGAGAGAGAGGACCTAGTAGCGAATAGTGAAGAGGCAGGGCCAGGAGCTGAGTCTCCACCCCTGCAACCACAATTAGGTGAGTACAATTAGGTGAGTACACACACACACACACACACACATACACACACACAAACACACACACACACACACACAAACACACACGCACACACAAACACACACACACACACACACACAAACACACAAGCACATACACACACAAACACACACACAAACACACACACAAACACACACACACAAACACACGCAATGGATCAGAGAATACCTGACAGGGAGGCAACAACGAGTCATGGTACGTAATGATGTATCACAGTGGGCACCTGTGACGAGCGAGGTCCCACAGGGGTCGGTCCTAGGACCAGTGCTATTTTTGGTATATGTGAACGACATGATGGAAGGGTTAGACTCAGAAGTGTCCCTGTTTGCAGATGATGTGAAGTTAATGAGGAGAATTAAATCAGATGAGGACCAGGCAGGACTTCAAAGAGACCTGGACAGACTGGACACCTGGTCCAGCAAATGGCTTCTCGAATTTAATCCTGCAAAATGCAAAGTCATGAAGATAGGGGAAGGGCACAGAAGACCACAGACAGAGTATAGGTTAGGTGGCCAAAGACTGCAAACCTCACTCAAGGAGAAAGATCTTGGGGTGAGTATAACACCGAGCATGTCTCCGGAAGCACACATCAATCAGATAACTGCTGCAGCATATGGGCGCCTGGCAAACCTGAGAACAGCATTCCGATACCTTAGTAAGCAATCGTTCAAGACACTGTACACCGTGTATGTCAGGCCCTTACTGGAGTATGCAGCACTGTTTGGAACCCGCACTTGATAAAGCACGTCAAGAAACTAGAGAAAGTACAAAGGTTTGCGACAAGGTTAGTTCCAGAGCTAAGGGGAATGTCCTATGAAGAAAGATTAAGGGAAATCGGCCTAACGACACTGGAGGACAGGAGGGTCAGGGGAGACATGATAACGACATATAAAATTCTGCGTGGAATAGACAAGGTGGACAAAGACAGGATGTTCAAGGGAGGGGACACAGAAACAAGAGGCCACAATTGGAAGTTGAAGACACAAATGAGTCAGAGAGATATTAGGAAGTATTTCTTCAGTCATAGAGTTGTCAGGCAGTGGAATAGCCTAGAAAATGACGTAGTGGAGGCAGGAACCATACACAGTTTTAAGACGAGGTTTGATAAAGCTCATGGAGCGGGGAGAGAGAGGGCCCAGTAGCAACCGGTGAAGAGGCGGGGCCAGGAGCTAAGACTCGACCCCTGCAACCACAAATAGGTGAGCACAAATGAGTACACACACACACACACACAAACACACACACTCACAAACATATATACACACACACAAACACACACACAAACACACACACACACACACACACACACAAACAACAACACACACACACACAAACAACAAAACACACACAACACACACACACACACACACACACACACACAACACACACACACACAACACACAACACAAACACAAACACACAACACACCAAACACACACACAAACACACACACACAAACACAACACACACACAAACACCACACACACAAACACACAACACACACACAACACACACAACACACACACACACAACACACACACACACAAACACACACACACAACACACACAAGCACCACACACACACACAACAACACACACAACACACAACACACACACACACAACACACACAAACACAAACACACACAAACACACACACAACAACACACACAAACACACACAACACCAAAACAACACACACACACAAACACACACACACAAACACAACACAACACACACACAAGCACACACACAAACACACACAAACACACACAAACACACACAAACACACACAAACACACACACAACACACACCACACAAACACACACACAACAACACACAAACACACACAAACACACATAAAAACACAAAAACAAACCACAAACAAAACACACACAACAACACAACATCACCAAACCAAAAAAAACCAAACACACACAAAACACACTAAAACACAAGTCAAACTGATACATTAAACATGATACATTTAGTACACAATTTCATCTCAGTAAATATTACTTTTAGATATATTTAACAAATTTACTTGAGTTTTATGTTAAAATTATAAAATTTAATAATTATACAGCATATTTTTTTTCTTCTCTGCTTATGTGAAAAAAAAAATCCAAAATATTTTTAACGTAAAGAAAACCACTAATTAAATTTAAGTTCATAAACTCTATAGACAAAGTAAAAACAATAACAAACTAATTTTTATAACAGTTTACCGTCTTTTATAACATAATTGAAAAATACAATTTTCTCGTTGTTTTATTTCTTAACTTTTTTCAAAATATATAATTGGAAAACTGGAAAGTCGTGTTTTTTTTTTTTAATTGACAGATTAAAATGCAATTCTGGATACAGAATTAATGTGCCAAAGTGAAATATATAACTGAATTGTGAGTTGCATTTTAGAAACCTGAGTCAGTGATAAAAACTTTCAAGGTGAATTGATCATGTCTACTGAAACCCGAGATGCTAGAGAACACCTCATACAATAACGCAACAGTGTGTTTATATTTGTCTTGAGAACAGGAGTTCTTAACCTTTTTACGTTGTATAACCCTTGCGGTTTAGCGCTTCTTTTGATTATAATATAATTAACCTTTTTTACGTTGTATAACCCTTGCGGTTTAGCGCAATTACAGACCCCCAGTAGAATTACAGACGATTATAGACCTCCAATAGAATGCCCAATATGTGCCCATACCCCTCCACCATACTATGGAAATCACCATCACCAGTACTATTAGATACAAGTATGACTTCAAAAAACCATCACCATTACTATTAGATACAAGTATGACTTAAAAAAACATCACCATTACTATCAGATACAAGTATGACTTAAAAAACCCATCACCATTACTATCAGATACAAGTATGTCTTAAAAAAACCCATCACCATTACTATTAGATACAAGTATGACTTAAAAAAAACCATCACCATTACTATTAGATACAAGTATGACTTAAAAAAACCATCACCATTACTATTAGATACAAGTATGACTTAAAAAAACCATCACCATTACTATCAGATACAAGTATGACTTAAAAAACCATCACCATTACTATTAGATACAAGTATGACTTAAAAAAACCATCACCATTACTATTAGATACAAGTATGACTTAAAAAAACCATCACCATTACTATCAGATACAAGTATGACTTAAAAAAAACCATCACCATTACTATTAGATACAAGTATGACTTAAAAAAACCATCACCATTACTATTAGATACAAGTATGACTTAAAAAAAATGTCAATAATTCGGTTTTAATATACATATGGACAACGATGAGTGGAAGAGCTGATCGTTTATTCTAAATCTGAATTTTTTTTTTTTAAATTGTTCAGAGATAGACTCTCATACCCCTATTATTTGGTTACTGTACCCTCGCAAGGGGTATGGATACCGCAGGTTACGACCCACTGCCTTAGAGTAAAGTAAGAGGGTTATTTCTTTCCTGTCAGTTTTTCTTCACATTAACATTTGGTTGTGGGAAGACAAGAGGTTTCACCAGGTTTGTCTTGGTGTCACACTGCATGTAATGTCCTCTGGCACCAGTCACTTAGAAATTTCACCAGTTACTGAAATCCGGTGGAGAATTTCACTACATAATCAAGACTAGTAAAGGGTACGGCACAGTTTATTTCTTTCCCGTTTTTCGTACCAGACACGTACCGTACCGTTATGCTTTTTTTTTTTTTGCCCGAGTAACGTAAATAAAAGTCCTGGTTCCTAAAGGGTAAACATCCTGCCTAGGCTACCTTTGATATACCTTTGAAAAGTTTCGAGTTTCACTACTCTCGGAGCCCGGCCATAGGCCAGGCTCGTCTAGTGCTAGCCTTTTCAACCACGCTCCTAATAAAAATTTACGTATATTGATCTTTGATTAACAAAAATAAATTATCAACTCCCAAGAGTAACTGTTGTAGAGCAAGATTCTATGGAGATTCACTTGCAACTGATCCACTCAGTTTTAAGATCTTTTAGCCCTGAATATGCTAATCTAGATTACAATTATAGGCACCTTAAAACAAGTGACAACTTCCAAGTGTTGCAGTTTTTGGATATAACATTTAGTACACCGAAAACAGAGCTTGATGATCAAGAGAACACAGTTACACTATGATTACACTTACATGCTCTTTGTCGACATCTTTCATAATGTGTGCAGATACCAAAATATATACATTAGACTAACTTACACAAGAAGAGCCAATTATAATTTATCTTCAAGAGCAATAACGACTATCACAACGACTTATATTAGGAAGCAGCGAGGATAACGTCAGCTCAGGCTACAGAATGTTTCCCAGGCGCTCGAGAACAAACTACTGCACCATAAAAATGAAATCAAATACTAAGAAACGACAGTTTGGCAAAACTGAAATTTAATGTAAAATAAAATATTACAACATAGGGAATATGTTAGTCTGTTTCAGATTATAATTGTAAATATGTACAGTATTTGGCAGTTTAATTTACAGGTGTGAAAGGCTATCTGAGCTAAACTATGGCTACATACCTTAATGAATAAAACGCACAATACCGTGACTGGAACAACGTACATATAACCCACACACAAGAGAACGATACTTATGGTGCAAGTCGGACTGAAACGTCGTCTCTAGGGGTCAGTAAGTACCTTCATACAAATTACGAAGCATAAATTTAAATGGTCAATGCATTATGAGGAAGGACACAAACTCACCTATTCAAAAATATAATATTTATTAAGGTAACATATACAACCTACAATGTACTCTACTTCAACCAACATTATCACACTACAGTTCACCTTTACCCAGTACTCACATTAGCACACCGCTATTACTGAGTAAAACAAAATATATAAATATTTATAAACAGGGAGGCTCCATGACACCCCTCCCCCCCCCCAATCCCTTCCTGCCGGTCTGTCTACCAGCAGGCTAAAAACACCATACGAATACTCTCCCAAAACTTAAACAGGCCTCTGCACACTAGGACCTTACAGGTAAACATGAGAACATTTAAAATAATAAACTTACCTAATTATGACAACTCCTCCACGCCTCCGCCGCCGTTCTTCTCGTCCTAATACACGCCTCACTCTCCTCTCCTGGCCACTGACTGACCAGGAATAATACACGTCCGGTTTCAGAACATATCCCAGAAAATGACACATGGTGTGCTTTTTTTTATACAATATCGCTACAATACACTGCGTAATAACCGTACATTAGAAAATATCGTACCGCAATTTCGTACTCGTAATTGTAATAAAAAATCAACCGCACAGTACCGAATTCCGTACCATACCATTCTGCCAGTCTTATTCACGAATATATATGATCCAGGATGAAGTATATCAACACATATCATGACCTGGACCGAGTCTATTCACGCATATACATCATGATACTCGACAAAGTCTGTAAACACAAGAATATCTCCACCCATGTGTACACTGTTGTTATTTATCATGCCACCTGGTCGCCTGTGTCACATTGTCACTGCTGCTACCTGCTACTTGGCTGACGATGTAATCTGTCGTTTATTTCTAATGTAAGAGGGAAGGTTCATTGTGAATTCGTAAAGAGATCAGGTGGGGATATTATTGAGCGGTCTAGTTTTATTTTGTGGTTTGACGTGTAAGGTATTTTGGGCATAGGGAAACACTTGGGAACTAGTATCTCTTTCTTCTCCCCCAAAAAACTGAATATCATGTTCATTTCTTCATTATCGAAAAAAAAATCGGGGATTTTTTTTATTTATGATTCATTAGTCTTTCGTCCGTAACCTACGCGTGTCTTAAGAGGCGACTAGAATGCAGGTAATAAGGGGCTAGTAATCCCTTCTGTTTAAATTACTAAATATAAAATAAGAAAAATTTTACGTTTGTTATTTTTTCGGGTCAACCTGCCTCGGCGGGAGACGATGTGTGTTAAAAAATATCTCCACCAAAAAGAAATAATCGCTGTAATTTCATCTGCTACATTCTCTGTTCTTTTATGTTTACAATGCTATTTCCGTGTTGCTCTTGTCTTTTCACTCATTTTTCCCATCTCATTGATGTTCAACCAAACCCGATATTATTACCAATATATCTTTTCCAATAATCACATCTAGTATTAACCTCCTGCTTTGAAAATTACTGTTACACTCTGGTCAGTGTTTTTGTTACGAAACTAAATTATAATAAATGTGGCGGGATCAAACTATCTTTTCAATAGCCTGTGATTTTGTCCTCTAGTGCAATAAGGAGTAGATTCACCAGGCTATTTCTTTTAGTTATCAGATTACCTTGATATAGATCTATGTAAGGTCTTATTTATAAAACCAATGTCGAAAAAACTGAAATATTAAATAATTTTAATTTTTAACTCAACTTATAAGACATAAGATATAATTTCTCTGGCTCAATATATTATACAATAAGTATGGAACGTTAATACATAAAATAAGAAAACTCTTAGTTAAAGGATATTTTCCATAGTCCAGAAATTGTACATTTTACAATTCTCTCTAAATATCTCCTTTCTTATTAGGTAAAGCAATTGGTATATCACTATACAAACAAGAAGACTTAACATTAGTCTTTGGATAACTATCAGTTTCTAAAGACGGTATATCACACATGAAAAATCAATCATAAATGTCAATGCAAAAGCCATAACACTTTGTTATAATTTCACAAGAGTCCCAACTGACACCATGACTTGGCGATTTCACCAGGTTCCCAGAACAGAACCTTCACATAAGTATATTTGTTTCTTTCCTACATAAATAACTTCAGATTAACGCTCGTACTATTCACAGTAGGATCTAGGAACCTTAACACAACAGGCTCCAAAAGTCTATCTGGAACATGGATCCAACTAGCAAGTGAGAGGCACACAATGTCCATTATCCAAGAAGCAAAGTGTCAATAATACTTACTCACTTTACCAACGACCATCGTGTCCTAATAAGAACACAATATGAGGGAGACGTCTTAGAGGATCTCATGGAAGGTGTTGCTCAGTCACTTATAAATCCATAAAAACTCCAGGTTGAGGGCTTGATGTGTCCTCTATGAGAGAACAGCTGGTCACTGGCTGAGGTCAAGCCGGTAGCCACAACGTTGGGTATCATGACGTGGCTTCACCGTGGTAAGGCGGGAATACTGACAGGTTTATAAGCGAATAGCTAGTTAGTTAACTTGAACCGTGAGCACCACAACATGTAAAATCCTACCTAATTACATAGCTAAGTATATAAATTTATATAGTAAGATATTTTCAGTTTAGCTAATCCTGAAAACGTCTCCAATACAATAAACGTACACGGAATACAAAGTTTTCAATACACCTTCCGTACAATTCAAGGTACGCAGTAGTTTTAAATAATAAATATGTCATTCATATTCACCACTAAACACACGTGGGTCATTCAGCGTAAGACGTGGTGGAGGCTTGATCCTCCGTCTGCTAAGCGCCAGACAGATGTGTTTCCTGTTTATACTCAGTCTACAAAGTTGATTGTTATGCACTGTTCTGTTTCAGAAGCGTCTCGCGATCACTTCTCAAGTGTCTCAATCATTTCTTTCAGTTTATCTCTATTTTTGTATGCGTATCATGTTTTTACTTTTTTCTTAGTCCGCTCTAGATCATTCTCAATTTTTCATTTCTTCTCCTAGATCTCGTTTTTTTTAATAGCAGCAGTTTATCATATATATTATTTATTTTCCAATATTTCTATTGTTAAGATTTTCCGATTTTGTTGAGTACTTTTTGTTGAGTACTTATTAATATTATTCTCGCTTCACTTTCTCCCCCATCTGGTTTTTTCCATTTCTCCCTCATAGATTGTTATAATTTCTCAGCATTATTTCCTTGATCTCCTGGGTTCACTACATCTTCATCATCTTCTCTCCATTGTTGATATCCTTGGTTCACTGCCTCTTTTTCCCTCCCTTGATGATCTGGGTTTAGTGCCTCTTCCTCCCCTCCCTTGATTATCTCTTGGTTTCACTGCCTCTTCTTCCCTCCCTTGATGACCTCCTGGTTTCACTGCCTCTTCTTCCCTCCCTTGATGACCTCCTGGTTTCACTGCCTCTTCTTCCCTCCCTTGATGATCTCCTGGTTTCACTGCCTCTTCTTCCCTCCCTTGACGATCTCCTGGGTTCACTGCCTCTTCTTCCCTGCCTTGATGATCTTCTGAGTTCACTGCCTCTTCTTCCCTGCCTTGATGATCTTCTGAGTTCACTGCCTCTTCTTCCCTGCCTTGATGATCTTCTGAGTTCACTGCCTCTTCTTTCATTCTCTGATGGTCTGAGTTCACTGCCTCTTTCATTCTCTGATGGTCTGAGTTCACTGCCTCTTCTTTCATTCTCTGATGGTCTGAGTTCACTGCCTCTTCTTCCATCTCCTGGTGATCTGGTTTCACTGCCTCTTCTGTTCTGATGGTCTTGTTTCACTGCCTCTTCTTCTTCCTCTTTCGCTTCATGGTCTACTTTTTGCTACTTTTTATCCTCTCTTGATGATCTCCTGCTTTTACAGTTTTCTCTTCCCTCCATCCTATTTTCTTTGACTACCTCGTTTATTCCGCTGCTGCCCATCTATACCAGTTTTATGCACTATGACTTTCTCTCCACTGTACTTAGGAGTCTATCATGAGGGTGTCGGAGGGTGGGGGAGGGTGGAGGGTGTTCCGGGTGTCAACGCCCCTGCGGCCCGGTCTATGTATCCTTTTGAGCTGAAAGAGGATCAGTCCTTAACGTCTTCATATTGTGAGGGATCCATACGGGCATAGTGCTTTACATACACGTAAAAATATTAAAAAAATAATGCACTATATGTTGTCTGAGAATGTAAGACCTCCGTTGTTAATGTGTGTCAGAGTCTGCGTTTCCAATGGCTAGCCTTTTCTTGTGGTCCTCCAGCACAAGTGTGTTTGTTTATCTGCTTATTTCTTTGATGATTCGCCAAGTAATAAACAACGCAGTGTTCATCAAATGACTCTAAAGGAGCAGCCAAAATGTGGCCCTGTCATTAGTGAGCCTCAGCATGTCTTACGGTGATATCACGGGAGATTGACCCTCCCCTTGGTGATCACGTAATGCTTGGGGTCGTGGTGTCCTTAGAGTGCAGGCTTCTGAATGGATCTTTTTGTGTCCAGAGTTGAGAATACAGGTTGCTTGATGGGGGTTTGTCTTGCGATGAGCATACAGCTGTCTCCTCGAATCTATTGCGTGTCTGAGGTGAGATTACAGTCTGCTCGAGTGAAGGCAGGTCCTGAGCTCAGAGTTCAGGCTGTTTGCTCATGGTTTGCCCTGTTGTGAGCGTCCAGGCTATACTCTTTTAATGATGTGTCGAGAGTACAGGCTGCTTGCTCATGGATTGTCTGAGATGGGACTACAGACTACTCAAAGGAGGATAGTTCTTAAACTGGGAGTACAGGTTTCTCTAGTCATGACATGAGAGAGCAGACAAGGCATAATATATACTGAGCTGAGAGAAGAGACTGCTTGAGCCGTAAGTGACTCTTGAGTTCGTTTCAAATCTGATGACAGCAAGACAGAATAAGATAAAAGATATTATTATTATTATTATTATTATTATTATTATTATTATTATTATTAATTTATTTATTTATTATCAATATTACTGTTGTTGCTGTTTTCGTAGGAAGAAACACCATACTAGTAAGGGCCATAAAGTACCTGGGGATGGGAAGGTAATCAGTTTAAATCCGATCAAGGTGGAACAGCTTCAATTCCTTACATGAAAATCCTTGCACCAACATCAGATCACACCCCCTGAAGGGAGAAATTTACATCCCCTGATCAATGTTTTCCTGGGGATTATCACTCGCTCTCCACGCTGCCTACACATCATTAATCATATCATAACTATAAGGAAATTATTAAGCTTTGGCTTGACATAGCTCAGTCAGGCAGCCTCGTCAGTGTTACCAAGATAATGTTCGTGGAGAACATTACACATCAAGTTGATTAATTTGATACATGTTCAACACTTAAGTTTCACCTAAAACTCCAGTGTGTTGTACCTGTGTCTTATTCATTAAAGTTAGCCTGGGGCTAAAGCTCTCGATTCACACGGCGAGTGTCTGGGTTCGATTCTCAGCGAGGGTAGAAACATTGGGCGTGTTTCTTTACACAGGTTGTCTATGTTCCCTATCAGTAAAATGGGTACCTGGGTGTTAGTCGACTGGTGTGGGTCGCATCCTGGGACAAAACTGACCTAATTTGCCCGAAATGCTCAGCATAACAAGCGGCTTTCTATATAGTATTATATCATTGATGTCAGCTAGGCCTGTATACCTTGTACATGTGCTTGTAGTACATTAAGATATTATTATATTACATTATATTATAACGGTGATTCACTGGTCTTAGGACAGAATTCGCAAATCTCCATAGCTAACTTTGATCGATGTTCTGATCCAGTAAGGAAAATTCCTGAAGATCCAATATTATTGTCAGTTGGAGGGCATTGTCAGCAGTCACTGAACAAGTTCCAAGGTATATAAATAAAATACTTTACAAGTTACTTTCCCTCAATTACATTACGAAATTTTGCTACGTTCCTCGAATTCGTCTTGCATGACATCCTCTGACATCCTGTGTATGACAGACCAGTGACAATGTATTTCTGGCAATTTTAGAGCCGAGATATGATACACTAAAGTAAGATGTACGGTATGTATACCTGTGGCTGGAAATGATTTATAGCGACATCATAAAGTCTCTTGGAAGATGTCCCTGTGGGATTCACAATACAGTATATGGAACAATTCACACCTAACTTATATATAAACAGAAGAAATTTTAAGCGATGGAGCAAATTATCGTCAAAACCTTCCTCTCCGAACTGTTGAATACTAGAGAAAATGTATTCTTGTGTTAGTCTTGAAATGATGCTGAGTTACACCGTGTCCAGGAGAGTTACTTCACTATCTCAACTACTGAAACTCTCTAAATTTTGCTTCCAACATCTCTCGTTACATCAAGAACGTGAGCATATTATCAAGAAAATCTTTCCCTGTCACATTTTTTTTCTGCGGCGCTGCATATCATCCCAGACTAAACAATTGCTTGCGGTCACACGAGAAAGTATAATTAAGAATGTTGGAAGGTGGCAACTGTAGTATTCTAAAGAATTAGTGTCGTGTCCGGTGGAAATTAACACGCAGAATTATTTGAGCTTTGGGTGGAAATCTTGACTTCGTTGTTGATGCACTTATTTTTTTTAATTGAATTTCAACAAAGTTTCATAACCTGCAAACTTAATAGAATGTAAGATTTCATTAGCATTACAGTTCGTTGATTTCTTCCACATCTCAGTTTCGTCACAACTTCTCATTAAATCTAGCTAATTTACGTTAGATTAACTTAGGAATATATATATATATATATATATATATATATATATATATATATATATATATATATATATATATATATATATATATATATATATATATATAATGTCGTGCCGAATATGTAAAACTGGTC
>NC_069474.1:11692517-11742517 GCF_026875155.1 Cherax quadricarinatus | reverse complement strand
ATATATATATATATATGTATATATATATATATGTATATATATATATATATATATATATATATATATATATATATATATATATATATATATATATATGTATATATATATATATATATATATATATATATATATATATATATATATATATATATATATATATATATATATAAAATTCACTGGACCATGGTCCAGTGAATTAAGGCGTCATGAGTTTTGCCCACCATGAGGCAGGCCAAAGCAGCATGGGGTCGAGTCCATGGCTAGTGCAGTGCTGTTATTGATCAATACCACTCGTTCGTGGGCACAATAATATATATATATATATATATATATATTATATATATATATATATATATATATATATATATATATATAGATAGATAGATAGATAGATAGATGGATGACCTAGACTGTTTAATTCAACTAGGAAATGGTTTATATCTATATTCTTAGGTATTAAACTTAAAACATCAACATATAAGTACCACTTATCTCTAATGGGAAGGATTTTGTTAAACAATATTGTTTCAGAGTATCCCATGTACAAATTGCTAGGGACAGGTGAGAGGGGCTCTCCTATTGCCACACCAAACTTTTGAATATAAAACTCGCCATTATACACAAACTTTGCATCAACGTTACAGAGTCAGGGGAGTTTGGCAAGGTTCCTTCCCTTGCTTGGTATGGCGACCAGGCAGAAGCTAGGCGTTGTTTCTCATACCCCAGAGCATCAGGCTTGTGTTCAAGTTATTTCATCTCCTGCAGAGTGTACTGGTCTAGGCTGCTATCATGTATCCCAGTACACTGGTCTAGGCTGCTTTCATCTATCCCAGTACACTGGTCTAGGCTGCTTTAATCTCTCCCAGTACACTGGTCTAGGCTGCTTTCATCTCTCCCAGTACACTGGTCTAGGCTGCTTTCATCTATCCCGGTACACTTGTCTAGGCTGCTGTCACCTATCCCAGTACACTGGTCTAGACTGCTTTCATCTATCCCGGTATACTGGTCTAGGTTGCTTTCATCTATCCTTGTACACTCGTCTAGGCTGTTTTCATCTCTCCCGATACACTGGTCTAGGCTGCTGCCACCTATTCCGGTACACTGGTCTATCCTGCTGTCTAGGCTGCTGGCATGTATCCCAGTACACTGGTCTAGGCTGCTGTCACTTAGCCTGGTACACTGGTCTAGGCAGCTGTCATTTATCCCTGTACACTGGTCTAGGCTGCCGTCATCTATCCCAGTACACCTGTGTAGGCTTCTGTCTAGGAAACTGTCATCTATCCCAATACACTGATCTAGGCTGCTGTGACCTAACCCGGTACACTGGTGCAAGCTAGACTGCTGTCATCTATCCCAGTACACTGGTTTAAGCCAGACTGCTGTCATCTATCCCAGTACACTGGTCTAGGCTGCTGTCACCTTGCCCGGTACATTTATCTAGCCTGCAGTAATCTATCCTGATACACTGATCTATTCTGCTGTCGTCTGTTCCGGTACACTGGGCTAGGCCAGGCTGCTGTCATCTATACCAATACATTGGTCTAGAGTGCTGTCATCTATCCAAGTACATACTTTGGTCTAGACTGCTGTCATTTATTCCGCTACACTATTTAGGTTGCTGTCATCTATTCCGGTACATTGGTTTAGGCTGCTTTCTTCCATCCCGGTATACTGGTCGAAGCCAGGTCATCTATCCCTGTACACTGGTCTAGGCTGCTATTTTCTGTTCCTGTATACTGGTCTAGGCTGTTGTCAGCTATGCTGGTACATTGTCCCAGATTGCTTTCATCCAACCCAAAAGACTGGTCTCGGCTGCTATCATCTATTCCGGAATGCTGGTCTCGGAGTTTGAGATATTACTTCTGCCCGGCCTTGTCATGTGTGATCTCTCTGTTGTTTTTTGACTGACGTTACTGACTTGTGATTTGTCAGCTTCTTGCCTCTGTTTCATCCACGTGTCTTTTCCTGTATCCCTCTGACTTGCGATCACTCTCCCTGACCTGTGATCCCTTCCTCTGACCTGTGATCCTACCTTTTGACCTATAATTCCTCTCTCCGACCTGTGACTCCTCTCTTTGACCTGTGATCCCTCCCTCTGACCTGTGATTCCTTTCCCTGACCTGTGGTCCCTCCCTGGGACCTGTGATCCCTTCCCCTGACTTGTGTTCCCTCCCTCTGACCTGTGGTCTCTTCCCCTGACCTGTGTTTCCTCCCTTTGACCCTGACCCGTGATCCTTTCTTCTGACCTGTGATTCCTCTCTCTGACCTCTGATCTCTCCCTCTGACATCTGATCCTTCTCTCGATCCTGAGATTCATTCCTCTCATCAGTGATTTATGCCTCTAACCTGTGATCCATTAGCCTCTGATTCATGTCTCTGATCTTGATTCTTCACTTTGATCTATACCTTTTTTTTCTAAATTAACCTGGCTAGGCAAAGGCATCTAGTTGGGATGAAAAATTCTACTGAAACTCAAAATTAAAATTTTTCAGTAACTGCAAAATTGCAATATATATATCAATAATAAAATTTGAAAATTACCAGTCTTACAGTTTCATGTAAAAATCATAGAAGCCAAAAATAGAAATCAAATCAACGGAAGTTGACGGAGAGGTCAAAGGGAAATAGATAGAATCTCCATCACTCGAGTTAAGACTGGTAAAAAACACTGTAACAACATTTCAACTTTTTTTTTTTGTAAGTCACTTAATACAGCAAGGTTGTTCGTCTCACACTGCCAGTGTGTGTTGTCACATTTTATAAGCTCGTGTTTCATTAAGTTGATTAAGTTAGTTCGTAGACTCTAATACTTCTCTTGCTGTCTGTGCTACAAGCCACAATCGGTAACACTCCCAATTACACTCAACAAAGAAAAAAATAACTTCCTGATAATTCATGTAATTAAAGAGCAAGATGGCACAATACCGTGACTGGAACAATAAACAAATAATCCGCACATCGAAAAGAGGAACTTACGACGACGTTTCGGTCGGACCGAAACGCCATAGTAAGCTCCTTTCTCTTATGTGTGGGATACATGTGTATCATGTGATTAAGTATTTTCCATTGCAATTATCTATGTACATTGTGTGCTGAATGTACATGGATTGTTAGCATAAGCTAACTCAATAATGAGCATTAAAATATACGTTGATTACAACGATTATAAGGAAGTAGTGATCACAGTGTTATCCATCAGTTGATGAACAAGAGAGACGGGCTGGGCAGATCAATTACCCGGACAAAGTAATCAATCCGTCCGCTCAACTTTTACCCTGAAAAGTCAGGCTGACACAACACCCTAACGATCACCTAACAATTTAAGTTCGTATACTACCACTAGATGGATCTCAGTTCCGTGTTTACAGCAGACGATGTTGATCCCAGGTATCTGATGTGTCTTGCGCGCGCTTAATGACTATGTAGGTACCCGGCACAAGCGAAATGTTTCACGATAATGAATAAAAGACATGTGCAACATCTGGGTATCTTTACTCGTAGATGTTTCGCCATCCAATGGCTTTATCAGTACATTACATGGACAGAAATATATACAGCAAATGGTGGAAGATAAGGTAATCAGTCCCTCAGCCTAGGAGTTTCTAGGCTGAGGGACAGATGACCTTATCTTCCACTATTTGCTTTATTTATTTATATTATGTCCTTGTATTGTTTTAATAAAGTCAGAGATTAGCGAACCGTCTACAAGATGCCAAGATGATTTCTCTCGTAATATTTAGCCCATAATCGCACCAAGATTGATAATCATTAACAAGATAGCTGTTATACATTTTTCCTGGGCCATCTTATTGCCTGATGAATAAAGGAGTGTTTGACTTTTTCGTTTTTATTTATAAATGCACTTGGTACAGGTTCATGTGACCTAAAGAAACTGAGCCTAACCTAACCAAGCCTAACCTAACCTAGCCTAACCTAACCTAACCTAACCTAATCTAACCTAATCTAATCTAACCTAACCTAACCTAACCAAACCTAACCTAGCCTAATCTAGCCTAACCTAATCTAACCTAACCTAACCCAGCCTAATATAACCTAACCTAACCTAACCTAGCCTAATCTAACCTAACCTAACCTAATCTAACCTAACCTAACCTAACCAAACCTTACCTAACCAAGTCTAACCTAACGTACTCTAGTCTAATCTAACCTAACCTAACCTAGCCTAATCTAACCTAACCTAATCTAACCTAACCTAACCTAACCTAACCTAACCAAACCTTACCTAACCAAGTCTAACCTAACGAACTCTAGTCTAATCTAACCTAACCTAACCCAAATTCAAACCTTCAATGATTGTAAAGTGATACTGCAACTTGTGAGAGGCTTCAATCTTAAATAAATACAGTGGAACCTCAAATATCGAACTTTCTTCGGTCCAGAAGGCTGTTCGAGTGCCTTTACCGAATGAATTTATTCCCATCAGGAATAATGTAAATTAGATTAGTCCATTTCAGACCCTCAAAAATACACTTACAAAAACACACTTACATAATTGGTCGTGTTAGGAGCAGTTCGATTTTTGAGGTTCCACTGTACTCCGTATTTCAGGATATTAGTCTCCCTGTAACCTGGAGAAAAATAAGATATTTGTAATGCTTGAAGCTAAGCAAAATGATGCATTGAAACTGAAAGCAGAATGTGATCATTTTTTTTCTTCTTGATATTGTTGAGGGTAACTGGACACTTAGGGAAATTTGGATAAGGTTATGATAGAGATAAAATTGTTTTATAATCCTGTGGAAATAAAATAACTACGGTAATTATAAACCAAAAACTTGTAGATTTTAGTAAATGTAGATGTGTAAAAGACTTAAGATTACGGATTAGGAGAAATCTGAAGACATGGTAATACCTGAGAAGTGTTAGAAACAAAGCTGACGGATTGCTTGGCTTACTACCAAGAAATATATATGGCAAATGTCTCAGGGTTACAATATATACATCACTGGTAATGCTTCATTTAAGTATTTTAGATAATGAACATAAAAAGGATGAGAAAACCTACAGAAAGACGACGAAGTTAATCCACTGTACCAGAAATCTTTCTTATAAAGGAAGATTAAGAATAAATAATTAATATTCTATGTAGAACGAGGGAGGAAGGAAAGTGGAAATTGAATAAAGTTCAGGAAATATTTAATCAAGACAGAACTCGCAACAATTATTTCATATTTTGCAAAGTAAAACATAGAAAAGATTTCGAGATGCTTTTGTTTTGGGATGCAGTTGCAGATTAATAGCACAGCTTTACAAATTCAAAATTTATGTAAAAACAAGGTGAGTAAATTGGGTTTGACAAGAAAATAAGTGGGAATGACTGAGGGCGAGTAGAACACGTCTTGGACATGTATAGAAGTGTTTTTCAGTTATCGTTTTACCTTAGTAGTTTAAAAAATGAATTTCAGTAATCAATAATTGTAGGATTTTAGTAATAAAAGAAAAATAGAATAATAATGTATATACTTAATTATTTAAAAAAATGAAAATTACTAATCACAATAGTTATTCTGAAATAAAATTAGACGAAGGTAATTAGGAGAGACGATCATTTATCTCACTACTGCCACCACTGAATACCAGCAGCACCACTGAACACCAGCAGCACCACTGAACACCAGCAGCACCACTGAACACCAGCAGCACCACTGAACACCAGCAGAACCACTGAACACCAGCAACACCACTGAACATCAGCAGCACCACCAAACACCAGCAGCATCACTGAACACCACCAGCACCACTGAGCATCAGCAGCACCATTGAACACAAGCAACACCACTGAACACCAGCAGCACCACTGAACACCTCCAGCACCACAAAACACGAGCAGCACCACAAAACACCACCAGCACCACTTAGCATCAACAGCACCATTGAACACAAGCAGCACCACTGAACACCAGTAGAACCACTGAACACCAGCAGCACCACAGAACACCAGCAACACTGGACACCACCAGCACCACTGAACACCAGCAGCACCACTGCCCAAGAGCAGCGCCACTGAACATCAGCAGCACCACTGAACATCCGCAGCACAACTGAACACCAACAGCACCACTGAACACCAGCAGCATTACTGAACACCAGCAGCACCATTGAACACCAGCAGCATCACTGAACACCACCAGCACCAGTGAATACCAGCACCACTGCACAAGAGCAGCACCACTGAACACCAGCAGCACCACTAAACACCTGTAGCACCGCTGAACACCAGCAGCACTACTGAACAACAGCAGCACCACTGAACATCAGCATCACAACTGAACACCAGCAGCACCACCACTGAACACCACCAGCACCACGAAGCACCAGGATCACCACTGAACACCAGCAGCACCACTGAACATCAGCAGCACCACTGAACACCAGCAGCACCACTGAACACCAGCAGCATTACTGAACACCAGCAGCATCACTGACCACCACCAGCACCAGTGAACACCATCAGCACCACTGCACAAGAGCAGCACCACTGAACATCAGCTGCACCAATGAACACCTGTAGTACCACTGAACACGAGCAGCACCACTGAACATCAGCAGCACCACTGAACACCAGCAGCACCTCTGAACACCACCAGCACCTCTGAACACCACCAGCACCTCTGAACACCACCAGCACCACTGAACATCAGCAGCACAACTGAACACCAGCAGCACCACTGAACACCACACAGCACTACGAAGCACCAGGATCACCACTGAACACCAGCAGCACCACTGAACATCAGCAGCACCACTGAACACCAGCAGCACCACTGAACACCAGCAGCATTACTGAACACCAGCAGCATCACTGACCACCACCAGCACCAGTGAACACCATCAGCACCACTGCACAAGAGCAGCACCACTGAACATCAGCTGCACCAATGAACACCTGTAGTACCACTGAACACGAGCAGCACCACTGAACATCAGCAGCACCACTGAACACCAGCAGCACCTCTGAACACCACCAGCACCTCTGAACACCACCAGCACCTCTGAACACCACCAGCACCACTGAACATCAGCAGCACAACTGAACACCAGCAGCACCACTGAACACCACACAGCACTACGAAGCACCAGGATCACCACTGAACACCAGCAGCACCACTGAACATCACCAACACCACCAAATTACAAGAGCACCACTGAACACCACAAGCACCACTAAACACCACCAGCACCACCAAACACCACCAGCACAACCAAACACCACCAGCACCACTGAACACAAGCAGGATCACTGAACACCACCAGCTCCACTGAACACCACCAGCACCACTTAATACCACCAGCACCACTGAACACCATCATCACCACTGAACACCAGCAGCACCAATGAACACCACCAGCGCCACCAAACACCAGCAGCACCACTGAACACCAGCACCACTGAGCATCAACAGCACCATTGAACACAAGCAGCACCACTGAACACCAGCGAACCTAGAGGCAAGAAAGTAAAAAAAAATAGAAATGGGATTCGCATGCAAAACGAATCTGGTCGACGCTGGGGTGAGACAAGCAAATTATCCCACAGCTGTAACCTATGTCGGGCAGAACTACAACAAGGCGGAAGTAGGCCAAAAAATGCAATGAAAAAACAACAATAAAAAGCGAGAAGGAATGAACGGTGGACTACCTCGTTAGAGACCACCGGTGAACTACAGTTAATACCGAGAAAACGTGAAGGAAGAAATTAACTAGGCAAATGAATGTTACAATATTTGTTGGTAAAACATTTCACAAATTAACTCATATTCTGGTAAGGAAAAGTTTCCGTCCATCATCGACTGTTTTCAAGTCACATCTCAGATTATAACTGGGACTTGATAATGGTCCTGTGGAAAGCGAAACTTCTCGTAAAGTTTTCTCTCCAAAATGTGGATTAGTATTGGAAACACTGCCTCTTCCTTGTCGTGTGAGTATATTTAATTGAATCATAAGATAATTAAAGAGAATCAAGTATAACACCTTAACTACTGGAAAAGTTTGGAAGCACTTAACTTGTACTCACTGGAGCACAGGCGAGAAAGATACATTATAATCTACACCTGGAAAATCCTAGAGGGACTCATCCCTAATCTGCACACAGAAATAACTCCCTATAAAAGCAAAAGAATTGGTAGGCGATGCAACATACCCCCAGTGAAAAGTAGGGGCGCCATTAGTACATTAAGAGAAAACACTAACTGTCCGGCGCCCAAGACTGTTCAAAAGCCTCTTTGGTTGACTTCAAGAGGGAGCTGGACAGATACCTAAAGTCAGTGCCAGATCAGCCGGGCTGTGGTTCCTACTTTGGACTACATACAGACAGGAGTATCAGCCTAGTTGATCAGGCCCTGATCCACCGGGAGGCCTGGTCATGGACCAGGCTGCGGGGGCGTTGATCCCCGGAATACCCTCCAGTTAGGTAGACAACACAGAAGAAAATAGTGAAACGGCAGCGAAATAATCATAGGAAATAGCACAGTAATTAGCTGAGAATAGAATAGTAGGTTCGGTAGGCAACGTACTCTCTTCATACACGAAGTGTCCGTGGTTCAATCCCCGGCATAGGTGCTTTCCCTGGGTGTGTGTTGAATCCTGAGTGACAAGATTAAAGGACCCCCAGTCGAAATAAGACAGAAATTCCTTGACCACGCACTGACTTTCTTGAGCTATCCTCGGAGGCTAATCCTTCCCCAGGTTAAAAGTCCGAACAAATCTTATGTACAGTGGAAATACGAAAGATCTAGTATTCTGATTTCTATCTTTCTGATTGAGTTCTAAGATGCACTAGGAAGTAGAGAGAATTAGCATGTATTGGCAAATGTAAATCACTATATAGGTAATGAAAAGTACTGACGAGCTACGGTGTACCTCAAAACTGTCTTCGAGGGTGATAGACTGATTACATTGTCTTTAACTCTACTGTTTTAGCTGTATCTATATTAGACTGAAGAAGCCTACTGTGTAGGCTGAATGTTTCGAAATTAAGATACCTAAGTGTTGCACCTGCATCTTATCAGCTTGTCTGTATTGCATACCATTTTCATACTCATACTTTATACCTGGACAGAACCGGTGGAGAGTGTAAGAATAGTGGACGAAAGTGGGCTGGAGTTGGTAGGGGCAGCGGGGCCCTACACTGTGGGCCAGAGACCCTCCCTAACTTGTCGAGTCCATGGAGGCGACCCACCACCAACGGTCACCTGGTGGAGGGACGGACGTCTCCTAGACAGCACCTACCACCACCAGTCCTTACCAAGGTTAGTCTTACGTTCCTCTTGTTTGTGTATGAAGTTCGTTCTCTACTATACGTAAATATCTCTTTCAATCTAGTAGGAAATGTTAATTAAGCTCTCATTCTCTAGATTTTTTCCCGACTCAGGATAACATTATCATGGTGACGATGCTTGAGCGGCCTGCGTGCCACACTAAAAACATTGTGCCCTGAATACCTTAAAAATAACCCTTTACGCCAAAATACACCATAAATTACAGTTCACAACTTGGAACGAGTTATGGATATAGTTTCGAACTTCATCTATTGGACTTCAAGTAGTTTCTATCATATCGTGCTTAATATCTGTAATTTGATAGTAAATCTGTCACGGTTGCTGCAAATTGTTATTGATATTTGAAAATTGTTAACACAGTTAAAAATTGGTAGTGATTGCAGAGAAATAAAAGTGTTGGCAGCGTATTTAATGTTAAAAGAACAGAAAATAATCAGATTGTTCTATTGCCTGTAAATTATACCACTCAAACTCTCCATACCAGTTTTATAGTGCATTTATCCATATATTTACGGAATTCCCATTCCTTCTGTCAATAATTCGTCTGTTGACCAAGTACTTTACTCGGGCACCTTTTAACTTATGTATATTCTGCGTGTTACAGTAGTGTTCGCTCCACCTACCATCGCTTCTTAATCTTTGTATGTGTGTGTGTGTGTGTGTGTGTGTGTGTGTGTGTGTGTGTTACGACTTAATCTTCACCGTAACAATAGGGGCACAAATAACTCCAATTTTTTGTTAGTTTTATTTTATTACCAATGGTATTTGGTTAGTGAATTAAAATAACCACAAGCAATTATAAATGAAATACTATACAGCAAGGAACCCAATCTTACGTTCAAATTCTCATTAACAGAGTATTATACAATAATTTCAATTAATAATCTACTAATCTCACCATTTAACTCTTTTTAGAAAGGTCTGGGGTAACGAAATAGTTATCTTTCATAAGTGACATGAATTACCAGACTTCAGGAAACTAATGGCAAAGGCAAGACAATAGACTTGGTATAAAGTTTTAGTTTAAGCTAGGAGCTTTGGGTTGAAGACCCGTACCGAGTCAGAGCTAGGAGCTGACTGACTCACTCAACTGCTTCATAGTATGACTTCAGCTCGGCCAGAAGGCGACGCGTGGCGTCAATTCTAGAACGACCAATTGGTCACTACAGTAGTGGTTACACATTCGTAATACCTAACCTAATAATAATATAATATAGTACAATATAATACAATGAGAGTACTTTTGATGATTCATACTGTACCCGATAATAATATATAGTCGAACCTGCTTTATCTAGCTAGTAATAAAGTGGTTCGCGATATATTATTACAGAACTTATTTTAACCAGGCCTTTTATTTTTGTATATAATGGAGTGAAGGGCGCGTAAGTGTGTGTGTGTGTATGTGTGTATGTGTGTATGTGTGTGTGTGTGTGTGTACTCATTTATTTGCGGTTACAGGGGTTGAGCCATAGTTCCTGGCCCCGCCTCTTCGCTGGTCGCTAATAGGTTTACTCTCTCCCTGCTCCATGAGCTTTATCGTACATCTTATATGGATCCTGCCTCCACTACATCACTCTCCAGACTGTTCCTCTTCCTGACAACTCTATGACTAAAGAAAAACTTCCTAATATCCTTATGACTTATCTGATTATTATTATTATAATCAAGGGGAACCGCTAAACCCGGAGGATTATACAGCGCCTGGGTGGGAGGATGTGGAAGGCATTCAGGCTTAATTCGGGGAACTGGAGCACAGATCCAATTCCCTAAATCAAGAGCCCCTCACCAACATCAAGGAACCTTCCTTGAGGGGATGACTTATCTGAGCTCTCAACTTCTAGCTGTGACCCCTTGTTGCTGTGTTCCGTCTCTGAAACATTCTGTCCCTATCTACCTTGTCAGTGCCTCTCAGCTTTTATTAACGTGTTCTCATGTTCCTCCCCCCTATTCCTCCTGTCCTTCAGTATTGTCAGGATGAGTTCCCTTAACCGTTCCTCGTAGGACATACCCCTCAGCTCAGGGATTAGTCTTGTTGCAAACCTTTGCACTTTCTCTAATTTCTTGACGTGTTTGACTAGGTAGGGGTTCCGTACTGGTGTTGCATACTTAAATATAGACCTGAGGTACACGGTGTATAGTGTTGTGAATGAGTCCTTACTTAGATGTCGAAATGCTATTCACGGCTTACCAGGCTTCCGTATGCTGCAGCAGTTATTTGGTTGATGTGCTCCTCAGATGTGTTCTGTATGATGCTTACCCCAAGATCCTTTTCCTTGAGTGAGGTTTGCAGCCTTTAACCTCTTAAGCTGTATTCCGTCTGCAGTTTTCTCTGTTTTTCACCAAGATTCATAACTTTGCACTTGTTGAGATTAAACTCCAGAAGCCATTTGTCGGACTAAGCTTGCAGCCTGTCCAGATCCCCTTGTAAGCTTACCTGATCCTCCTCCGCTTAGCTTCACATCGTCTGCAAACAGTGACACCTCTGCATCTATCCATTCCATCATATCATTCACATATTCAAGAAACTGTACCGTACTTAGGACTGACCTTTGTGGAACCCCATACAACAGATACACCCACTCTGACACCTAGTCTCGTACCAACACACGCTGTTTCCTTCCTGTCAGGTATTCCCTGATCCATTGCAGTAATTTCCCTGCTACTCGTGCCTGCTCCTCTAGCTTTTCAACCAGTCTCTTGTGTGGTAATGTGTCGAAAGCCTTCTTACAATCCGAGAAGATGCAGTCTACCCATCGTTCTTTCTCCTATCTTACTTCTGTTACCTTATGGTAGAACTCTAGTAGGTTTGTGACATGGGATTTTCCTTCCCTGAAGCCGTACCAATTATCATGCATGACCCCTTTTCTTTCTAGGCGCTCCACCATTCTTCTCATGATAATCTTCTCCATAACTTTACATGCTATACTTGTCAGCGACACTCGTCTGTAATTTAGTGCAGTCTGCCTATCTTCTTTCTTAAAAATCGGAACATCATTTGCCTTCTTCCACACCTCAGGCAGTTGCTCTGTTTCAATAGATTAATTGAAGATTGTTTTTAGTGGACCCAAGGAGAGATATTATTTGGGCTCACCGCCTTTGAGGTACCTAGTTCCCCAAGCACTTTCTTCACCTACTCCTCGGTTGTGTGCAGTGTGTCCAGCACTTGCTGGAGCACCCTACCACTTCGGTATACTGGAAGCCCCTCTGCTTGCATTGTGAATACCTCCCCAAATAGTGAGCTGAGCTCCTCACTTCCTTGTTGTTCCCTGTGAGCTCTCTTCCTTCCATCCTCAGCCTGATTACCTGGCCCTTAACTGTTGTTTTCCTCCTAATGTGGCTGTATAATAACTTTGGGTTAGATTTGGCTTTTGAGGCTATGTATTCTCGTATTCATGCAGGGTTTCTCTCCTTATCCATGCACATTCATTACTTTTTCTTCGGCTCGACTCCCTGTTTTCCTATGTTCTTTGCCTTCTATACATTATCCATGATCTAGTACACTTGGCCTTGGCCTCTCCACACCTGGTAAACCATGGGCTCACTCCAGTCTTCCGTTGTTTCTGTTGCCCCTTGGTACGAACTTCTCCACTGCCTCCGTGCACTTTGTGGTCACATGATCCATCATTTCATGTAGGAATTGCCTCATACTTGTATAGTCCTCTTTTTGGAGGTTTGGCTTCTCCTGTCCTTCTCGCTCTACTTCACTCTCTATTGTTAACTCTATGTATTTGAAACTCAAGACCCAGTGATTGCTAGCACCTAGGGGCTTTCATGTGAGATATTGCCTATGCATGAACTGTTCATGGTGAATAGGGGTCCTGCCTTGTTGGTACATCATCTCTCTTTCTGGTTCTGTCCCTAACATGAAGTTTTCCAGTACTGCCTACAGCATTTTGGCTTTCCACATCTCTGTGGCTCCAGATTCTCTCTGTCAATCTTCTTATGGTTGAAAACCCACATGATGAGTGAGTTTCCCCTAGGCTAGTGTGTCCACCATCAATCTGTTGCTTTCATCACATTCTTTTTGTGACCTCCTGCTGTTCAGTGGTGGGCTGTACATAGCTGCTATCATCACTTTTGCACCCCCAGTTTGAAATGTTCGTACTATGTAGTCATGTGCTACTCCTCTGACTAGTCCTCCCATCTCCCATCTCCAGTGGTTTTTGGTAAGCAATGCTTCTCCTCCTCACCCCCTCTGTTCCCCATCTTTCCTCAATATGTGAATGCTATGATGTCCGGAGATGCCTCAGTGATTCTTTCGTGCCACTCCTCACTGCTACTTGTAGTTCCATCTGCATTGGTGTACCATGCCTTTAGCTTCCTTTCTAGAACTGTATTCTTGGGGTAGGACGGGTGATGCAGGCTGTGGGTGTGAAAGGCAGGCCTGGATATAATGGTAGGCTGCTGTTGTGATGGTATTAGTGCTGGGGAAGGGGGACTGACGGTATTGAGTGTGGCTCGGTTCTGGTTATTGTGGTTGGCTGGTGTGGGGTGGTAGGGGTTGAGTGGATGCTGTGGGTGGTTCTGTTGGTGGCTGTGTCCACTGTTTTCTACTGTCTGTCGGTACCTGTCCTGTCCCCCCTTCCCCCTTCTGCCTCTGGTGTGTTTTTTTTTTTCTCTCAGTTCTTCCCTTTCTTTTTGTGTTCTGTCGTGGTCGAGGTAACCTGGGGATTTTGGAAAACTTTTGGCAGTGGTTTCCTCTGCAGGATTTTGTTTTTAACATTTCTGTTGTATAGGGTGGTTCCTTTCCCTCGAGTACTACATAAGTCTGAAAATTTGTCGGTTGGGTCAAGTCCTCTCCTGTTAAAGTGATGATGCTCTCAATCTCTTATACCTCTTGTCTTCTTTTGTGAAAGGTCTCCATTTCTACCTCTTGGAACCAATAAGTAACGAGTGTCCTTTCCCTTTCCTCATCCCATTCTGTTTCCTTCTGTATCTCTGGGTCTGATTCAAGTTTCTCTTTGGTTGTCTCCTTTATTTCCCAGACTTCCCAGTAGCCCTATATCGTTTCCTCAAGGACTTTCCTGCTCTCTTCCCTCTCTGAATCCCCCACTGTCAGCTGTTCCTTGACCCTGCTCCTTGTTCCTATTGGTCCTCACCTTTATGTTCCTCTTCAGCACTTCACTTACTCCACCAGGATCAGCATCCTTGTCTCAGCAGCAAGAGCTCGTAACTCCCACTTCTTGCTCTCTGTAGATTTCTTCTCCTCCATTGTGTTGCATAGCTCACTTAACCTTTTTTCCCACTCCTGTTCAATTGTGCCCTTGATTCTTCTTCTGCGTGCGTGCGTGTGTGTGTGTGTGTGGTGTGTGTGTGTGTGTGTGTGTGTGTGTGTGTGTGTGTGTGTGTGTGTGTGTGTGTGTGTGTGTGTGTGTGTGTGTGTGGTGTCTGTGTGGGTGTGTGTGTGTGTGTGAATAAAGCTTGTGCCTCTTCTCCTCTACTTCCATCATGTCTAAATTTGAGTACCTTGTGTGTGTGACAGTAAAGCGGTCGCCACCTCCGACACGTCGAGGAGAGCGAGGGTGGAGCCTGGACCGGTGGTGGTAAACACGATACACCTGCGGGCGCTCAAGAAGGAAGACCTCCGCTCCACCTACACCTGCCAGGCAGTCAACCATGACCTGGCTCCCACCAAGGAAGCCGCCGTAGAGCTCGACATGAACTGTGAGTACTTGTGGTGTTTTCAAAGTGAGAATAGAGAAACATAGTGATCTAATCATAGCTACGTAGTTGACTTAGCGATTTGTGAGCTTCAGCTCCTGGCCCCGTCTCTTAATTTTACAGTGAGTAGTGTGGTAGATTTATATGTAGTGGAGTGGTGTTAGTATTATGTAGATTATAATGTAGTGGTAATCGTTTTATTATAGAATGTAGTGGTGACAGTCTTCTTTATAACTTTCGCGGTGGTAGTTTTAATAGATATTGCAGTGGTGGTAGTTTTAATGAATATTGCAGTGGTGGTAGTTTTAATAAATATTGCAGTGGTGGTAGTTTTAATAAATATTGCAGTGGTGGTAGTTTTACATATCCTTTTCATGACTGACTTTTTCTGGAATTATTGTTTTGTATTTAAAGATGTCAATATCATCTGCTGTTCTCTGTTCTCTCTCTCTTGATCCTTCATTTCTCGATTACTTTTATTCTTTAAAAATATTTACCAATGCCCCTTCATCTGGGTCTCTCTCTGATTTCATTTATTTTTGAATATTTTGTATATTGTGAGTATCTCGTAGCTCAGTTGTTAGCGCACTTGACTCCCACAGTGAGGTCCATGGGCCGATTCTCGGTACTGGTGGAAACATCAGGACATGTTTCCTTAAGACACCTGCTGTCCCTGTTCACCTAGCAGTAAAATAAGTACCTGGGTGTTAGCCGCCTGGTGTGGGTCGCATCATGGGGGCAAAGAGACTTAATTTACCGAAATGCTCTAAATAACACAGGGCTTTCTATATACTAGTATGTCATTGATGTCAGCTAGGCCTATATACCTTGTACATGTACTTGTAGAAATATAGACATAATTATTATTATTATTATTATTATTATTATTATTATTATTATTATTATTATTATTATTATTATTATTATTATATCCTGTATTATTAAACACACTCGCGCAAGTGTGTGTACTTACCGGTTTGTGATTGTGTGTGTGTGTGTGTGTATGTACTCTAAGAACTGCATCACCTAGTTGTCTTTGCGGTGATCTTCAGCTTGTACATGTGTCCCCTTGTTTGGGGTCCACTTAATTCATATAGTTTTAAGAATCTCCCAAAAGCACAGTGTCATCAATAAAGAGCAACTGTGACAA
Organism: Cherax quadricarinatus; assembly: GCF_026875155.1. NCBI lineage: Eukaryota > Metazoa > Arthropoda > Malacostraca > Decapoda > Parastacidae > Cherax > Cherax quadricarinatus. The sequence goes on along the minus strand of NC_069474.1, from coordinate 11,726,404 downwards.
ATTCCACTTTGTGTTAGATTGTTTATCTTTTAACCCCACACCTCTTGTATATATAGATACATATTTTTTTCTACTGATTTAGGATTTTATCACCAATCTGCACTGTTGCTTTACAGAGTAATGGGGTAGAGGCGGCTCGGTTTGTGGAACACGGGGATATCTTTCGTGGATCGGGCAGCGACAAAAATACAATTAATTCTGTTTTATTTCTGTGATTCTGTCAATGAGCTCCATAAAAATGCATGGGAAAGGCATTTTCCTCCCCTAAATCCAAGCTGTTTTGCTGTTAACAAACTTCACCTGCTCATGATTTCAGTTGTCATTTTCCTAGCTATTATCTCCAGAACTTTTGTTGGCTTCCGCGCATGTCCTGTAATCCAGTATTCTCTGATGCAATTTTCTGTACTCACCTAGTTGTACTCACCTAGTTGTACTCACCTAGTTGTACTCACCTAGTTGTACTCACCTAGTTGTACTCACCTAGTTGTACTCGCCTAGTTGTACTCACCTAGTTGTGGTTGCAGGGATCGAGTGTCAGCCCCTGGCCCCGCCTCTTCACTTGCCGCTACTCAGTCACTCTACCCCCTCCATGAGCTTTATCATACCTCTCCTTAAAGCTATGTATATATCCTGCCTCCACTACATCACCTCCCAGACTATTTCACTTCCTGACAACTCTGTGACTGAAGAAATACTTCCCGATATCCCTGTGGTTCATCTGAGTCTTCAAATTCCAACTGTGACCCCTGATTGCTGTGTCCCATCTCTGGAACATCCTGTCTCTGTCCACCTTGTCGATTCCTCTCAGTATTATATATGTCATTATCATATCCCATCTATCTCTCCTGTCTTCCAATGTCGTCAGGTTGATTTCCTTAGCCTCTCCTAGTAGGACATACCCCTTAGCTCCGGGACTAGTATTGTTGCACACCTTTGCATTTTCTCTTGTTTCATTACATGCTTGGCTAAGTGAGGGTTCCAAACTGGTGCTGCATACTCCAGTATAGGCCTAATGTATAGTGTACAGGGTCCTGAATGACTCCTTATTAAGATGTCGGAATGCTGTTCTCAGGTTTGCCAATCACCCGTATGCTGCCGCAGTTATTTGGTTGATGTGCGCCTCAGGAGATGTGCCTGGTGTTATACTCACCCCAAGATCCTTTTTCTTGAGTGAGGTTTGTAGTCTCTGGCCCCTTAGACTGTACTCCGTCTGTGGTCGTCTGTGCCCTTCCCCAATCTTCATGACTTTGCACTTGATAGGGTTGAACTCAAGGAGCCAGTTGTGGGACCAGTCCTGCAGAGTGTCCAGATCCCTCTGTAGTTCTGCCTGGTCCTCGTTCAATTGAATTTTTCTCATCAACTTCACATCATCTGCCAATAGGGACACTTCGGAGTTTATTCCTTCAGTCACGTCGTTCACAAATACAAGAAACAGTACCGGTCCTAGGACTGATCCCTGTGGCACCCTGCTCGTTACAGGCGCCCACTCTGACACCTCACCACGTACCATGACTCGCTCTTGTCTTCCTGACAGGTATTCCCTGATCCATTGTAGTGCCTTCCTTGTTATCCCTACCTGCTCCTCCAGCTTTTGCATTAATCTCTTGTGTGCAACTGTGTCAAACGCCTTCTTACAGTAAAAGAAAACGCAATCTACCCACCCCTCTCTCTTGTCTTACTGCCGTCACCCTGTCATAGAACTCCATTAGGTTTGTGACACAGGATTTCCCATCCCTGAAACCGTGCTGGTTGTCGTTGATAAGCTCATTCCTTTCTATGTGTTCTATCATTCTTCTCCTGATAATCTTCTCCCTGACCTTGCATACTATACATGTCAGTGACACTGGTCTGTAATTTAATGCTTCGTGTCTGTCTCCTTTTTTAAAAATTGGAACTACATTTGCTGTCTTCCATACTTCAGGTAATCGCCCTGTTTCGATACTTGTGTTGAAGATTATTGTTAGTAGTACACATAGCGCCTCTGTTCCCTCTCTCATGACCCATGGAGAGGTGTTATCCGGTCCCATCGCCATTGAGGTATCAATTGAGGTACCATTGAGGTATCAAGCTCGCTGAGCAGCCTCTTCACTTCTTCCTTGGTTGTATGTACTATGTCTAACGCTTGTTGGTGTACCCCACCTCTCTGCCTTTCTGGATGCCCTTCTGTCTACCCTGTAAACACTTCTTTGAATCTCCTGTTGAGCTCCTCACATACCTCACGGTCATTTTTTGTGACCTCTCCCCCTTCCTTCCTCAGCCTGATTACCTGATCCTTAACTGTTGTGTTCCTTATAATGTCGCTGTACAACAGCTTTGGGCCAGATTTGACTTTCGATGCTTTTTGGGCTTCCTTCTTACCCGTGCATATTCATTTCTGGCTCTACGACTGCTCTCCTTATTCTCTTGGGTTCTTTGCCTTCTATACATTCTTCCATTCTCTAGCACACTTGTTTTTGGCCTCCCTGCACCTTTGGGTGAACCACGGGCTCATCCTGTTTTTCTCGTTATTCCTGTTACCCTTGGGTACAAACCTCTCCTCAGCTTCATTGCATAGTTGTCATATATCCCATCTTCTCGTTTACTGACTTCCTGCCAGCTCTCTGTCCCACTGAACCCCATGCAGGAAGTTCTTCATGCCTACATAGTCCCCTTTCTTGTAGTTTGGCTTCATACATTCGGCCTTTCCTGCTTACCCCTCCACCTGTAACTCTACTATGTATTAGAAACTCAGAACCACATGGTCACTGGCCCCAAGGGGTCTTTCATATGTGATGTCCTCAATATCTGCACTTCTCAAGGTGAATACTAAGTCCAATCTCGCTGTTTCATCTTCTCCTCTCTCTCTGGTAGAGTCCCTTACGTGTTTGTGCATGAGGTTTTCCTAGTACCACCTCCACCAGCTTAGCCCTACATGTTTCTTGGCCCCCATGTGGCTCTAGGTTCTCCCAATTGATTTTCTTGTGGTTGAAGTCACCCATGATCAATAGCTTTGCCCTGCCTGCATGAGCCCTTCTGGCCACTTTGGCCAGTGTGTCAACCATTATTCTATTACTCTCGTCATACTCTTGCCTTGGCCTCCTACTGTTCTGTGGTGGGTTATACATCACTGCAATTATCACCTTGGGACCTCCAGTCTGAAGCATTCCATTCTGTAATCTCTTTCTACTCCTCTGTCTCCTCTCTCCAGCTCATCAAAATCCCAACTGTTTTTGATTAGCAGTGCCACTCCTCTACCCCATCTTTCCTCAGGATCTGATATCCCGTTGGAAAGATGGCATCTTTTATCATCCCTGTGAGCCTGGTTTTGGTGAGGGCTGTGATGTCTGGTGATGCCTCTTTCACTCTTTCGTGTCAATCTTCCCACCATCGCGTTGGTGTACCATACCTTCAGTTTCCTTTCAAACACTGTGCGTTGGGGGGTCTGTGGGTGTGGGGGACCTGACAGTGTGCTCCAGGATTCCACAGCGTAGTGTGGGGTGGGGGCTGTAAGTGTGGACAGTGTTGGGATAGCATGCTTGGTTGTGGTGTTCTGAGGATGGTTCTTTGTGTGCTTGCTCTTTTTGCTGTGCCCTGCTCTGGTCGTCTTCTGCTGATTCTGTCCTTGTCTCTCTTACCGGCTTCCTTTCACTTTTTTGTCCGTTCCCTCAGCTGCTGTCATTCTGTTTTTGTTCTGTCTCAGTCTAGGAACACCCTCTTGTACGCTGATGATTCCTTCAGCCATGGTTTCTCTTGCACGATTCTGTTTCACACGGTTTCTGTCTTGAAAAATCAGCTTGACTGGCCATTTTCTCCCCTTCTTGTGCCCCCTATTCTCTGAAAATTTACCATCTCAGACATGTCCTCTTCGCCTGTTTCTTTGATGATTTTATCGATCTCCTGTCTTTCCTCCTGCTGTCTTTCATTGTGTATCCTTATCTCACTCTCCTGAAGCCCATGAATAAACACTGGCCTCTCCTTCTCCTCCTCCCATTGCCTTTCCCTCTGTGTCTCTGATTCCCATTTGTACATGGCCAATCTCTCCCTACTGTTTTCCTGTAGCTCTCAGTGGCATGGTCGCACCTCTGCATTTGTCCTGTCCCAATCTGCACCTTCACCCCCTCCCCCATCACCACCCCCACTCCCAGCCACTCTCCCCCCCTCATTCCTTGGCCCTGCTTGGTGGGGTGATAGGGCTTTAGCATAAGTTATGTCTTCTTCCTTTATGTTAGGCTCCTTGTTCAGTAGGGGTATACCAGCTTCAGATTCTATATTTCCTCTTTTCCATACTCTTGTGACTCGCTTCAGCCTATTTACCTCAAATTCTAGGGCCCTTATCCTGCTACTGCAGCTGCAATTTGTGACTCCCATTTCTTCTTCTCCTCCTCCGACCTCTTTTCCAATTTCAGAGAAAGCCCTGCCTCCATCCTTTTCTCCATTTCACCTAGTTTTCTCTCCCACTCTTGTTCCATGCTTTTGCATTGCTCTTCCATCCATTTTTCCTTACCAGAGCCATTCTCCTCGGAACCCCTGGTCCTTCGAGTTCCCCTCTGAACCATCTTTTTTTATGGGTTATGTGCTGTAGTTGTGTGTATGTGTGGGGTAGTGGAGGGCTGTAAGGAGGAGAGGGACAGGGACAGGGAGAGCTATGGAGGGGAACGGGGAATGGAGGAGGAGAGGAAGAGAAAAAGGAGTGGGGAGAGAGCGAGAGAAAGGAGAGGGAGTGGGGGAGAGAGAGAGAGAGAGAGAGAGAGAGAGAGAGAGAGAGGAGAGAGAGGAGATGAGGAGAGAGAGAGAGAGAGAGAGAGAGGAGAGAGAGAGGAGGAGAAGGGAACAGAGAGATGCAGGGACTGGTGAGACAGAGAGCGAGGCTGGAGGGAAAAGGGTGGAAGGGAATAGAAGTGAGGGGACTGGGGGAGAGGAAGAGAAAAGGGAGAGGGAGTGAGAGAGAGAGAGAGAGAGGGGGAGAGGGAGCGGGGAGAGAGAGATGGAGGAGAGAGACGAGAGAGAGAAAGAGAGAGAGAGAGAGAGAGAGAGAGAGAGAGAGAGAGAGAGAGAGAGAGAGAGAGAGAGAGAGAGAGAGAGAGAGAGAGAGAGAGAGAGAGAGCTGATGTAGGTAACAGCTCTTAGCTTGTCAATAAACTTAGGAATCCTTAACCTGTAAATAGCTTGTCAATAAAGCTAGGGATCCTTAACTTAACCTTGTAAACCCTTTGTAAAAAAAAAAAGAAAAAAAAAGTGGAGGGGTGGGGTAGATGGAGCAGGCGGAAGGGAAGAGGTATAGGGGGGAAGGGGAGGCGGAAGAGCAAGAGGAGGGAGGTGGGTGGGGTAGTCCCTATAGGTCAGAGGGTGTGTGGATTAGTGGGTATGTGTGTTCCTTGTGCATATGTACCTACGTGTGTGAGAGTGTGTATGTGTGTGCATATTTGCGATTCCTTATATACCCACATATGTACTACATATGTACCCAATCCCTAACATGCATGCACACGCATCCTACCAGAGTTATCTATCTTCCATATCCTACCAAGCTTGTGTGTGTGCGTGTGTGTGTACTGGCTGGGAGCGTTAGCTATCACCAGTCTTCTTATGATTTAAATAAAATAAGTGTCGCTGTCAGACTTTTTGGGTTATCCCAGGCTCTCTACACGTATGCTATGTATGATAACCTATACGCTGTACTCGTGTATACATGAGTAACTTTACTTAGTGAATAACCATGTTAATGTATGTTGTCTGACGTTAGTACCTACGTGGGCACTACAGTGCCTAAAGTGCCTCGTGGTCCCCCATTTAATCCCCTCCCAGTTCTTCTCTTTTACTAAGTGCTAAGTTCTCTAAGTATGATATTCAGCTCTCCAGAGCAGGGTTAATGACCTTCAGCTATCAGTAATCTAGGGCCAGACCCAGCTCCCTTATTGCAATCACAAAAAAGCTTTGTATTTTATACTTCTGGCAGAAACTGACGTCTGCCTCCGCTCATGCGCCTCTCGATGCTTCACGTTTTACTCCTGCTCTTTTATTTCTTCTTCACTGTATTAACTATACACTGTATTCTTTAACTCATCTATCCTTATCTCTTATCTCCCTGGCTTGGGTCGCACTTGTTCTGGTTGAATTTTGGTATTGGGATGTGGAAATATCACCTACACCCACACTAGGCCTATGGCCTTCCTCTCTCTCTCTCTCGTGGCACTGATTCAATTTGTTTTTATGTAACTGTGTCCTTCACCTCCCTTTTCTGATTGGGACAGATTGTGTATCACCTCTCGGGATGTTCACTAACACTGTCAACTTTCGACGATCCTGGCAGTGGATTTGGTGGCCAAAACCGACCAAAGATTCACGAGCGCAAACGATCTGTTACTCCCGCTGCGTGAGTGTGTGTTTGTGTGTGTCTGTGTATGTGTCTGTGTATGTGTGTGCATGTATGTGTGTGTATGTATTGTGTGTGTGTGTGTGTGTGTGTGTGTGTGTGTGTGTGTGTGTGTGTGGTGTGTGTGTGTGTGTGTGTGTGGTGTGTGTGTGTGTGTGTGTGTGTGTGTGTGTGTGTGTGTGTGTGTGTGTGTGTGTGTGTGTGTGTGTCTGCTCACCTATTTGTGGTTGCAGGGGTCGAGTCATAGCTCCTGGCCGAGCCTCTACACAGATCGCTACTAGGTCCTCTCTCTCCCTGCTCCATGAGCTTTATCATACCTCGTCTTAAAACTATGTATGATTCCTACCTCCACTACGTCGCTTGCCAGACTATTCCACTTCCTGACAACTCTCTGTCTAAAGGAATGCTTCCTAACATCCCTTTGACTCATCTGAGTCTTCAGCTTCCAATTGTGGCCCTTTGTTTCTGTGTCCCATCTCTGGAACATCCTGTATCTGTTCACCTTGTCAATTCCTCGCAGTATTTTGTATATCTTTATCATGTCTTCCTTAAACCTCTTGTCCTCCAGTGTCGCCAGTCCGATTTCTCTTAACCGTTATTCGTAGGGCATTCCCCTTAGCTATGGAACTAGTCTTGTTGCAAACCTTTACTCATGCTTGACCAGGTGTGGGTTCCAAACTGGTGCTGCATACTCAAGTATGGGCCTGACGTACACTGCGTACAGAGTCTTGAACGATTCCTTACTGAGGTATCGGAACGCTGCTCTCAGGTTTGCCGGGCGCCCATATGGTGCAGCAGTTATCTGGTTGATGTGCACCTCAGATGTGCTCGGTATTATACTCACCTCAAGATCCTTTCCCTTGAGAGAGGTTTGCAGTCTTTGGCCATCTAGCCTATACTCTGTCTGTGATCTTCAATGCTTTGCATTTGGCGGGGTTAAATTCGAGGAGCCAGTTGCTGGACCAATCGCCCAGCCTGTCCAAGTCTCTTCGTAGTCCTGCTTGATCCTCATCTGATTTAATTCTCCTCATTAACTTCACATCATCTGCAAACAGGGACACATCTGAGTCTATCCCTTCCGTCATATCATTCACATATACCTAAAATTGCATTGGTCCTAGGACTGACCCCTGTGGAATCCCGCTCGTCAAAGGCGCCCACTCTGACACCTCGTCACGTACCATGACTCGTTGTTACCTTCCGTAGGGTATTCTCTGATCCATTGCAGTGCCCCTCCTGGTATGTGTGCCTGATCCTCTAGCTTTTGCACTAATCTTTTGTGAGGAACTGTGCTCTTGGTCCAAGAACATGTTGTTCTCTAAACATCCCCCTCGAAGGGGCTGAGTACTAGTACTCAAAAGAGTAGAGAATTGTGCGAAAATGTATATTTTCCACCTTGTATATTCTGATGTCATTCCATGTTCTGAGGTGACTGATATCCAGGATAACAGTCATCGTCACCCACTGACTGTCTCTTAATGACTTTTATAACAGAATATAACATTCACTTATACAATTCCTGTGTCTGTTACTTACTAGTGTGATACAGTATAATAGTCACTATATTCACCTTGAATGTCTCTTGCTGACTGGGACGACAGTTTAACAGTCATCATATTCATCAGAAATTTCTGTTGTTGACTGGTATGTCAATAACAGTCATGATATACTCTGGAAAATTTCTGTTGTTAATTGATATGACACAGTATAACAGCCACCATACACTTGGTGGGTGTGTTGCTGACTGTTATAACACAGTAAAGCAGTCACCATATACTTGGTGGGTGTGTTGCTGACTGTTATAACACAGTATAGCAGTCACCATACACTTGGTGGGTGTGTTGCTGACTGTTATAACACAGTATAGCAGTCACCATACACTTGGTGGGTGTGTTGCTGACTGTTATAACACAGTATAGCAGTCACCATACACTTGGTGGGTGTGTTGCTGACTGTTATAACACAGTATAACAGCCACCATACACTTGGTGGGTGTGTTGCTGACTGTTATAACACAGTATAGCAGTCACCATACACTTGGTGGGTGTGTTGCTGCTGTTATAACACAGTATAGCAGTCACCATACACTTGGTGGGTGTGTTGCTGACTGTTAAACACAGTATAACAGTCACCATACACTTGGTGGGTGTGTTGCTGACTGTTATAACACAGTATAACAGTCACCATACACTTGGTGGGTGTGTTGCTGACTGTTATAACACAGTATAACAGCCACCATACACTTGGTGGGTGTGTTGCTGACTGTTATAACACAGTATAGCAGTCACCATACACTTGGTGGGTGTGTTGCTGACTGTTATAACACAGTATAGCAGTCACCATACACTTGGTGGGTGTGTTGCTGACTGTTATAACACAGTATAACAGTCACCATATACTTGGTGGGTGTGTTGCTGACTGTTATAACACAGTATAGTAGTCACCATACACTTGGTGGGTGTGTTGCTGTTATAACACAGTATAGCAGTCACCATATACTTGGTGGGTGTGTTGCTGACTGTTATGAGACAGCATAACTGGTACCATCAGTTTGTGTCGACAAAGGCCAGTTCAGAGGTCGACACTGATACATTTCAGGTTCTCTGTTTTCATTTATTCAAACTGAAGTTGTAGATACAAATGGAATGTGAACAAGCTATTTCTGAGGGCACCAGACAGACAGACAGACAGACAGACAGACAGACAGACAGACAGACAGACAGACAGACAGACAGACAGACAGACAGACAGACAGGCAAACAGACGAACATAGAAAGTAAGAAATTTCTATTATGGAAGGGCAGTATATTGACACATAAAGCAAGTTATAATAATAAGAATTATTATTATTATTATTATTATTATTAGTAGTAGTAGTAGTAGTAGTAGTATTAGTAGTAGTAGTAGAAGTAGTAGTAGTAGTATGTAGTAGTAGTAGTAGTAGTAAGTAGTGTAGTCGTAGTCGTAGTAGTCGTAGTCGTAGTCGTAGTAGTAGTAGTAGTAGTAGTAGTAGTAGTAGTCGTAGTAGTAGTAGTAGTAGTAGTAGTAATAGTAGTAGTAGTAGTAGTAGTAGTAGTCGTAGTCGTAGTAGTCGTAGTCGTAGTAGTAGTAGTAGTAGTAGTAGTAGTATAAGAAATAATTACTACACACACATGGATTACACAACGCTTGCAAGGAAAGGAGAGTTTTTTTTAAGCTGGACTTTGAATAAGTGTTGTGACAGGGAAGCTTAGTCAGCTTTACTTGTCTTCACATTATCCTACGTGTCTTAACCCCCCCCTCCCCTCCCCTCCCCCTCCCCTCCCCTCCCCTCCCCTCCCCTCCCTCCCTCATGAATACTGCTAAGGAAAAGAGAGTTTATATGGGCAGCTCCTTATCTTAATTTCAATAAATAAAAAAAATCCTGTTAGCTAAAATTTTTTTTTAAAATGTTGCCTATAATTCCATCTTGATAAATATTGAATTATACAACAGTTATATTTATATTACTGAAAATATAATTTGTCTTCGTTGTAACGAAAAGCAAAAATGTACGTAATTTCCACTGCTTTTACCAGAGATGATCGTGTTCGATACATTAAAACAGCTGGTATTACTTTTATTAAGAGTCACTGAATCTCCTTGGGTTATACAACACCTGGGCCTCAAGGAAGGTTCCTTGATGTTGGTGAGGGGCTCTTGATTTAGGGAATTGGATCTGTGCTCCAGTTCCCCGAATTAAGCCTGAATGCCTTCCACATTCCCCCCCCCCCCAGGCGCTGTATAATCCTCCGGGTTTAGCGCTTCCCCCTTGATTATAATAATAATAATATACAACACCTGGGGAATATGCATGAGTTTTGAGCCTTAACTGGCTTCCACTACAAGCCAGAAATACTAAATATTCATTTTTCATCACTTCTATACCAGATAACATAGCATGTCCGTGATTTACGATCGCCCAGCTTGTGATGGTTTGCAGTTATGACTATGGCACTTTGCAACCAATTACTTTTTTATGAATGCTGATCTACAGTTACGGTAATTGTAAATAGTCAAATAAAAGGATTAAATATTTTTCTCAGATGCTTTTCCCAAATGAATTCTGGTTCACATTATTTCGTTGCTTATATCACTGGCGTCATCTCTGATAATTCCTCTCTCCTTCATGAGCCTTTTACGTTATTCCTAACGGTCATTATCATTCTTATGTCGCTGTGTAGTAGTTTCGGTTGTGATTTAGCCTTTGCCGCTATGTGATTCTCGAGATGATGGTTTACTTCCCTTCCTGTCCTTACATAATCATTCCCAATAATTTTGCTAAATTTTCTATTTTCTGTCATTCTCCGTGTTCTGCATTTTATCCATGCTCTTTTGTTCCTTACGTTGGCCTCTAAGGCTCTTCTTAAACTAAGGATTCAACCTGAATTTTAGTGACTCTCGCTGTCTGATATTTTGGATCTTTCTTTGACATCCTGGCATTTTTTTGGCCAGCGTTTCTACCATTGCATCGGTTGTTTGACCATTCTATTCCCTATCCCAAGACAATGCATTTAGAAAATCTCTCTTCCTAGCATTGCCTCCTCTCATGTATTCTGGTTTATTATTTGTCCCTCCCTTTGTTACTAGTTCCACTTTATCTGTGTAGTCACAGCTTACCCCTAAATGACCCGTGGCCTGGTGGCTAAAGCTCCCGCTTCACACACGGAGGGCCCGGGTTCGATTCCCGGCGAGTGGAAACATTCGACACGTTTCCTTACACCTGTTGTCCTGTTCACCTAGCAGCAAATAGGTACCTGGGTGTTAGTCGACTGGTGTGGGTCGCATCCTGGGGGACAAGATTAAGGACCCCAATGGAAATAAGTTAGACAGTCCTCGATGACGCACTGACTTTCTTGGGTTATCCTGGGTGGCTAACCCTCCGGGGTTAAAAATCCGAACGAAATCTTATCTTATCTTATCTCTGGTCGCTAGTGACAGGTCGTATTCTGCATCTTCGATGTCAGATTTGCTTAAGGTAAAAGCCAAGATAAGTTCATCTCTACCTGTTGGGCCTTCTTCAGTGGTGCTCTTCAGTGGTGCTCTTCAGTGGTGCTCTTCAGTGGTGCTCTTCAGTGGTGCTCTTCAGTGGTGCTCTTCAGTGGTGCTCTTCAGTGGTGCTCTTCAGTGGTGCTCTTCAGTGGTGCTCTTCAGTGGTGCTCTTCAGTGGTGCTCTTCAGTGGTGCTCACTATATTGCTGATCCTTATCTGGATTCCGGTTTTACCAAGTCTTGTTATTGAATCTCTCCAGTGTGTTCTATGGGACTTGTATTTGTGGCACTTTCGTTCTCCTACTCCTGCATCATTCTACAAGTCTTCAGTGGAAGTTTTAAGTTAGTCGGTCGTTATTTCCACTGCTATATAGTAATTCAAACGTCAGTGCTCGTGTTTTCCAGTAGTTCCAAACTCCATCCATTCCTTATCATTTTTGCCACTTCTCCTCTTTATTCTCTATTCCCAGTTTTTCTTTTCACAATACGATACCTCTCTGGCAATAATGTATTATCATTCCAGAAAGTTTTGTCTCTGTGATTGCAGTTTTGTCTCTGTGATAGCAGTGTTATCTCTGTGATAGCAGTTTTGTCTCTGTGATAGCAGTTTGTCTCTGTGATAGCAGTTTTGTCTCTGTGATAGCAGTTTTGTCTCTGTGATAGCAGTTTTGTCTCTGTGATAGCAGTTTGTCTCTGTGATAGCAGTGTTGTCTCTGTGACAGCAGTTTGTCTCTGTAATAGCAGTTTGTCTCTGTGATAGCAATTTTGTCTCTGTGATAGCAGTTTGTCTCTGTGGGTGGCAGTTTGTCTCTGTGATCCAATTTGTCTCTGTGATAGCAGTGTTGTCTCTGTGATAGCAGTTTGTCTCTGTGATAGCAGTTTTGTCTCTGTGATAGCAGTTTGTCTCTGTGATAGCAGTGTTGTCTCTGTGACAGAGTTTTGTCCTTGAATAGCAGTTTGTCTCTGTGATAGCAATTTTGTCTCTGTGATAGCAGTTTGTCTCTGTGATAGCAGTTTGTCTCTGTGATAGCAATTTTGTCTCTGTGATAGCAGTGTTGTCTCTGTGATAGCAGTAATGTCTGGACGCTCTTCTGCTACCTTGTCCTTTAGGGGCTACTTTGACTTGTGTTCCAATCTGCATTTGCATACCAACATATTGATATTTCTAACATTCATCTTAAGCTGGGACTTCTGGTAACAGGATTGGCTACTGGAAGGAGAATGAGTCCGAGAGAGACTCATTGTAATTTGCATGGGGAGGTGAAGTGATAAGAATTGTGATTTTTCTTTAGAATAGAGAGGGCAAAAAGAAGCCCGGAATTGTGAGTATGGGTTGAGGAAATGGGGTGAAGGAAGAGGCGGATGGAAAAGTGAGGGAAGGGGATAGGAGAGTGAGGGAATGGGAAGAGAGAAAGAATGGGAGATTGAGTAGAATGAGAGAGGAATTGAGGATGTTTGGTGGGAATTTGGGACTTGAGGGATGCTATTTGTTGCTCCAGGTTGCTGATTGTAAGTGCAGGGTAATAATAATAATACTATTAATAATAATAATAATAATAATAATAATAATAATAATGATGATGATGATGATGATGATGATGATGATGATGATGATGATGATGATGATGATGATGATGATGATGATGATGATGATGATGATATTATTATTATTATTATTATTATTATTATTATTATTATTATTATTATTATTATTATTATTACTAAGAAAGAATACAGGGAATGGAACAAGCTGTATAAAGTAGGGGAAGGAGAGAGGGAGCAGCACGGTTACATAGTGGAAAAAGGAGTGGATGAGAAGAGGTTGCAGTAGATCGGGGGGATACTAGCTGCAGCTTTTAGTTCCTCCAGCAGATTTTAGTTCTTGTCCTGTGTGGGCTAAATATTGCACTTCCATTCCTGTTTCTATGGCTACTTCTTTGTTTCTTCTGCTCCTCCTACGTCATCACTGAAGCTGCTCCCTCCTCATATGTAGTGTCCCTTTATGGAAATATTCGTTCATATCTGCTCGATTGTCCAGTGTTTGATTTCCACTGTATCATCTGGTTTCTTATTTATTCTGTCTGAAAAATCGCTTTCACTGGGATTCGTTGTTCTCTCTCGCACAATCCTACTCAGTAAAAACACATATCTAATTATTTTTTTGCCGCCTGTGATCTTGTAGCTGTTAATAAATCGTCTACATCCTTTTGTCCACCCTTCCATCCTTCACTTTTTGTTTCTCCATGCTACTCCAGCTGACCAAATATAGTCAAAAGCAGTATACGTTTCTGCTGTGTGACTCTCAATAGTGTCTCTTAATTGTAACAGTTTCGTTTTCTGTCTGTTGTACTATTTTTGTCTTTGTCTAGTCTATTTTTATGTGTCTGAGAGGCTCTTCCCTTTCCTGTTCTTAATTTTTCATATCTTGAATTCCTCTGCACAGCTTATTTCAGTCTTTTCCTGCCTCCCTTTATACCTCTTTCTGAATGATGCTGGTTTTGTGTTCTATCTCTGAATGATGCTACTTTTCTATTCCATCTCTCTATTCGTTTTACTAACTAGCTGCTAACTACTAACTACTAGAGCCAGGAGAGAGGAGAGAGAGAGGAGTGATGGTACTCATTTATTTGTACTCACCCATATGTGGTTGCAGGGGTATAATCATACCTCCTGCCTTCCCCCTCCCTCCTCTTCGCTGGTCGCTACTAGGTCCACTCCTCTATGAGCTCTATCGAACCTCTTCTTACAGATATGGATGGATACTGCCTCCACTACATCACTCTCAAGATAGTTTCATTTCCTGACAACTCCATGACTGAAGAAATACTTCCTGACATCCCTGTGGCTCATCTGAGTTTTCGACATCCAGCTGTGACCACTTGTTGCTGTGTCCCATCTCTGAAACATTCTGTCCCTGTCCATCTTGTCGATTCCTCTCAATATTTTATAAATCGTTATCATGTCCTCCCTATCTCTCCTATCCTCCAGTGCCTTCGAGTTGATATCCCTTAACCTCTCCTCATAGTGCATGCCCCTTAGCTCTGGGACTAGTCTTGTTGCAAACTTTTGAACTTTCTTGATTTGTTTGACCAGGCGTTGGTTCCATACTGATGCTGCATACTCCAATATGGGCCACACGTACACAGTGTGCAGAATTCTGACTGACTCCTTACTTAGTTGTTGAAACGCTGTTCTTAGGTTTGCCACGCTCCCACATGCTGCAGCAGTTACTTGGTTGATGTGCGCCTCAGGAGATATGCTCAGAATGGTGCTGACCCCAAGATACTTTTTCTTGAGTTTTGCAGCTCTGAACTCTTAGGCTGTACTCCATCTGCTGTCTCCTTGTCCATCCCAAGCTTCATAACTTTGCACTTGCTGGGGTTAAACTTCAGGAGCTTAAACTTCAGGAGCTATCTGTAGGATCAGGCTAGCAGCCTGTCCAGATCCCCTTGTAAGTTTACCTGATCCTCGTCCGCTGGTATTCTTTTCATTAGTTTCACATCGTCTGCAAACAGGAACACTTTTGACTCTCTCCCTTCCGTCATGGCATTCACATATACAAGAAACAGAAGCTGACCTAGAACTGACACTTGTGGAACCCCACTCGACACATGCACCCACTCTGACACCTCGTCGTCTCGTACCGACACACGCTGTTTCCTTCCTGTCAGGTATTCCCTGATCCATTGCAGTACTTTCTCCCCTATTCCTGCCTGCTCCTCTAGCTTTTCAACCAGTTTCTTGTGTGGTATTGTATCGAAAGGCTTTTTACATTCCAAGAAAATGCAGTCTACTAATCCCTCTCTCTCCTGTCGTACTTCTGCTACCGTATCATAGAACTTCAGTAGGTCTGTGATGCAGTATGTAGGTTGTCATGTATTAGTCCATTCCTTTCTAGGTGCTCCAACACTCTTTTCCTGACAATCTTCTCCATAACTTTACATATGCAATACACGTCAGCGACACTGACTTGTATTGTCAGAGTTTGCTCAGCTGATGTGACTCCAAGGTCCTTTTTTAATGAGGTCTGGAGCCTCTGTCTATACTCCTTGCTCGGTTCGTGTCCATATGTATGTGTGTGCATGTGTGTGTGTGTGTGTGTTGTGGTGTTGATTTTATATTATATGTATATATTATATATATATATAATTATATATATATATATATATATATATATATATATATATATATATATTATATATATTATATATATATATATATATATATATATATATATATATATATTTATATACATATTATGTAATAGTGTGTGTGTGTGTGTGTGTGCACTCTCGCATATTTACATATATCTTATGCAAATTTGCAAACTTGCCTATATGAGTATGTTCCAATTTACATATGCGTCTGAGTGCGCCTTTGTGTGTGAGGTCCAGCATATATTACCCCTCTCATGTGCCGTCACTCTGCTGAAACACATGACATGGGTGTACGCAAGACCAACATTAGCAAACTGGTATTAAAAATGTATTCTCCTAATATAGTGAAATATTGTGCCAACTATGATGCTGGTAAAGGTCTCTTGATCCATGGAAATACAATTATTCGCCCTTCCAATGAGTTAAAGCTGATTTACTATCGAAGCTAAGTATGATCTCTCCTGGTTTAATGTTTTCTCCATGAATGTATCAGTAATATTAACAACAACAATAACAATACGAACGAGAACAACAACAATAGCACTAATAATAATAATAATAATAATAATAATAATAATAATAATAATAATAATAATAATGTGTGTGATCTCACATATTAACTCTGCGATTATTATATCACATCTACATTATTATTATTATTATTATTATTATTATTATTATTATTATTATTATTATTATTATTATTATTATTACATTCATTGGGGGACGAGGTGCAATGTCCATAGGGGTCAAACGGTAATTATGGGGAGTAAAGAGAAACAGGGTCGATCCATACAAGAAATGTATCAGATCCAATTCCTTGGATCAGGAGCCCCTCACCAACCAGGAACCTTCGTTGACTGGTTATGTTTTGAGCAGCTAGAGATTCTGAAACAGGGTTGTACACTGTCTATTAAGACATAATAAAACCTTATTTTTGAGCGACATGTCTAAAACATGGGTTAGGCTGCTTCTTGATTTCAAGATTTTTCAATACGAAAGTCCCCGGGAGTGGAACCCTGGGTGAAGCTGGACGTATGGGCACGTCTCCTAGCATTTGTTGATCTTCCTGCTTAGTAGTAAATAGGTACTTGACAATTAGCCAGCTGTTGTGGGTAGTATCCTAAGTACAGAGTAACACGTATGGACGTGTGTTCTGTTATCAGAGGCAACTGTAATATGTAATATGTTATCAGGCCGTATGTTCGGATAACATCCGAACATATGGCCGGAAGGAAGCCGTAATCCACAATGACAGTGATCGCGTGCTTTGCAACACTCACATTCGCAACGTTGTTTTTCACATTCACATTCACAATGTTTTCCAACTCACCTTCGCGACGTTTTTCACCGTATTTTCTGTGTGGTGCGACGCTGGTTTAACCCGCAATGTTTACAGATGGACCCGAGAGCGTGGAGGTGCGAGGTCTGGATGGCCCGGTGTCTGCAGGGCGCCCCCACCAGGTGGTCTGCGAGGCTAGGGGAAGCAGACCACCTGCCACACTCACCTGGTGGCTCAATGGACGCATGAAGAAGGGCGTATCCCAAATGGTGAGTTTACAAGCCTCCTGCTGCCTGTCGGAGGTAAGCTGTACTTCGTCTCTTGGGATTTTGGGGACGAAGCTTTCTGGGTGATGATTCAAGCTTTCCGTGAATCTTAAACGAGTTTACATGTTAAATGCTTTACAGGAGGAGTTTGCTAGATAAAATAAGCTTAAGGTGAGTCAACACGGATTCTATTGATTATATTGGTGCTTATTACTTTGTTAAATTCGTTCTTCCTGAGCCCAAGTTCCAGGAAAATCAATTTCTTTTTTCCATTAGGATTTGTAGAGGATAATGTTAAGCTCTTTCACTTTTAAAGCTTTTCATTTGCTATTTTTTCTACCCTATCATTTCCTTATTCCATTTCCTGATTTCTCCTTTCTTTGTCCTTCCTCTGATTACCAAAGTGACGCACGCTATGAAACCAGTCAAACATCCCCCTTTCCCCTCCACACCACACACACACACACACACACATTCCCTCTCTTATTGTCAGTGAGATGTTGAATGTGTACTCACCCAAACAGGTGAACACACCTTCAGTAACATACAAAGAGACTAACCCGAGAGAAATGGTTGGAGAGTCTTCCAACATCATTACCTCCCGGGAGAGGCATAATTAATTAAAATAGGACTTAAGAAACTTGAGACTAAGCTCGGTAACTAATGGTCATATAAAACACGGACGCATGATGGAGCCTTCATGATTTAAGAACGTGTCACTGACGATGGGAACTTCTCCGTCTTCAGTGTCCACCTTGTCGGAACTTTGTACCTGTTCTCATTATATAAATTAATTTTATTTTTTTTAAAGGGATGGACCTATAAGCCAGGGAAAGGCCTTAGTCAGATGACCAAAAGCTCCAGTGGCTGGTCATCATATGACGAAGATCAGGGTTAGGAAGCACTTGTCCTGTTTCCTGATGAATCTTACCTAACCCAACCTCGACTCCCTCAGGGTAAATTGTGCCTCAGTAGGAGAGAATATTAGAGACTGAAGAACACATGTAAGAGGTAATGAGACAAAAATGCTAATCAAAATAATTGACGTAGTTATAAAGAAGAGCAATTACGTTGTGAATGCAAATGTAGACTCAGACTGCTATATACATGTAAGACGTCTCTTGAGGGAAGACAGTGCTGTCCATGATCTAGGGTCCCCAGAATTTTACACGAAGACCACATAACGTTACAGACGTATTCAACAACAACAAATAAAAGGCTGTGAACAATTTACATTTAGCACAAAAGTATGTGCAAAATTAAATGAATGCATCAGAGCAGAAAAACAAAACGCTGACAGATGACTACGCTGGAAGAGAAATAGTGTTGCACTATGAATACATGGGGCTAGAACAAACAAAACGTGTCACATACACACAAAGACATATTCATGCACTCATACATACTTACATACATGCAAACATACATATATACATACACACACACTGGAAGCTGAAGACTCAGACGAGTCACAGGAACGTTAGGAAGTATTTCTTCAGTCATAGAGTTGTCAGGAAGTGGAATAGCCTAGCAAGTGAAGTAGTGGAGGCAGGAACCATACATAGTTTTAAGAAGAGGTGTGATACAGCTCAGGAAGCAGAGAGAGAGAGGACCTAGTAGCGATCAGTGAAGAGGCGGAGCCAGGAGCTGAGTCTCGACCCCTGCAACCACAATTAGGTGAGCACGCACACACACACACACACACACGACGTTGCACAACACAACTATCAGTACTAGAACTTACAAAAGTAAGCCACTTTTTTATGTAAAATAATGAGCAACCAATTAGCCATAGTGCTTCGTAAATTATACAAATGCACTTCACCTCTTAGTCAAATCGTTTACTGATAAGTAAGAAAATATATACGTTTTACAAACTGTTACAACCGGTTTACATTTTGTTTTTTTATATGCTGCCAACAAAACATTGAAGTCAACGAGATTCACTGATGCTGTGAAGGATGCTTCTGCTGCTACCATCAGGGGAAACCCAGAATACCATCACATCCATGGGCCTCACAGCATCCTCACAGACCCTTGTACTATATGAAGAGTTAGTAAGAAAGTTCTTAAGAGATTAGGTGACAAAGTGTCAAGGTCACCAAGAAACACCCAGAATAACTCAGTTTCTTATTTGAGGCTCGGTGTTTTAATCCAGAAAGAAATTGGCTGCAGCATTCTGGGATGAATAATAACGTGCTGACGTGCATGCTTTTGTGTTATCAACATTTATTGTTGTTTATTTTCTTTGCATATATATATATATATATATATATATTATATATATATATATATATATATATATATATATATATATATATATATTATATATATATATATATATATATATGCAAGGAATTCGCCAGAGCAAACACTTATCTCTGGCTGAAGGAGACTCGAATCTACGAACCTTGGAACAAGATACGCAGTGCTATACCAATCTCACCACACTGGACCAATACCTTGGCGTCCAGCTTGCGCTAGACGTTTTGATCCAAGGCAGCCAGCTTTTAGGGAGAAGGCTTACAGCTTTTCATCTCATCCCCTGCATGCATCAGCCTTACTAGAGATTTTAACAATGCAAGGAATTCGGAAGAGCAGGCGAAATAGGTTGGTAGACAGCAACCTCCCAGGGAGGTACTACCGTCCTGCCAAGTGAGTGTAAAACGAAAGCCTGTAATTGCTTTACATGATGGTAGGATTGCTGGTGTCTTTTGTCTGTCTCATAAATATGCAAGATTACAGGTAAGTCTTGCTACTTCTGCTTACACTTACGTCACACTACACATACATGTACAAGCATATATATACACACCTCTCTGGGTTTTCTTCTATTTTCTTTCTAATTCTTGTTCTTGTTTATTTCCTCTTATCTCCATGGGGAAGTGGAACAGAATTCTTCCTCCGTAAGCCATGCGTGTCGTAAGAGGCGACTAAAATGCCGGGAGCAAGGGGCTAGTAACCCCTTCTCCTGTATATATTACTAAATTTAAAAGGAGAAACTTTAG
The DNA here is from genome assembly GCF_026875155.1 of Cherax quadricarinatus. Taxonomy (NCBI): domain Eukaryota; kingdom Metazoa; phylum Arthropoda; class Malacostraca; order Decapoda; family Parastacidae; genus Cherax; species Cherax quadricarinatus. The sequence goes on along the minus strand of NC_069474.1, from coordinate 11,706,330 downwards.
TTTTTTTCTTTTGGGGCACCCTGCCTCAGTGGGATACGGCTGGTACGTTGAAAGAAGAATATATATATATATATATATATATATATATATATATATATATATATATATATATATATATATATATATATTATATATATATATATATATATATATATATACAGTATATATTCTGTCTTCTTTCAATGCACCGGCCGCATCCCATCGAGGAAGGGTGCCCCAAAAAAAGAAAAACAAATGTTTCTCTATTTAACTTTACTAATATATACAGGATAAGGGGTTACTAGCCCCTTGCTCCCGGCATTTTAGTCGCCTCTTACAACACGCATGGCTTACGGAGGAAGAATTCTGTTCCACTTCCCCATGGAGATAAGAGGAAATAAACAAGGACAAGAACTAGTAAGAAAATAGAAGAAAACCCTGAGGAGTGTGTATATATATGCTTGTACACGCTAGTGTGACCTAAGTGTGAGTAGAAATAGCAAGACATACCTGAAGCCTTGCATGTTTATGAGACCGCAGCCTGTTCGCACTGCAAATTGTTCAATAAACATACTTATCTACATTAATGTTATTTTCGTGGTTTAGAGATCTTCTCATGCTTCTATCTACATTCATCTAACATTCAGTTTCATTATTTGCTTCTTCCCTAATCCTTCAGGGTACTTTTTTGGCAACCATATCAACTTTATGACGAAAAAGTAATCCAATGTGTGTTTTAAGCCTTAGAAATTGTACATTAATTTCTTTTCCCCGGATTTTTGAGTATCTGTATCTGGCTTCTCCAATGAGTATATTGCGAGAGTCATTATGTCTGTTAGGAGCCTTTGGTGATGACATAGATTCTAGCAACAGACATGAAGGAAAAATTCTCTCAGAGGCAAGGTAGAAACGTGCTAGCGTCGACCCATACCACTGCCAGCGACTGTTACATCCACAATTGTGGCAGACTGGGCAGTTTTGAAGGTATCTGGCTGGCTAGGCATTCTTCGGCGTATGTGACAGGGTGGCCAGTCTTGAAGGTATCCGGCAGGATTGACATTCTTGAAAGCATCTGGCCGACTGGGTAATCTTCAACGTACGTGGCAGGAGGGGTAGTCTTCAAGGTATGTAAATAACAAAAAGGCACAATACCGTGACTGGAACAATACACAAATAACCCTGCCTTGGGTATCTGGTCCGTTGTTATTATTTTCCCCCTATGTGTTCTTGTTTCTACCCTTTGTGGGCCCCTAGCTCCTTTGTGGGTCCCTAGCTCCTTTGTGGGGCCCCTAGCTCCTTTATGGGTCCCTGGTTCCTTTGTTGCCCCTAGTTCCTTTGTGGGCCCGTAGCTACTTTGTGGGCCCCTAGCTCCTTTGTGGGCCCCTAGCTCCTTTGTGGGCCCCTAGCTCCTTTATGGGCCCCTAGCTCCTTTGCAGTGATCCTGTTTCTTAGTCTTAGTTAATCATTTTAGTCATCCTTCATTCTATTTAGGATTGATGGACTGACGTGTTTGTGTGCTCTCTGTGAATCTGAACCAGAATGCCCTCTCTTGAGCAACTTTACCAGCAGCTGAAAGAAGAGTTTAAAGCCCTAACAGCTCCCTCCACTGCCGTTGCCAGTGCCCCCACCCCAGACTTAGATAAGTGAACCCCATCCCAAGCATACATGTCATTTCTGCCATAGAAGAGGTCCCAGTTGTCAATGAATGTTACCACATTCTCCTTACAGTATTTGTCCAGCCAGCAATTGACACCAATTACCCTGGACAACCATTCGTTTCCAACTCCTCTCCTTGGCAAAATACCACATATGACAGGGTTCCCACCCTTCTTCCTAATTATCTATTGCTGACCTATACTTGCTAATCAGATCCTCACTCCTACGTCTGCCAACATCGTTGCCTCCCGCACTGAGGCAGATAATAGGATTGCTCCCATTACCTTTCATGATGTCCAGACGGCTAACAATATCCCCCATCCCAGCCCCAGGAAAACATACCCTGAGCCTCCTCTTCCTGTCCCTAAGACAAAAGGCCCTATCCATAAACTTAACCTGACTGTCTCCAACTAAAACAATGTTATTACCTTCATTTGTGGAATTTGTCAAGACGTTCTTGATGGTCTTCATTGGGGTATCAAGGGATGTCTCAACTCACGTCTGCCAATGCTCCCTTGGTGCTCGTTGTGACGTTCGAAGTAGACAACCCACATTCGTCTGGTAACACCGAAAATGGGTTCGAAGTCTCCACAGCAATCTTCTGGATCTTCGTTGTTTCTGCCACTCCAACAGACTTCTTGATTTTCAGCTTTGTTCCATGTTGGCCGGCCACTGACCAGATTCCTCTCTTGACCTGAGGACTCACAACAGGAGGATTACTTCGAATCCTCTTGTTTTCCTCCGTCAGTCGCCGTATGTCAAGCTTAGCAACCCTAAGCTCCTCTTTCAGCTGCTGGTACAGTGGTTGTTTTGCATATATATATATATATATATATATATATATATATATATATATATATATATATATATATATATATATATATATATATATATATATATATCACGAACGAGTGGTATTGAATCAGTAACAACACTGCGACTAGCATAGGATTAGAACCCAAGTCGTTTTGGCCCACCTCATGGTGAGCGAAAATCGCTCATGATGCTCTAACCCACTGGACCACGCAGTCCTACAAGAATCAAGTGCCCAGAAGAGCTCGGTGTTTTACCTTGATCCGAGGACATACGGTGTTGTGGATGCCTCTGAGCTAATTTCATTCTAAACCCTGTTTGGTGTACTAGCCTTCACGGACAGTATTTTATATTATTGTAACCACGAAAGTGGTATTGAATTAATAACAACTCTGCGACTAGCCGAGGATTCGAACCCATGTCGTTTTGGCTCACCTCATGGTGAGCGAATATCACTCATGACGCTCTAACCCGCTCTAACCCTCTCTAACCCATTGATTCTTGTAGGATTGCGTGGTCCAGTGGGTTAGAGCTCCATGTGTGATTTTCGCTCACCATGAGGCGGGCCAAAACGACATGGGTTCGAATCCTCGGCTAGTCGCAGTGTTGTTACTGATTCAATACCACTCGTTCGTGGTAACAATAAAATAAAATACTGCTCGTGAAGGCTAGAACACCAAACTGGGATTAGAATGAAATTAGCTCAGAGGCGTCCATACCACCGTATGATAATAGTACCAGATGCTGACGAGCTGATAAGTAAGACACAAGGCAACAGTTAACTATTTTTATTTCAAAACGTTTCACCTACGGAGTAGAATTTTCAGTCGTAAAAGAGGAGGCAGTAGAGATGTAAAGACGATGTAATCAGTCAATCAACCTTGAAGACGTAGTTTTGAGTTGGTCAGACCATCACCCTTGAAGACGTAGTTTTGAGTTGGTCAGACTATCATCCTTGATGACGTAGTTTTGAGTTGGTCAGACCATCACCCTTGAAGACATAGTTTTGAGTTGGTCAGACCATCACCCTTGATGACGTAGTTTTGAGTTGGTCAGACCATCAACCTTGAAGACGTAGTTTTGAGTAGGTCAGACCATCAACCTTGAAGACGTACTTTTGAGTAGGTCAGACCATCACCCTTGAAGACGTAGTTTTGAGTTAGTCAGACCATCACCCTTGATGACGTAGTTTTGAGTAGGTCAGACCATCACCCTTGATGACGTAGTTTTGAGTTGGTCAGACCATCACCCTTGATGACGTAGTTTTGAGTTGGTCAGACCATCACCCTTGATGACGTAGTTTTGAGTTGGTCAGACCATCACCCTTGATGACGTAGTTTTGAGTTGGTCTGACCATCACCCTTGATGACGTAGTTTTGAGTTGGTCAGACAATCACCCTTGAAGACGTAGTTTTGAGTTGGTCAGACTATCACCCTTGATGACGTAGTTTTGAGTTGATCAGACCATCACACTTGAAGACGTAGTTTTGAGTTGGTCAGACCATCACCCTTGAAGACGTAGTTTTGAGTTGGTCCGACCATCACCCTTGAAGACGTAGTTTTGAGTTGGTCAGACCATCACCCTTGAAGACGTAGTTTTGAGTTGGTCAGACCATCACCCTTGAAGACGTAATTTTGAGTTGGTCAGACCATCACCCTTGAAGACGTAGTTTTGAGTTGGTCAGACCATCACCCTTGACGTAGTTTTGAGTTGGTCAGACCATCACCCATGAAGACGTAGTTTTGAGTTGGTCAGACCATCACCCTTGAAGACGTAGTTTTGAGTTGGTCTGACCATCACCCTTGATGACGTAGTTTTGAGTTGGTCAGACCATCACCCTTGATGACGTAGTTTTGAGTTGGTCAGACAATCACCCTTGAAGACGTAGTTTTGAGTTGGTCAGACCATCACCCTTGATGACGTAGTTTTGAGTTGGTCAGACCATCACCCTTGATGACGTAGTTTTGAGTTGGTCTGACCATCACCCTTGAAGACGTAGTTTTGAGTTGGTCAGACCATCACCCTTGAAGACGTAGTTTTGAGTTGGTCTGACCATCACCCTTGATGACGTAGTTTTGAGTTGGTCTGGCCATCACCCTTGAAGACGTAGTTTTGAGTTGGTCAGACCATCACCCTTGAAGACGTAGTTTTGAGTTGGTCATACCATCACCCTTGATGACGTAGTTTTGAGTTGGTCTGGCCATCACCCTTGAAGACGTAGTTTTGAGTAGGTCAGACCATCACCCTTGAAGACGTAGTTTTGAGTTGGTCAGACCATAACCCTTGATGACGTAGTTTTGAGTTGGTCAGACCATCACCCTTGATGACGTAGTTTTGAGTTGGTCAGACCATCACCCTTGATGACGTAGTTTTGAGTTGGTCTGACCATCACCCTTGAAGACGTAGCTTTGAGTTGGTCAGACCATCACCCTTGATGACGTAGTTTTGAGTTGGTCAGACCATCACCCTTGATGACGTAGTTTTGAGTTGGTCTGGCCATCACCCTTGAAGACGTAGTTTTGAGTAGGTCAGACCATCACCCTTGAAGACGTAGTTTTGAGTTGGTCAGACCATCACCCTTGATGACGTAGTTTTGAGTTGGTCAGACCATCACCCTTGATGACGTAATTTTGAGTTGGTCAGACCATCACCCTTGATGGCGTAGTTTTGAGTTGGTCTGACCATCACCCTTGAAGACGTAGCTTTGAGTTGGTCAGACCACCACCCTTGATGACGTAGTTTTGAGTTGGTCAGACCATCACCTTTGATGACGTAGTTTTAAATTGGTCAGACCATCACCCTTGATGACGTAGTTTTAAGTTGGTCAGACCATCACCCTTGATGACGTAGTTTTGAGTTGGTCAGACCATCACCCTTGAAGACTTAGTTGGTCAGACCATCACCCTTGATGACGTAGTTTTGAGTTGGTCAGACCATCACCCTTGAAGACTTAGTTGGTCAGACCATCACCCTTGAAGACTTAGTTGGTCTGACCATCACCCTTGAAGACTTGGTTGGTCAGACCATCACCCTTGAAGACTTAGTTGATCAGACCATCACCCTTGAAGACATAGTTGGTCTGACCTTCACCCTTGAAGACTTAGTTGATCAGACCATCACCCTTGAAGACATAGTTGGTCAGACCATCACCCTTGAAGACTTAGTTGGTCTGACCATCACCCTTGAAGACTTAGTTGGTCAGACCATCACCTTTGAAGACTTAGTTGATCAGACCATCACCCTTGAAGACATAGTTGGTCAGACCATCACCCTTGAAGACTTAGTTGGTCTGACCATCACCCTTGAAGACATAGTTGGTCAGACCATCACCCTTGAAGACTTAGTTGGTCAGACCATCACCCTTGAAGACTTAGTTGGTCAGACCATCACCCTTGAAGACTTAGTTGAACAGACCATCACCCTTGAAGACATAGTTGGTCTGACCATCACCCTTGAAGACTTAGTTGATCAGACCATCACCCTTGAAGACATAGTTGGTCAGACCATCACCCTTGAAGACATAGTTGGTCTGACCATCACCCTTGAAGACTTAGTTGATCAGACCATCACCCTTGAAGACTTAGTTGGTCAGACCATCACCCTTGAAGACTTAGTTGGTCTGACCATCCCCCTTGAAGACTTAGTTGGTCAGACCATCACCCTTGAAGACTTAGTTGATCAGACCATCACCCTTGAAGACATAGTTGGTCAGACCATCACCCTTGAAGACTTAGTTGGTCTGACCATCACCCTTGAAGACATAGTTGGTCAGACCATCACCCTTGAAGACTTAGTTGATCAGACCATCACCCTTGAAGACATAGTTGGTCAGACCATCACCCTTGAAGACTTAGTTGGTCTGACCATCACCCTTGAAGACTTAGTTTTAAGTTGGTCTGACCATCACCCTTGAAGACTTAGTTTCAAGTTGGTCTGACCATCACCCTTGAAGACTTAGTTGGTCAGACCATCACCCTTGAAGACTTAGTTTTAAGTTGGTCAGACCATCACCCTTGAAGACTTAGTTTAAGTTTGGTCTGACCATCACCCTTGAAGACTTAGTTGGTCAGACCATCACCCTTGAAGACTTAGTTTTAAGTTGGTCTGACCATCACCCTTGAAGACTTAGTTGGTCTGACCATCACCCTTGAAGACTTAGTCTGACCATCACCCTTGAAGACTTAGTTTTAAGTTGGTCTGACCATCATCCTTGAAGACTTAGTTGGTCAGACCATCACCCTTGAAGACTTAGTTTTAAGTTGGTCAGACCATCACCCTTGAAGACTTAGTTTTAAGTTGGTCTGACCATCACCCTTGAAGACTTAGTTGGTCAGACCATCACCCTTGAAGACTTAGTTTTAAGTTGGTCTGACCATCACCCTTGAAGACTTAGTTGGTCTGACCATCACCCTTGAAGACTTAGTTGGTCTGACCATCACCCTTGAAGACTTAGTTGGTCAGACCATCACCCTTGAAGACTTAGTTTTAAGTTGGTCTGACCATCACCCTTGAAGACTTAGTTGGTCTGACCATCACCCTTGAAGACTTAGTTGGTCTGACCATCACCCTTGAAGACTTAGATTTAAGTTGGTCAGACCATCACCCTTGAAGACTTAGTTTTAAGTTGGTCAGACCATCACCCTTGAAGACTTAGTTTTAAGTTGGTCAGACCATCACCCTTGAAGACTTAGTTTTAAGTTGGTCAGACCATCACCCTTGAAGACTTAGTTTTAAGTTGGTCAGACCATCACCCTTGAAGACTTAGTTTTAAGTTGGTCAGACCATCACCCTTGAAGACTTAGTTTTAAGTTGGTCAGACCATCACCCTTGAAGACTTAGTTGGTCAGACCATCACCCTTGAGACTTAGTTTTAAGTTGGTCAGACCATCACCCTTGAAGACTTAGTTTTAAGTTGGTCAGACCATCACCCTTGAAGACTTAGTTGGTCAGACCATCACCCTTGAAGACTTAGTTTTAAGTTGGTCAGACCATCACCCTTGAAGACTTAGTTTTAAGTTGGTCAGACCATCACCCTTGAAGACTTAGTTGGTCTGACCATCACACTTGAAGACTTAGTTTTAAGTTGGTCAGACCATCACCCTTGAAGACTTAGTTTTAAGTTGGTCAGACCATCACCCTTGAAGACTTAGTTTAAGTTGGTCAGACCATCACCCTTGAAGACTTAGTTTTAAGTTGGTCAGACCATCACCCTTGAAGACTTAGTTTTAAGTTGGTCAGACCATCACCCTTGAAGACTTAGTTGGTCAGACCATCACCCTTGAAGACTTAGTTTTAAGTTGGTCAGACCATCACCCTTGAAGACTTAGTTTTAAGTTGGTTAGACCATCACCCTTGAAGACTTAGTTTTAAGTTGGTCAGACCATCACCCTTGAAGACTTAGTTTTAAGTTGGTCAGACCATCACCCTTGAAGACTTAGTTTTAAGTTGGTCAGACCATCACCCTTGAAGACTTAGTTGGTCAGACCATCACCCTTGAAGACTTAGTTTTAAGTTGGTCAGACCATCACCCTTGAAGACTTAGTTTAAGTTGGTCAGACCATCACCCTTGAAGACTTAGTTTTAAGTTGGTCAGACCATCACCCTTGAAGACTTAGTTTTAAGTTGGTCAGACCATCACCTTGAAGACTTAGTTTTAAGTTGGTCAGACCATCACCCTTGAAGACTTAGTTGGTCAGACCATCACCCTTGAAGACTTAGTTTTAAGTTGGTCAGACCATCACCCTTGAAGACTTAGTTTTAAGTTGGTCAGACCATCACCCTTGAAGACTTAGTTTTAAGTTGGTCAGACCATCACCCTTGAAGACTTAGTTTTAAGTTGGTCAGACCATCACCCTTGAAGACTTAGTTTTAAGTTGGTCAGACCATCACCCTTGAAGACTTAGTTTTAAGTTGGTCAGACCATCACCCTTGAAGACTTAGTTTTAAGTTGGTCAGACCATCACCCTTGAAGACTTAGTTTTAAGTTGGTCAGACCATCACCCTTGAAGACTTAGTTTTAAGTTGGTCAGACCATAAGCCTGGAGAAGAGATCTTCTTCATAGTTAAGCTGAAGTAACGGAAGGTAGACTTACATACTGTCACGTTAAGGCGCAGAATTCTGCTGAAGAAGAATTGTGTGTGGTCGAAACGTTTCAAAATAAAGGTTACTAACCGTTGCACATGTGTCTTACTTATGAACTTTTCGGTATTGTATACCATTATCATATTCACACTCTCACACACACACTCTGCAACACAACGGTATCTTCGAAACCTTTATTGCCTGACCACTAATTACGAGTGAAAAAAGATTGGATTTGAGAGAGACCTTCACAGTAGGGTTGCTTCATTGCTTCTTAATGACTACCTTCTTACTTCTTCTAGTATGCCCCGCCTGCCCTGTCGTCAAGATTTTCTGTGCCTCACCTTTACAGTATGCGTCTCCCTCTGACTAGAGGTGTAAGTGTCTATCTGTCTGTGCTTTGGATTCTTCAACACAACGGTGCTCATCACCGGCTCCTAGGTTGAGGGACTGTATATATATATATTTGTACTGTCTTCAGATTATGTCCTTGTATTGTATTGATAAAGCCACTGGATGGTGAAATGTCTACAAATTAAACATGCCCAGATGTTACGCCTATGTCTGAGTTTTCATCGACTACTGAGGTTACAAATATGGATACAGCATCAATGGAGAGGTAAAGATGGTGTGGTCAGTGAATTAACTTTGAGGAAGTAGTTTAAGAAGGTCAGTCCCTCAGCCTGGAGATGTCCCTGACCTCATTGTCTTGAACTGTGTGAAGATAAATAGACTTTACTCTCAGCTAAGAAGAGAACAGGGAAGTGGGGAATAGGAAAATACCAGAGAAGAGTGTCTTCACGCGCTTGATAGTGAAAGGCAGCAAGCAGCTTTAAGGCTGGGGACATCTGGTAGGCGCAGGAGTTCAGGAGTTCAGTTTATTGTCTTATTTGGAACGATCCATTCTTGTTATTTTTAAATACTTCTTTTAGTAGGTTCGTGAGCTGTACATGTCGAAGTCTTCGATGATTTGTTTCACTTGGACTTGTCATGGCGTAAAGTTATTTATATATGGAACGACGAAGGTGCATTTGACAGTTCCATTACACTGTCGAGAGTGGAGTTCTTTGGCGAAAATGGTGTTCTTGTTCGTAGGTGTAACGAAGAATCGTAGGTAGAAATACCGACAATATGTTGGGTAAAAGGACACATATGCAACTAATGTGATATTTTATTACGGCAAAGTTTTGCTCTCCAAGAGCTTTGTCGAGCCGTTTCCTAACGCCTTGACAAAGCTCCTGCAGAGCGAGACGTTTCCACAATAAAATGTGACTATAGTAACACACTGGCCCTTTTATCTAACAAGGATCGTAGTATTTTCCAGGTAAGGCCGAGGGTGTGGTCGTCTACTTCAATTTCCTTTTCAGAGGTGTGTGAGCCTTGATCTTCAGATTTTTTTTTTATTTTTACTCAAATCAATTTTTCAGGCTACTTCAGCTTATTTCAAAGCCCAGCCCTGTCTAATGGTATACTATCACCCTCCTCATAACAGTCGATTAACACCCAGATACCTACTTACTGTTGGGTAAACAGGAGCAGCAGGCGTATAGAAACATGACCAACATTTCCACCCGTTTTGGGGATCTAACCACGGACACTCAGTGAGTTAAGTACGTTGTCAGATCAGCCAACGGACACCGAGAAGGGTTCAACTTCATAGTCTTGAGTCATGTTATAGAACCTTTTATAGTGGAGAGGTGAGGTGCTGAGAATAAAGATGGCGTCAAAAGAAGCGGGTCCCCCAGGAGGCTTGTTGCAATGTCTCTTAGTTCTTATTCTCTTGTTTGGTATTGCAGCCGAGAAATGAATAATTAGACAGATGTGCAACATCTGTGTATCTTTACTGAAGACGATTTGCCATTCTGAATGGCGAAACGTTTACAATAAACATACCCAGATGTTGCAAATGTGTCTAATTTTGACATTCTTACTTTCTCTAGCGAGTCCTGGTTCCTCTAAAGTCATGGTCATTCTCAGCGCCTCACCTCTGCATTATAAAAGGCTCCTTTCCAATGTTTCACCTTTGCACGGGTTAAAACTATGAACTTAAACAAATGCTGAGAGAATGTCCAGCTTAAAGATTGATGGACTGACCAAATCATCTTCACCTTTCCACTACTGTTGCCTCCATATTTGCAACCTCTGTATTCTACTGATGAAACCTGTTGTGTAGGCGAAACGTTTCTGAATAAAGATACGTAACTCTTGAATATGTGTCTTAATTATCTACTAGTCGGTATTGTATACTCTTATTTTCATTAAGAATATGATAATGTTTATTCGTATTTTAATAAGGCTTTCGATAGAATACACACAAAACACTACTTAGAGTAGTGGCAGCTCTGAGTATACGAGAAAAAATTCTAATATGGATTGAGTCATATCTGACCAATAGAAAGCAGTGTGTGCATAAATGGGGTGATATCTTAATAAGAAACAATCATAAGTGGCAACCCACAAGGATCAGTTTCATGCCTATTGTTGGTCTTAATTTCATTAATGACCTGAAGCTGCTTAGCATGGGCTAGTATGAATAGGATAATGTTATATGATACTGGCAAGTTGATAAGGAAGACACATGTGCAATAGTTAGGTATCTTTATTCTGTAACGTTTGGACGATGGAGTTGAAGTCTTCTCAGGCTAAGGGACTGACCACCTCAGCTGAAGTCTTCTCAGGCTAAGGGACTGACCACCTCAGCTGAAGTCTTCTCAGGCTAAGGGACTGACCACCTCAGCTGAAGTCTTCTCAGTCTAAGGGACTGACCACCTCAGCTGAAGTCTTCTCAGTCTAAGGGACTGACCACCTCAGCTGAAGTCTTTCTCAGGCTAAGGGACTGACCACCTCAGCTGAAGTCTTCTCAGGCTAAGGACTGACCACCTCAGCTGAAGTCTTCTCAGTCTAAGGGACTGACCACCTCAGCTGAAGTCTTCTCAGTCTAAGGGACTGACCACCTCAGCTGAAGTCTTCTCAGGCTAAGGGACTGACCACCTCAGCTGAAGTCTTCTCAGCTAAGGACTGACCACCTCAGCTGAAGTCTTCTCCAGGCTAAGGGACTGACCACCTCAGCTGAAGTCTTCTCAGTCTAAGGGACTGACCACCTCAGCTGAAGTCTTCTCAGTCCTAAGGGACTGACCACCTCAGCTGAAGTCTTCTCAGGCTAAGGGACTGACCACCTCAGCTGAAGTCTTCTCAGGCTAAGGGACTGACCACCTCAGCTGAAGTCTTCTCAGTCTAAGGGACTGACCACCTCAGCTGAAGTCTTCTCAGTCTAAGGGACTGACCACCTCAGCTGAAGTCTTCTCAGGCTAAGGGACTGACCACCTCAGATAATATTCTATTACATATCTTTATTTCGCTACTACACCTACCGCCTCTGTATTTGACTCGAGAAGCCTGTGTAGGCGAAACGTTGCACCAAACTGGTGCACATGTGACTTATTCTAGAAAGCTGCTTCATTTTTAGATTCCCCGTCAAAGATTTACAGCAACTTTCAGAAATTTAAACCCGTTAAAATTCCACGTTATCATACAGTTGACAGTTTCCTCCCAATGAAGTTCTCTTTGTCCCTATTTAATCGAGGATTTTATATCTAAAATCAAGTTTTCATGTCCCTCTACAAATTCTTCTCAGACACTGAGTGTGTTCTGCAGTCTTCATATCCATTTGTAAGCAGCAATTCAATTTTTTCCGGACTCTTAGTTCCACACTTGCCCCCACTTTGTTGTTTTTATCAGTATAGAACAGCTAAAAGCCCTGAATCTGGAACTTGGCAGTCAGAGCCTGACTCTAAAAATTAAGCTATTTCTTACTTATTGTAAAAGCATCAGTATTTCCTATATATATATATATGTCGTGCTGAATATGTAAAACTGGTCAATTAGCAAGAACTCATTTAAAATTAAGTCCTTTCTGAAATTTTCTCTTATACGTTTGAAGATATATTTTTTTCATTAATGTTAATGTAAAAATTTTTAATTTTGCACCAAAAGAATCTTAGAAAACTTACCTAACCTTATTATAACAAGAACAATTTATTTTAGCCTAACCCAACTAAATATATTTTAGATTTGTTTACAATAATTTAATACTAAACAAACACAGTGAAATATATTTTTTTCGTTAGGTTCAGAATGATTTTGGCGAAAATATTGCATACACAAATTTTCACTTGTCCTATATGGCAAGATGAACGTTGCTATTTAAGCCAAGATCGCAAGTTCTGCCTATTCGGCACGACATATATATATATATATATATATATATATATATATATATATATATATATATATATATATATATATATATATATATATATATATATATATATACAACACTCACTATATTCGTCTTATTTTCAACACTTCAAATATTTGTATAATATATATTGATATTATTTTTCTTATGTATCTTTCCCTGATCCATATTTTCCTTCACACTATTTTGATTGTTTTTATCTTTACCTCAAAGTTAGTTGATAAAATTTCATTTCTGAAATCACTATCATAATTCTGATAATATATGCAGCCTAATTCAGTAGTCCCATAATTTTCCCCAACTAAAGCACATACCTCAAACTATTTCTAGTTTACAGCCCTGACAACTCCTCTCTCCCCAACCCACTGAACTAACTGAAGCTGCCACACATACCCTGGATACCATCACTGGTATATATATATTATTCCTGTCATAGAAGTGGTTCCATTCGTTGATAAATGGTAGCGTAATATCTACACACTATTTGTCCAGCCAGAAATTAACATCATTTCCTCTGGACAGCCATTTGTTTGCAATTCTCTACACGGCGCCCTCCTTTTTTCATAATCATTGCTATCGCTGTCCTATACCTGTTAATCTGGTCGTCATGTTTACACTTGCCAACATTATTGCCTCCAGTACTGAGGCAGATGATATGGTTTTTTCCCATTACCAGATAAAAAATCCTGCATTTCTTTCCCTGGAAAAGATACCACTCTGCCTCCTCCTCTTCTAATTCATTAGTAACAAATGCTCTGTCCATATATTTATATAAGCTGGAAACCCCCCACACCATTCTTACCTCCACTAGTAGTAGTCGTTACGACGTTCTCGTTTGCTGATCCACACTCGTCAGGCAGCACAGAAAAGGAATTTGCAGCCTCAAAAACAGTCTTTTGGATCTTTCTCATAATTGTCGCAGCTTGGCTCCTCTTCCTTGTTCTGGGTATAACACTTAAGCTCCTCTCTAAGCTGTTGAATCTTCTTTCTAGCCTCGTTTAGCTTTGTTTTAACATTAGGGTAG
>NC_069474.1:11650017-11687517 GCF_026875155.1 Cherax quadricarinatus | reverse complement strand
TGGCAATAATTCTGGAGAAAAAGAGAAGGATGACAATAATTCTGGAGAATAAGAGCAGGATGACAATAATTCTGGAGAATAAGAGAAGGATGACAATAATTCTGGAGAATAAGAGAAGGATGACAATAATTCTGGAGAAAAAGAGAAGGATGACAATAATTCTGGAGAATAAGAGAAGGATGACAATAATTCTGGAGAATAAGAGAAGGATGACAATAATTCTGGAGAAAAAGAGAAGGATGACAATAATTCTGGAGAATAAGAGAAGGATGACAATAATTCTGGAGAAAAAGAGAGGGATGACAATAATTCTGGAGAATAAGAGAAGGATGACAATAATTCTGTAGAATAAGAGAAGGATGACAATAATTCTGGAGAATAAGAGAAGGATGACAATAATTCTGGAGAATAAGAGAAGAATGACAATAATTCTGGAGAATAAGAGAAGGATGACAATAATTCTGGAGAATAAGAGCAGGATGACAATATTTCTGGAGAATAAGAGAAGGATGACAATAATTCTGGAGAATAAGAGAAGGATGACAATAATTCTGGAGAATAAGAGAAGGATGACAATAATTCTGGAGAATAAGAGAAGGATGACAATAATCCTGGAGAATTAGAAAAGATGACCTAAAATTCTTAAAAAAAATTAAGGAAATGAATATGAGGATCAATATAAAAAGAAATGGGTAAAACAGAGGAAAGAATATATAGAGAAAAATATAATGAATTGAGAAGGAGATAATTGTGGGTCATGATTATCAGTGTATAAATCACTAAGTTTTTTTCTATAAATGTTGTCCAAGAGACAACACAATAAGTGTCAGGGGTCCAAGACTGCTCAACTGCCTCCCAGCATACATAAGGGGGATTACCAATATTCCCCAGGGTGTCTTCAAGAAGGCGCTGGACGGGCACCTAAAGTCAGTAGCTGACCAGCCGGGCAGTGGTTCGTACGTCGGTATGCTTGCGGCCAACAGTAACAGCCTGGTTGATCAGTCCCTGATTCACCACGAGGCCTGGTCACGGACCGGGCCACGGGGGCGTTTATTCCCGATAACCCTCTCCAGGTATTCTCCATGTAGGTATACACCACAATGTCTGGGTAAGAGATGTACCCTAACCTGTGTGTGTGTATGTACTCACCTAGTTGAGGTTGCAGGGGTCGAGTTCAAGCTCCTGGCCTCGCCTCTTCACTGGTCGCTACTAGGTCACTCTCCCTGAACCGTGAGCTTTATCGTACCTCTGCTTAAAGCTATATATGGATCCTGCCTCCACTACATCGCTTCCCAAACTATTCCGCTTCCTGACTACTCTGTGACTGAAGAAGTACTTCCTAACATCCCTGTGATTCATCTGTCTTTTCAATTTCCAACTGTGTCCCCTTGTTGCTGTGTCCCATCTCTGGAACATCCTGTCTTTGTCCACCTTGTCAATTCCTCTCAGCATTTTGTATGTTGTTATCATGTCCCCCCTATCTCTCCTGTCCTCCAGTGTCGTCAGGTTGATTTCCCTTAACCTCTCCTCGTAGGACATACCTCTTAGCTCTGGGACTAGCCTTGTTGCAAACCTTTGCACTTAACTAGTTTCTTTACGTGCTTGGCTAGGTGTGGGTTCCAAACTAGTGCCGCATACTCCAATATGGGCCTAACGTACACGGTGTACAGGGTCTTGAACGATTCCTTATTAAGATGTCGGAATGCTGTTCTGAGGTTTACTAGGCGCCCATATGCTTCAGCAGTTATTTGGTTGATGTGCACTTCAGGAGATGTGCCTGGCGTTATACTCACCCCAAGATCTTTTTCCTTGAGTGTGATTTGTAGTGTCTGGCCCCCTAGACTGTATTCCGTCTGCGGTCTTCTTTGCCCTTCCTCAAACATAATGACTTTGCACTTGGTGGGGTTGAACTCCAGGAGCCAATTGCTGGACCAGGTCTGCAGCCTGTCCAGATCCCTTTGTAGTTCTGCCTGGTCTTCGATCGAATGAATTCTTCTCATCAACTTCACGTCATCTGCAAACAGGGACACCTCAGAGTCTATTCCTTCCGTCATGTCGTTCTCAAATACCAGAAACAGCATTGGACCTAGGACTGACCCCTGTGGGACCCCGCTGGTCACAGGTGCCCACTCTGACACCTAGCCACATACCATGACTCGCTGCTGTCTTCCTGACAGGTATTCCCTGATCCAATGTAGTGCCTTCCCTGTTATCCCTGCTTGGTCCTCCAGTTTTTGCACTAATCTCTTGTGTGGAACTGTGTCAAACGCCTTCTTGCAGTCCAAGAAAATGCAATCCACCCACCCCTCTCTCTCTTGTCTTACTGCTGTCACCATGTCAGAACTCCAGTAGGTTTGTGACACAGGATTTCCCATCCTTGAAACCATGTTGACTTCTGTTGATGAGATCATTCCTTTCTAGGTGTTCCACCACTCTTCTCCTGATAATCTTCTCCATGACTTTGCATACTATACATGTCAGTGACACTGGTCTGTAGTTTAGTGCTTCATGTATGTCTCTTTTTTTAAAGACTGGGACTACATTTGCTGTCTTCCATACCTCAGGCAATCTCCCTGTTTCGATAGATGTATTGAATATTGTTGTTAGGGGTACACATAGCGCCTCTGCTCCCTCTCTCAGGACCCATGGAGAGATGTCATCCGGCCCCATTGCCTTATCTAGCTCACTCAGAAGCTTCTTCACTTCTTCCTCTGTTGTGTGTGCTGTGTCCAGCACTTGGTGGTGTACCTCACCTCTCCGTCACTCTGGAGCCCCTTCTGTCTCCTCTGTGAACACTTCTTTGAATCTCTTGTTGAGTTCCTCACATACTTCACGGTCATTTCTTGTTGTCTCTCGTCCTTCCTTCCTTAGCCTGATTACCTGGTCCTTGACTGTTGTTTTCCTGTGTGTGTGTGTACTCACCTAATTGTGGTCGCAGGGGTCGAGACTCAGCTCCTGGCCCCGCCTCTTCACTGATTGCTACTAGGTCCTCTCTCTCTCTGCTTCCTGAGTTTTATCATACCTCTTCTTAAAACTATGAATTGGTTCCTGCCTCCACTACTTCACTTGCTAGGCTATTCCACTTCCTGACGACTCTATGACTGAAGAAATACTTCCTAACGTCCCTGTGACTCGTCTGAGTCTTCAGCTTCCAGTTGTGACCCCTTGTTCCTGTGTCCCCTGTCTGGAACATCCTATCTCTGTCCACCTTGTCTATTCCAAGCAGTATCTTTATGTCGTTATCATGTGTGTGTGTGTGTGTTTGTGTGTGTGTGTGTGTGTGTTTTGTGTGTTGTGTGTGTGTGTGTGCATGTGTGTGTGTGTGTGCGTGTGTGTACTCATCTAGTTGTACTCACCTAGTGTGTGTGTGTGTGTGTGTGTGTGTGTGTTGTGTATGAAGTGCATCGAAACTACAGTGTATGTTGTGTAGGAGGTACACTTACACCACAGTGTGTCAGGTACACTTACACCTCAGTCTGTCAAGAACACTGTGTTGTAAGCGTACGTGACACACTGTGCTGTAAGTGTACCTGACACACTGTGCTGTAAGTTTACCTGACACACTGTGGTGTAAGTGTACCTGACACACTGTGGTGTAAGTGTACCTGACACACTGTGGTGTAAGTGTACCTGACACACTGTGGTGTAAGTGTACCTCACACACTGTGGTGTAAGTGTACCTCACACACTGTAGTGTAAGTGTACCTGACACACTGTGGTGTAAGTGTACCTGACACACTGTGGTGTAAGTGTACCTGACACACTGTGGTGTAAGTGTACCTGACACACTGTGGTGTAAGTGTACCTGACACACTGTGGTGTAAGTGTACCTGACACACTTTGGTTTAAGTGTACCTGACACAGAGTGTTGTAAATGTACCTGACACACTGTGGTGTAAGTGTTCCTGTCAGACTGTGGTGCAAGTATACCACAGTGTGTCAGGTACACTTACACCACAATGTGTCAGGAACACTTACACCACAGTGTGTCAGGTACACTTACATCATATCTGAGTCAGGTTTGCAATCGTGTCATTACGATCTCGTGAGACAGCCAGTCGATAATAATGTCAGACCTCTCTCTCATCTCTCTCTCTCTCTCTCTCTCTCTCTCTCTCTCTCTCTCTCTCTCTTTCTTCTCCTACCACCCCCTATATCCTGTGTGAAGTCAATTTATAAATAAAATACAATAATGAACATACACTAGGATGAACAACATGAACGACATCTCACAGCCTACTTATCAAATACTTCATCCAACTCCCCGGCGGTGGGTCACGTGCCCAGAATACTACAGGCATTTTCCCTTTGGATCGCAAGACTGAGTCGCTGAAAGAGGAAGTTGGACGCTCTGGGCTCCTTCCTTTCTGTGACGAGATTTTTACCTAACTCTTTCAGGAATTTTAGACCACACTTGCCCCCTACTTCAAGGGTCCCCAATCCTACTGGAACGAAGTTATAGGAAGGTGATAGCCCAGTGTATTCCTTGATCTTCTGGGTCTCCCTGAAACTGCTTCCCCATCCCCTTCAACTTCAGAGTGTGGCAAGTAGTTTTCAGCCTTCGTAGAGGCATAGGTGTAGTCCCATGGAATCTGCTTACCATCCTTCCAGGGTAGCATGGTGACTCCATCTGGACGCTTTTAACTTCCACCAGACCACAAGATTCTACTTCACGATCGGAATGTGCTTTCACACTTGATGCTGTACCTTCATCCTGAAGGTTGTACTATCACGTCAAAAAGCTGTGAGAAAGTGAGAAAGTTGTATCTTAATATCTATGCTGTAACCTCACATCAACACAGATCAACACTTCTTTTATTCCCTTTCCTTGTCAACAACTTATCCTCTGATTAAACTAAACTTTAAAGGCAATTTTATTTTCCAACAATCCCTTGTTCATGACGATGACATTTACTACCTGAATGACTCACGAAATCGTAATGACACGATTTGAGACTCTCTGACCGCGGGTTCAAATCCCCCCCGTGGTATGGTTGACTACCTGAACTTCGTGACATTCCCTCTTAACTCGAGGTTTATATTTTAATTCACCTTTCTATCTTAAACTAGCTTTCTGCTCTTCTTAATAAACCTCAAACATATACGAATAAATAAATGTTAACCGATGTTAACCTTCTCTTCCCACTCACATGCGGTCACCAGTCTTCATATGATCTCCCTTGTTATTTGCATCTTTCATTTCTAATGGCAAATCAATCTACTTTGTGTTTTGTTTCTATTCAGGCCCGTGGCCTGGTGGCAAAAGCTCTCGCTTCACACGATGAGGGTCTGGGTTCGATTTCCGGCGATGGGGTGGAAACATCGGTTGTCTATGTTCACCCATCAGTGAAATGGGTACCTGGATGTTAGTTGACTAGTGTGGGTCGCATCCTGGGAGGAAAACTAACCTAATTTGCCCGAAATGCTCTGCATAACAAGCGGTTTTCCATACAGTAGTATGTAATTGATGTCAGTTAGGACTGTATACCTTGTACATGTACTTGTAGTAAATAAAGATATTATTATTATTATTATTATTATTATTATTATTATTATTATTATTATTATTATTATTATTATTATTATTATTATTATCATCATCATCATCATCATCATCATCATCACAGACATTCCCACCATTTTTTATTTTTCCGCTCCTCTTTCTATCGATTCAAAAAAAAAATCTACATTAACCGAATTTTTCTCTTACATTTCCCTTTATTAACAAACTTAGATGTAAATCATTTCCTTAGCGCCCTCCTAGGTAGACCCTCTAATGCAAGCGCAACTGTTTGCCCTATTTCAAGTGCAGTGTGTGATTCCTGACAGACTTCGCGTGACGTCAACGTGCCCTGGACATCGAGTACCCTGGAGCTGGTCATCGGTCCTGAAGACGAAGGCAGCAAACTGACGTGTCGGGCCGAGAACCATGAACTGCCGGCAACTACAATAGAGTCTACGCACCAGCTTCAAGTTCTCTGTGAGTATCAGGGGAAGAGGAGTTCAGGCGAAATGGTGGGCAGTAGTGGGAGCCAGTGAGGTGATGGGAGGTAGTGGAAGACAGGGAGGTAATGGGAGACAGCGAGGTAGTGGGAGACAGCGAGGTAGTGGGAAACAGCGAGGTAGTGGGAGACAGTAAGATAGGGGAAGACAGTGAGGTGATGGGAGACAGTGAGGTAGTGGGAGACAGCGAGGTAGTGGGAGATAGTGAGGTGGTGGGAGACAGTGAGTCGAATCGAATGGAAGAAGACGACGAGAGCTGTCGTGAGATGGGAAGGAAGAAGGATAAGGAAGGATGGAAATAACTGGAAAAGGGTGGGAAGGAGGGGAAGAGGAGGAATCCAGGCAAGTGGCCCAACCACTTTGGGACATGTGGTACCGAAGTACTAGAGGCGTAGATGGAGAGGCTTGAATGATGTCGTTACTTGGCTCTCTAGGAGAGGATGGCGAAGGCAGCGGCAGGAGCTGAGAGTGTCAGTAGACAGCAAGCAGGATGAGTTAGTTATTCTCTTGATCCGGTTGTCAATGCTTTGAATTTTGTTCTAGAGAGTTGTGTCACACATATGGGAGAGCTGTAAAAGAGTTCGTTGGTTTGGAGTTGGTAGATTATCTGGTTGACGGTAGGGAATGGCTTTTCGTCAATGGTGTACGTTGCAGTGTTGTCTTGGAGATGTTGGATAAGTTCTAGGCGAGTCATTGGGCTGGGGTATTGTGTCGTGGTGAAGAACATGAGTCTTTTGTGTTAACCCATAGTGTTCCAGGTAATCGACGTGAGTGAGGTCGAGAAGGCGGTGGTGGAGTTGAGGAAGGTGGTGTTGATGGCGGAGGTAGGGTGTTGAGTGGTGTTGAAGGTGGAATTGAAGATTCGCTGTCATCTTCAATAGACGAATAGGAAGATGTTTCTGGTGGCAAGGCTTCTGATTGGTTGGATTCAGTTAGGTGTGGTGGCGGTGGAGGCTTCTCATTGGACGTTGTTGGAGTGACGTCACTAGTTGGTGGTGGTGATGGAGCTTCTGCAGCAGAGGTGGTGATTAAGTCCTTGGTGAATTTCAGAATTTCTTCAGAAGGTGGAGATGCTGGAAATGTAAATGACGGCATGTTATTTAATACAAATAACTCGTTGATGGTAGAGTTAAAGGATCCAGGTACAGCCATGTTCTGCATGTGAGCGTATAGTAGACAATAGTGGATCTTCGTTACGTCACATGTTGGAGGAGTGATGGTGGTGGTGGAGGCGGGCTGAGTAGATGCTTGAAGTAATTTTGTAGTGTCAGCTTGCAACTTTGCAATTGCGGCATACGTTGGTGTGTTGTTGGTAGATTTTTTCTTTGCTACATCTTGTGTTTTCTTCATTATATCCTTTCTAGTAGGACATTTTGCTGCCAGAGTATGGTGATCATTACTTTTGCAGTTTAAACACGCTGGTTGTGTTGGAGCAGCAGCGGTACAGGAACTGAAGGTGTGTCCCTCACTACCACATGTAGTGCAGAACTTATTGTCTTTTACTGGACATGCTTTGGTGGTGTGAAGATAAGAATAACAGTTCCAGCAATGTTGGATGTAGTGGTATCTCTCTGCCTCTGTGTAGGTGGGACTGATGTAATAGTAGTAAACAGCAAGACCTTCGTTCAGAGCAGTGGCAGCCATGTTCACGTCGGTAAAGGTGACCTTGAGCATAGACGATGCATTCGAGATTTTGGTAATACTGTCAACAGTAGCCCAAGTATTTTGAGTTTCAATAGATGACTTGAGTTCAGCAATTGGTTGAGAAGTCAGAATCTTATCCATTTTTTTCAGGAATACTGATTTCCTTGCCCTGAGAGCAGGAGAAGATGTAACAGTAAACCCTTGGGCAGTAAGAGTAGTGATGGCTTCTGTAGTGAGTAACTTCTCTGCTTCAGCATCATCGTGACACACAACAATGAATGCTTCTTTGAGTGACAGAATAGAGTTGAAATTCACATGCAGTGCTCCCTGCACAACAGTTGCAAGAGCAAGCTTCGTTGAATCATCAACGGTACCACTGTTTGGCTAGATCTTTACACGATTTACGTAGCTCATCGTGCAAGTCAAGGTGAAGACAACGCTGGTAAAGATTTCCCTCCCCATCGGGGATCGTAGGGAGACTGAGTAAGTAAGGAGAGCTGCAATGACCTGCCGAGGCGAGAGTCAAAAGCAGACTCTCTGTGACTTCGAGACAGTGAGGTAGGGGAAGACAGTGAGGTAGTGGGAGACAGTGAGGTAGTGGGAGACAATGAGGTGGTAGGAGTCAGTGAGGTAGTGGGAGACAGTGAGGTAGTGGGAGACAGTGAGGTAATGGGAGACAGTGAGATGGTAGGAGACAGTGAGATAGTGAGAGACAATGAGGCAGAGGGGGGTAGTGAGTAGTGTTGGATAGGGGGAGGATAGTAGAAGGTGGAGGGTTGACCTGTGTAAGGAGTGGAAAGAATTTAAAGAAGATAGTCAGAGATTGTCGGTGATGGATTTTTGCAACGAAAAGTTAGTAAATACTAGGAACCCTTTTATCCTCACTGCATCAATAATTAATGTGTGATATCTAACCGCATTATAACGTCCCTAGAGTATCTTGCACAGTCATCAAATGTTTTTAATGACTAAAACAAATGTGCAACAGCTGGGTCCAGCTTTTGCACATTTATTGTCCAAACGGTAACTTCCATTAGTCAGATACAGAATAGAATGTAATGTATGCAGGAGGAGGCAATCACTCCAGCCAGACTGAGGGACTGACCACATCAAACTACTTCTATTCCACTATAACTACGTTATTGTGTCTAGAAGCCCTAACAATTTTGTCCCAAACAAATTTCCCTCTATCGTGATCCAAGCCTGTATATTACACCTTGAATTAGTTTTTCTTGACCTTCTAGAAACTTTACCCTAACAGATTCTGTTACTGATCCATCTATTTTTATACCTGTTTTCATGCAATAGTTTATATTTTCTCGTACATATAATGCAACTCCACCCACTTTCCCGTTATATCCATCTACATGGAACAACTTAAACCCTTGAATATGACACTCAGCAATCATATCCCGACTCATTAATTTATATACCACGTTACAGTTATTGCAATAACATCAAAGTTCCCAGCACATGCTAACAAATGTAATTCATTAATTTTATTTCTGGCGCTTTGACAGTATAAAATACATTAATATGTTTCTTTCTTGTAAAACTTATTCCTATTCAGCTTGTCTTTTACACAATTTCTGTTGCTATCATTACCCTGTGTTACTCGATGACTGTTATTGTTAAGACTTTTGATATGAAAGCCTAAATCAATATTTCGTTACTCATTATTTTCCATTCCTAAACCCATACCTCTAACTAATCCTAGTTTAAAGCTCTAGCATCCTCAACTGAGCTAGCGAAAAAACTCACACCTGCCCTGGATAAGAGAACCTGGCATACATGTCATTTCGGCCATAGAAGTGGTCCCAGTTGTCAATGAATGGTTACTGCATTATCCATACAGTGTCTGTTCTGCCAGCAATGTATACCAGTCGCTCTGGATAGTCATTCATTTCCAACACCACTTCTTGGCAAAATGCCACATATGACAAGGCTCCCTCCCTTCCTAATAATGCCTATTGCTGCCCTATACCTTCTAACCAAATCCTATCCTTCAAACAGAAGGCCCTATCCATGCACCTAAACTGACTGTCCCCAACAAGCACAATATTCTTACCTTCCTTGTTGTTCTTCACTGTGATGCTCCCGGTAGTCGACTCACATTCGTCTGGTAGCACAGAGAAAGGATTCGAAGTTTCCACAGCAGTCTCTTGATTCTTTATCATTTCTACTTCTCCATTCGTCCTCTTGATCAACAACTTTGTTCCATGCTGTCCGGTAACTGCTTAGGTTTCTTTCTTGACCTGAGGACTCACAACAGGACGGCTACTACGAATCCTCTTTGTTTTCCTCCATCAATCCCTGTATCTCGAGCTTAGCCTCCCTTAGCTCCTTCTTAAGCTGCTGGTAAAGTTGCTCAATGGAGTAATCATGGTTCAGTCCACAAAGAGTACACTAGACACGTCTTCACAGGTACAAGTCCTCTTTTCTCTACCAATATGTGTTTTATTCTACTATTAATCTCTCTAGGGTCATTCCTATTTGACATAATTTCTCCCTGGGGAATATATATACTATGTGCACGTTGTAAATTATTAAGAACAAATTAATAATATACAAAGAAGCTGGAAAAACAGTAATGGTTTACCAAGAAACAAGTCTGAGCTGAGGAGCATGAACTGTGTGGAGAGGCTGGAGGAGCTACGTCTAACCATATTAGAAGACAAAAGAACGAGAGGTAACATGATTACGACGTTCAAAATACTGAGAGGAACTGACAGGGTGTGCAGTGCGAGAGTGTTTGAGAGGCGGGTCTCCGGTACATAAGAGCACAGCTGGAAATTTAAAACACAGATAAGTCACAGGGATGGTAAAAAAAAAAACTATTTTTGTTTTAGTGTTGTCGGGAAGTGAACTAGAAAGCGAAGTGTTAAACAGGATTCATACATAGTTTTAAGTATAGGAATGAGTGGGCTGACCTCTATAACCAGAATTAGGTGAGTACACTAACACACACATACACACGCGCGCGCGCGCGGAGCCAGGAGCTATGAATCGACCCCTGCAACCACACTTAGATGAGTACAATTAGATGAGTACACACACAATCCATTCATAGCTTTAAGAATAAGTATGATAAGGCTCACGTAGCAGAGAGAGAGTGAAATCAGTAGCGGCCAACAAGAAGCAGGACCAAGAACTAAGAGTCATGTATAATTATATGATTATACAGAGCCTGGGGGGGGGGATGTGGAAGGCATTCAGGCTTAATTCGGGGAACTTGAGCACAGATCCAATTCCCTAAATCAAGAGCCCCTCACCAACATCAAGGAACCTTCCTTGAGGGGTATGAATAGCACAAACGTCAGGACGATGGCCAGTCTGAGGGTAGTTAGGATGGACGGCAGTGTGGACGAGGAAGTATTGAAGCAGATTATTACACAGTCTTAATTAAACGTAAGTATGATATAAGTCATACAACTAGGAATTAGACTTGACCTTTCGTGTGTAGTTGAGTGGTGAGATCAGATACTGAAGTGTGATTTTATGAACCACCAGTAAGGGAGTGAATACATTCTGTACAAAGTTCTTTTAACCATTTTATAATCTCTGAGAAATAATAACTTCTGTTAACAGTTACTTCCTCTCTCTCTCTCTCTCTCTCTCTCTCTCTCTCTCTCTCTCTCTCTCTCTCTCTCTCTCTCTCTCTCTCTCTCTCTTTCACAGACTCTCCGGAGGTTCATGTGGCTGCCGGCTCTTCCCTCGACCTCAACCACATCAAGGAAGGCGACGATGTGTATTTCGACTGTCACATAAAAGCCAGACCGGACGCACACAAAATCAGCTGGAGTTTTAATGTGAGTACTATCCTTCACTGCCTTCACTGGTTTTAATATTAAGTGTAGAAAAGGAACTGGATGCCATGGAATAGGAATTAAGTGCCTTCATATTTTATGCAACAGAAACTATACTAACGATCCTTGTATGAGCTAATATATTATATCCCATACATATAACTATATATAAATACCAACTCACTCAATACTATACTGAGAAGATTAAAACAAGTAATAACCATTAAAGTATCAACATATAAGGTAACCTTAATAGGAGGTGGTAATCTTCCTAAGGTATGTTTACAACTAGTAACATATGCTGCTTAACTACCCTCCAATATATTCTACGTATCGCAGTATAATAAAAAATATCCAGTGAAGAAAGTGAATAGGAAAACCTGGGTCCTTTCACATGTTTACGCATATATTTTCAAAGGTATAGGTATATTTCATGAAATGTTCCTCTAAAGACATGTGTGTAATTACATGAAAGCGCTCAGGTTTTCCTGTATATTTTTTCACAGGTAGATTTTTTTTTATATTTGCAGACACGTATTTTACTGGGACATCTTCCATAGCTCAGTATACACCTAATCGAGCAGCTCATCAGTCCAAGCTTCCCTCCTCTCTCAGCTCACCAGGAGAGAGTGGAGACCAATCTGCTTTATTAATCTGCGATTTGCTCCCTCTTCTCACTCTCTCTTACAAAAATTTTTCAGCTAATAAGATTGAAAGTGAATTTTTTCCATGGTAATTCTTAGCCATTTTTCAATGTTATTTTACAGTTATTTTCCTGAACAATGGCCTGGGAGGGCTACTGGGAGGGGTTCTTGGTATATTACGATTTGTGGCGTCTCTTGAGTCCCTCTTGCATATTCTGAGATTACATAACTCTTCCATCGCTCTTCGGGCACTGAAGCTAAAACCTACACCATTAAACTCTCATTTTGAATATTTTTCATCATTTTACGTGGAAGGAAACATACTCTCTCTTAAAAAAATGCTAAGTGTTAGCAGCATCTGCAAATGATTTAGGATTGAAGACATTTTTACCACCAATCTTTAACCCTTAACACTCCTTAGCTATTAATATATAAGAAAAAGCTAATTACTTCAAATTTTTACTCTGAAATAACTACTTTTTTCTTAAAAGAAAGTTAACTTTCCAGTTTCTTCCCGAGCCATTTTCACCCACAGTCAGAACTGAGTAATTCCGCTCTTGAACTTCTGCTTTCCAAGGGCTTTGAACTTTCACAATCTGAGTTCAGTCTGAGCTTTAGCGGGACAACTCCTAGAGCCCCTAGCAACCTCCTACCTACTTTTGTTCACATTAGCACGCATTCAGAATTACACACTTAAGAGACTAGGTTCTAGGCTCACTCAGACATCCCTGACTTACTAGAGGATAGAGCATATATTACTAGACCTATTGCACATCAGAATGATAATGTATCACGAGGTGTGATATCAAAATTGAACAGGTATTCCATTACTGTCTTCAGAAATTATATTTGTACCTTCTCTGTGACTGTCGATTAATTCCATCCCTAAATCCGAGCTGGTTCCTGACTATGGAACTGAACTTCTCCAGGCTGAGGGACTGACAACCTCAAATTCTACGACTTCAAGGGTGATGGACTGATTACATCGTCTTCACATCTCTACTGTTCCTGCCTACTTTCTGTATTCGACTGAAGAAGCCTACTGTGTAGGCGAAACGTTTAGGAATAAAGTTACCTAACTGTTGCCTATGTGTCTTACCTACCAAAGAATCTTCTATTTAGGTGTTCCAATATCCTCTGAAAGTATTTGTTTTGTTACTTAGGGGCTCTTGTCTATCCCCTTCAGCGATAATGTAAATGATATGTAATACCGACAAGTTGAAGAGTAAGACACATGTTGGGTATTTTTATTGTTTACATCGCTACTACGACTGCTGCTTCCATTTTAACGTCCTCTGTATTTGGCTGGAGTAACCTACTGCTTATGTGAAATGTTTCAGTCAAGAATCAAGACACATTATCTTCATCATATTTGTGTGTCACAGCAACACAATGGTTTTTGGTATAGAGGATATTTATTGTAGCTTCATTTTGTACCTCTGTATGTGTGCTCAAATTGGAAATAAATAAATAAAAAAAAATAACTACTGGGTGTGAGTGAAAAGGGTGAGGATCGAGAGGGACGTGACCAGTACGGACCAGTAGTGATGAATGGTTTGAAAAACCGACAAGTTGAAGATTGAGACACTTATGCAGCATATGGGAATCTTTATTCAGGAAACGTTTCGCCACACAGTGGCTTCATCAGTCCAATACAAAGAGGAAGGCGTAAGGAGAGGAGGAGTATGAGGTAATTAGTCCCTCAGCCTGGAGTCGATGTGTTCAGTCCATCAATCTTCTACAATATTGATGGACTGAACACATCGACTCCAGGCTGAGGGACTGATTACCTCATACTCCTCCTCCTTACGCCTTCCTCTTTGTATTGGACTGATGAAGCCACTGTGTGGCGAAACGTTTCCTGAATAAAGATTCCCATATGCTGCATAAGTGTCTCAATCTTCAACGGACCAGTAGGCCTGCTGTAGTGCTCCTCAAATTTTTGCCCTCTTGCTTCTACTAGTGGTTCCCACATACTGTAACGTCTTCTAGACTTTCACGCCTCACATTCGGCAGTATAAGGTTCCATTATGCTTCAGCTTCACTTTGTTGGAAGTAAATAGTATAAAATACCGACACAATGGAAATATAAACACGTGCAGTATAAGGTGAGCCTGTATTGACAACGTTTCGCCCATATAGTGGGTTTTATTAAGTCACAAACAGATCTTCTTGGGTGAAACATGCGTGAGTATTTATAGGATAAGAATGCTGGGTCAGGTGGAGAAAGCTGCACGTGACAATCTTCGGAGTAGAGTGATAGAGTCTAAAAACTTGGGTAGCTTTTAAAAGAGATTGGATAAGTATATGAGAAGACCTGCAGTGTTCCTCGATTCTTATGTTCTTATGTAGGATAGCGATGAAGAAGTTTCTTGGCAATGATATCAAAGTTCCCAGCACATGCTACCAAACGTAGTTCATTAATTTTATTTCTTGCACTTCGGCTGTTAGCATAAAATACCATCATATGTTTTTTCTTCTGCACATTTTTCCTATTGATCTTTGTTTTTACACAATTTCTGAAATTATCATTACCCAGAGTTACTCTATGACAGTTACTATTAAGATTCTTAATATCAGAGCATAAGTCAATATATCTATACTCATTATTTATCATTTTTAAACTCATACCTCTAACTAATCCTAGTTTTAAGTCCTAACAACCCCCTCAACTGAGTTAGCAAGAAAACCCACACCTGCCCTGGATAAGTGAACCCCATCCCTGGCATACATGTCATTTCGGCAATAGAAGTTGTCCCAGTTGTCAATGAATGGTACTGCATTATCCTTACAGTGTTTATCCAGCCAACAATTAATACCAATTGCTCTGGACAACCATTCATTACCAACACCTCTTCTTGGCAAAATGCCACATATAACAGGGCGCCCCCCCCCTTCTTCCTAATTATGTCTATAGCTGTTCTGAACTTTCTAACTAAATCCTCACTTCTACGCTTGCCTACATCATTGCCTCCATCACTGAGGCAAATAATAGGATTGATCCCATTACCGTTCATGATGTTGTCAAGCCGGCTAACAATGTCCTCCATCCCAGCCCCAGGAAAGCAACCCCTCTGTCTCCTACTCCTGTCCTTCAAGCAGAATGCCCTATCCATGTATCTAACCTTACTATCCCCAACAACAACAATATTCTTACCTTCCTTGTCGTTCGTCGTGACGATCCCAGTAGTCGACTCACATTCGTCGGGTAGCACCGAGAATGCGTTTGAGGTTTCCACAGGAGTTTCCACAGCAGTCTCTTTCTTCTTCATCGTTTCTGGCTTTCCATTCGTCTTCTTGATCGTCAACTTCGTCGTCCCCTGCTGTCCAGCCACTGACCACGATCCCTTCTTGACCTGAGGACTCGAAACAGGAGGACTACTACGAATCCTCTTGTTTTCCTCGGTCAATCGCCGTATCTCCATCTTCGCTACCCTCAATTCTTCCTTAAGTTGCTGGTAAAGTTGCTCGATGGAGGGCATCTTGGTTCAGTCCACGGGGAGCACACAAGACACTTCTTCACAGAGTTAAGTACAGGTCACCACTGAGTTAAGTACAGGTCACCACTGAGTTAAGTGGTGTTGCATAAGTGTCTCAATTCTTCAACTTGTCGGTTTTCAAAACCATTCATCACATGACCTATGGACTTCTGTTGCTTACACTTCTTGATATAAATCCCAGTAATCTATTTGCCTTATTACGTACGCTTAGGCATTGCTGTCTTGGTTTAAGGTTGCTGCTCACCATAACCCCCAAGTCCTTTTCGCAATCTGTATGGCTAAGTTCTACATCATTTAACTTATAAGTACTAGGGTTATGGACACTCCCGAGCTTCAGAACCTTGCATTTATCTACATTGAACTGCATCTGCCACTTTTCTGACCAAGAATAGAGTTTGTTTAAATCCTCGTGAAGTTCCATAACATCTACGTTTGAATCAATTATCCTACCTATCTTTGTGTCATCGGCGAATTTGCTCATATCACTAGTAATTCCCTCATCAAGATCATTGATATATATTATACACAACAACGGGCCCGAGACTGATCCCTGTGGAACGCCACTTGTTACAGATCCCCACTCGGATTTAACCCCATTTATGGACATTCTCTGCTTCCTGTCTGTGAGCCATGACTCGATCCACGAGAGCACTTTTCCCCCAATACCATGAGCTGCCACTTTCTTTAACAGTCTATGGTGCGGAACTCTATCAAAAGCCTTACTAAAATCTAAGTAAATAATATAAAATTCTTTATCGTGGTCAACAGCCTCAAAAGCTTTACTGAAGAAAGTTAATAAATTAGTTAGACAAGACCGGCCTCTTGTGAATCCATGCTGAGTATCATTAATCAAGCTATGCTTATCGAGATGGCTTCTTATAATCTCAGCTATAATTGACTCTAGTAATTTGCCTACAATTGAGGTCAGGCTTATTGGGCGGTAATTTGACGGTAACGACTTGTCCCCTGTTTTAAAAATAGGAATTACATTAGCCATCTTCCACATATCAGACACTACACCTGTTTCAAAAATAAATTAAAAATATTAGTTAATGGTTCAGAGTTCCATTTTGCATTCCTTAAGAACCCTTGAAAAAACCTCATCAGGACCCGGCGACTTATTTTGCTTCAGTCTGTCTATCTGCTTCACAACCATTTCATTAGTGACTGTGATGTTACATAATTTATCTTCTTCTAGCCCACTATAAAAATTAATTACTGGAATATTGTTAGTGTACATGAAGCTCATGTACTAATCTTATCACTTCATCTTTTTTTGCGTTCATACTCTGCAGTACCTGTTGGTCTGTTTTGACTAGTGTCTTCTAGTAGTTTTCCATCTTCTTCTGGGAAGACATTTCTATATCTTTTACATAACACTTAACATACGTCTCTGTCATTCTCCGTCAGCGATCCTTCCTCTTTCCTGTCTTTTCACGTGTTCCTTCTGAGTCGTCATTTTTTATAGAGCTGAGGAGTAACCATCGTTGAATTTTGGCCTGTGATACTTTGTCACTTCCCTGTTGCTTCCCTTCTTATTCTTGCATATTCGTTTCTAGTTCTCCTGCTCGTTTTGCGGCTTCCTGCAAAAGAAGCATTACTCTTTATTTTTTTTCCAAGACCTCTGGGGCCTTTCTTGGCTTCTCTGCATTCTTGATTAAACTATGGGCTCCCTTTGTTCTTCCAGCTTCTTTTCGTATTGACATTAATCTCTCCTTTGCATCTCGACACTTTGACTTTACTGCCTCCATCATTTCTTGTACACTTCTGCCTTCCAGTTCCCATTTCCATTCCACTTCGTTCAGAAAAATCATGCTATCATAGTCCCCTCTTCTGTAACTCCATTTTCTGTTACTTACTTCCTCCCTTTTTTTCGCCATTCCCTTTCCACGAGGTACTCTAAATTTAGTACCTATTCTCGCTGGTTCCTATTGATTCCCCATAATTATTTCCCTCTTTGTCATGCTTTATTTTGTGTGAAAATCAGATCAAGTTTTGCTGGCTCATCTCATTCCCTCACTATTGTTGTTGTCCTTCACAAGTTGGCTCAGGAGATTCCTCGTTACTGTTTTTATAAGCTTTGCTGTCCATGATTCCAGTTCTCCATGTAAGTCCCAGGTTTTCCAGTCATCTCCTAATCGTTGAACTTTCCTAGTACTAGGAGATTATCCTTATTTCTTTTAGCCATTTCAGCCACTATAAACTAAGTGAATCATTAGGTTCATATGAATGATTAATAAACATGTGAATGATTATGTGTCATGTTAATCATTGTGAGCCATGTGAATTATTGACTTGTTCTGACCATATTTCTCCTTTTGACTTTTATTGTTTATTTTATTCTTATATCCTCTAACATCGTAAGGTTTAGAACCTTTAGCCTCTACTCATAGTTCATTTCCCTTGACTATGGGACTAGCCTCGTTGCATACCTCTGCACTTTCTAAGGTCTCTTAGCATAATTTATTAATTGAAAGGAAGGGAGGGGGAACAGTTTTAATTCTGGACTAAGATATGTTGTGTATACGGTTGTATCTGACTATTGTGATTTCAGAAAAATTTCTCTTCAAATTGTTTGTTGAGCATTCACTGCAGAGTTCATTCGTCTGGTGTGTTCCTCTGGCAATATATTCAGCACTAAGTCACTCTGTCTGACTTTTTTGGGTTATCCTAGGTTCTCTACACATATGCTGCTATGTATGATAATTCTATGTAACTGTATTTGTGTATACCTGAATAAATTTACTTACTTACTTACTTACTTACTATGCTTACCCCGTCACTAAGATTTCGGTCTCTGGTCCCCAGAGTTTATACTCAGTTTCCAGTCTTGTTACCCTTCACCGATTATCGTAATCATGCATTTGCTAGTGCTGAATTTCAAGAAACCACTTTTTTGACCAAATTTGCAAAGTGTTCGGGTTCATTTATAGCCGTTCCTTATAATCTTTGACTTTCAGTTTCCTCTTTAATGTTACATCACCTGCAAATACGAATTATCTGACTCTCTCCTTTCTGGTATATTACTGACTGTACAAGAAATTGAACTGCTCCTAATATCACACCTTGCAGAATCTAACCTATTATATTTTTCCTATCTAACACCTTTTCTTGGACAATCCCTCTTTTTTTTTTCCGCGAGGTACGCTTTGATCTTCTGTATCATGTTCCCTGTTATTCCTGTCTGCACCTTGTGTTTTTGGTCCAGTCTCTATTGAGGTATATTATCAAATGTCTTCTTGCAGTCCAAGAATTTGCAATCACCTCACCCTTCTCTTTCTTACCTCGCTTCTCCTATTTTGCCATTGGACTTCCGCAGGTTTGTGAGGAGAGATTTCCCATCACTAAGCCTTTTCTGGTTCTTGTGCATAAACCACTTCTTTCCAAGTTCCCCACAACTCTTTTGATTCTCTTCTTCACTACCTTACATTGTATGCATATCAGCAATACTGGTGTTGAATAACACTTCTTACCTGTCTTCTTTCATAAAATATTGAAATTACATTCCTGTTTTACAGATCTCTGGCATTTATCCTATATCCATTGACTTTTTTTTTGTAAATTTTAACTAGCGGTTCAGACAGTTCTGTCCCCCTCTCGTAGAACCTATGGTAGCACTTTGGTGGGTCCCATTGCTTTTTTATGTATCCAGTTTATTTTAAAGTTTGTTCACCTTTCCCCCTCTTGCGTATATCGTGTCCAGTATCCATTTGTGTATTCTTTCTCTTTACTCCTTCTTTCACTGAGGACACCTATTCCAATGTTTTTTTCACCTGCTCACAGACATTCTTGTCGTTTCTCGTGAGCTCTTCTCATACTTATTACCTCGTCTTTTACTGTCTTTTCTCCGATGTAATTGTGAAGTTCAGCTTTGTCTTCTGCTGCAATGTCTTTTACTGTCTTTTTTCCGATGTAATTGTAAAGTTCAGCTTTGTCTTCTGCTGCAATATCATCTAACATTGTCTCTCAACTTCTGTTCTCATCCTTGCTTACTCATTTCCGACTCGTCTGTTTTATTCTGGTCTTAGAAATGTACAGTTTTGTAATTATCTAGTTTATTCTCTGAAGCTTTGGTCGAACTTTGGGCTCTTTTTGTTCCTACCATTTTCTCTTCTGGGTATAAAGTTTCCATATCCACTGAACTATTTTCAGGAATGCTCTCAAACTTTCAAGGTTTACCTTATCTGCAGTTTGGTTTCTCCCATCCACCGCCTGCTATTCTTCCCTCAAAGTTTACTTGCACAAAGCACTCGAAATGCAGTTCTTTATGGTTGCTAGCACCCAGAGACTTCTCTTTTTTTTTATTTCGTGTACATCAGGTTTACACTTGGTGAATACTAGATCCAGTCTTGCTGGGTCAAACCTTCCCTTCCATTATCTTGGATTTCCATGTGTTTAGTCCTCCTTGCTAGTTCAAACTGTACCATGCTTGACCAGGTGTGTGTGTGTGTGTGTGTGTGTGTGTGTGTTTGTGTATGTGTGTGTGTATGTGTGTGTGTATGTGTGTGTGTATGTGTGTTTATGTGTGTGTGTTTATGTGTGTGTGTGTGTGTGTATGTGTGTGTGTGTGTGTGTGTGTGTGTGTGTATACTCACCAAGTTGTGGTTGCAGGTTCGATTGATTAGGTGTGGGGTCCAGACTGGTGCTGCATACTCAAGTATAGGCCTGACATAAACTGTGTACAGAGTCTTGAATGATTTCTTACTGAGGAGCTGGAACGCTATTTTCAGGTTTGATAATCGCTCAAATGATGCAGCAGTTATTTGGCTGGTGTGCACCTCAGGAGATATGCTCGGTATAATACTCACCCCAGATTGTTTTCCTTGAGTGATGCTTACAGTCTTTGGGCCCCCCTAAACTGTACTCTGTCTGTGGTCTTCTTTTGCCCTTCCCCAGTCTCATGACTACAGTTGGTGGGGTTAATCTCTAGGAGCCAGTTGCTGAACCAGGATTGCAGCCTGTCTAGTTCCTATGTAGTCCAGCCTGGTTCTCATCCGACTGAATTCTCCTCATTAACTTCACATCGTCTGCAAACAGGGACACTTCTCTGTTTATCCAATCCATCATGTCATTCATATACACCAGAAACAGCACCGGTCCCAGGACTGACCCCTGTGGAACCCCACTCGTCACAGGCGCCCACTCCGAAACCTCGTCACGTACCATGACTCGTTGTTGCCTCCCTGTCAGGTATTCTCTGATCCACTGAAGTACCTTCCCTGTTATACCTGCCTGGTTATCCAGCTTTTGCACTAATATCTTGCGGGAAACTGTGTCACAAGCCATCATACAGTCCGAGAAAACGCAGTTTACTCACCCCTCCCTTTCTTGCCTTACTGCCGTCACCTTGTAGTAGCACTACAGTAGGTTCGTGACACAGGAGTTTTCTTCCCTGAAACCGAGGTGGTTGTGAATAAGTTCATTCCTTTCTAGCTGTTCCACCACTCATCTCTTGATAATCTTCTCCATGACTTTGCATACCATGCATGTCAGTGACACTGGTCGGTAGTTTAAAGCTACGTGCCTGACTCCTTTCTTAAAAACTGGGATTACATTTGCTGTTTTCTACATCTCGTGTAGTTGCCCTGTTTCGATAGATGTGCTGAAGATTGTCGTTAGTGGTACACAGAGCGCCTCTGATCCTCTCTCAGGACCCATAGAGAGATGTTATCTGCCCCCATCGAGTTGTTCACATAACAGCTCGTGTGTGTACTCCCCTGATTGTGGTTGAAGGGGTAGAGTCACAGCTCCTGGCCCCGCCTCTTTACTGGTCACTACTTGGCCCACTCTCTGTTCCATGAGCTTTATGATACCTCTTCTAAAGCTATGTATGGATCCAGACTCAACCTCTTCATTCTCCAAATCATTCCACTTCCTCACCACTCTGTGAATGAAGAAATATTTCCTAACATCTCTGTGACTCATCTGAGTCTTCAACCTCCAATTGTGACCCCTTGTTGCTGTGTCCCCTCTCTGGAACATCCTGTCTCTGTCCCGCTTATCTATTCCTCGCAGTATTTTGTATGTCGTTATAATATCTCCCCTAACCCTCCTGTCCTCCAGTGTCGCCCCATCCTCCAGTGTGTGCCATTTCTGAAACGTCCTGTCCCTATCCACCATATCATTTCCTTGCAGTACTTTTTATATCGTTATCATGTCCCCCTATCCCTCCTGTGTGTGTGTTACTCACCTAATTGTGGTTGCAGGGGTCGAGACTCAGCTCCTGGCCCCGTGTGTGTGTGTGTGTGTGTGTGTGTGTGTGTGTGTGTGCCCAGGAACATGTAATTAGTTAGTCAGGTCAAGGGACTGTGAAATTGTTTGTTATGGCGGAGTTTCACCTCTACTCTACTATTAATTAAATTTTATTCCCTACAGTATAGATAAAAATTCTTAGATATACACATCTCGTTGCATAATTTATCAATATTTTTGTATTATTGCTTCAAAATTATGCAGACAAATATTTAAAAAATTGAGGTCAAAATTGTGAAGGCTTAGAAATAAAATTCGAATTATTTTGTGCAAAGAAATTCCTGGTTGATATATTGCGTTCCAGTGGAGAAATATTATTAATATTAAGGTAATTTTATAAGAATATATGGTAAGTAATAGTTATTAAATTAATATTTTTTATTTTGATACCTGTGAAAATAGTTAATATGCGGAAATACTTTGAATAAAATTATTGTGAGTGGAGATTTAACTGTAGAAATTATTAGATAATATTATCGAGAAATGAGAATTTCCTGAAGATGGATAAAACAGGAAGTAATATATGAAGGTATTGCTTATTATATTTACGTCTGTGGTTTTCCTTTCTCTTTCACTTTCTCAACTTTTCCTCTTCCCTCTCTTCGTCACCCCTGTCACTCTTCTCACCTCTCCCTATCCACTAACTTGTCTTCTCCTCTCTTCTTACTACCACTTTCCCCTCTCCCCATTACCAGTTTTCGTCTGTCCAGTGCTATTCCCTGTTTTCTTTATATTTCCTCGTCATCACTACTTCCACTTTCTCACTCCTCAATGTAACTTCTCTTCTCACACCCATCCCCTTCTTTCAGTTACCAATTCACCTCTTCCACTCACCTCTCACCCCCTATCCACGTTCTCTCTCTCTCTCTCTCTCTCTCTCTCTCTCTCTTCTCTCTCTCTCTCTCTCTCTCTCTCTCTCTCTCTCTCTCTCTCTCTCTCTCTCTCTCTCTCTCTCTCTCTCTCTCTCTCTTTATTAACCACTTCCCTTCCCATCCCTACTCCTGTCTTCCTCCCTACCACCATTTACCCTCTCTTTCTCACTCCCACTCACCACTTACCCTTACTTTCTCTTCCTATCACCGTTTCTGATACTCACTCACTACATCCTCTCTCGACTCCCTCTCATCATTTCTACCCTTCTCCCCCTCGTAATTTTTCCTTCTTTTTTCTACCCTTTCCTATCCACCTTCCACCTCCATTAATCACCTCCCCTTGCCTTCACCTCTCTCTCTCTCTGTTTCTCTCTCTGTCTTGCCATCTCCACTTACACTCTTTCCCTTTCACCACATTCCCTTTTTCACTTCCAAATTGCTATTTCCCTTCTCCACCCCATTCCACTCACATCACTAATTTCGTTCTTCATCTCCCCATCACCACATCCTCGCCTCGTTTTCCCCCAGCACCTGTTCCTTCTCTCCTCTTCTCTCTCACCACTTCCCCTCTCTTCCTTCTTTAACACATTTTCCTCCTTCCCCCTTCCCTCTCACCACTCCCCTCCCTTCTCCAATACCAGTTCCCTTCTCTCCCCTCTCCAACACCAGTTCCCTTCTCTCCTTTCTCCAACACCAGTTCCCTTCTCTCCCTTCTCCAGTACCAGTTCCCTTCTCTCCCTTCTCCAATACCAGTTCCCTTCTCTGCCTTCTCCAACACCAGTTTCCTTCTCTCCCTTCAACACCAGTCACCCTCTCGCTAACATCACAGCCTCTCTGCCAGCACTCACCAGCGGCACCAACATGTGTATGTTTGTCTGTGTGTTATTAAGTTACCGATTGTCAAAGGCATTTGTCACTAGACACTTGTTTTTTGAGGGTGTACTCGCCTTACCTATTTGAACTCATCTGTTTGTAGTTTTAAAGGTTGATTCTTAACTCCTGGTCCCGTCTCTCTTTTGGCCACCACTGGATTCGATCTTGATTACTCAATCCATATCATACTTATTCTGAAAACTATGTATTGATCCTCCCTCTACCACTCTGCTGTCTTTGTCGTTCCTCTTCCCGTCCACTGTATGGCTAAAAAAATATTTCCTAATATCCCTGTGATTTCTTTTGTCACTTAATTATTTAGTATGATGTAGAAATTATTTGGGAAGCAAGAGCTGTATGTAAGTGTCTAACAGTTCGCGGCGTTGCCCGAGGTACGCCTTCAGCCCTGGTCTCTAGTGACCAGCGTTCAGCTCGTGGGGAAGTGTAGAAGAGCCGCCAGTTGGCTCACACTCTCATGGGTGTTGGCGGCCTCACTTGGCCTTGTACAATAACATCTGCCAATTTACACATCTTTTCTGATCCTCTTTTCATTTGCTGGAGGTGTTTTAGTTACAATTCACACTCTGGTTCTGAAGATGGTTTGTTGTGGTGGAGTTAAGACCTTTGGTCTCCTGATACACTAAACAAAAATGGCAAAAAGACACAATACCGTGACTAGAACAATACACAAATAACCCGCATATAGGAAAGAAGAGATTACGACGACGTTTCGGTCCGACTTGGACCATCATATCCTCTGGAGGTTCTGTCTTTTATTCTCTTGCTTCTTGGCTGGCCAAAATCCTCACTTCTTTCTTGATACTTTTTCTCCTGCCCACCTCCGTCACCCTCAAGACTTCATCGAACGTGTTCGCTCTCTCCCGACCTGTAAGATGCTTAGTCTTAACGTTGAGTTCCTCTTCACTAACGTCCCTCTTGATGATGTTCTTGATTTTCTCAAAGAGAATGCCAATGAAAGGTTACTTCATCTCCTTATACCTACTGATGTCTTTCTTGATCTTATCCGCCTTTGTTTGGACTCAAATTCCCTTTTCTTCCAAGAGAAATATTATTCTCAAACCTTCGGTGTCGCTATGGGCTCTCCTCTGTCTCCTGTTCTTCCTACTACTGATGTGCGCCCTTCATTCTGGCTCCGCTATGTAGATGATATCTTTGTTCTTTGGCCTCATGGCTCTAGTCACTTCCAACCATTTCTTGATGCTCTTAATAATCTTGCCCCTTCCATTAAGTTTAAAACTGAATGGCACTCTAATTCCTTGCTTCCTTTCCTTGATGTTCATGTCCACCGCTCAGATACAGATTTTGCTTTT
The DNA here is from genome assembly GCF_026875155.1 of Cherax quadricarinatus. NCBI lineage: Eukaryota > Metazoa > Arthropoda > Malacostraca > Decapoda > Parastacidae > Cherax > Cherax quadricarinatus. Next base: position 11,662,592 of record NC_069474.1, on the reverse strand, counting down.
TCCGTGTACCACAAGCCTATGCACAGTAACATGTGCATTCACTACTTTTCATATCATGCTTCCTCTGTCAAGGAAAGTGTTATTTCCCTCTCTTTCTCCGTGCTCTCGGCATTTATGATCCTCAGTTCTTTGAATCAGAAATTTCTACTCATAGTAATTCATTTTCCCGTCTTGGCTACCCTTCCCATTTCACAGACTCTGCCTTCTCACGTGCTAAACGGACTTTCTTCTCTCCCTTCTCTCTGCCTTCACTATATTTCCAGTCTTACTAATGGCTTCGGTCAGATGACCAAAAGCTCTAACGGCAGGTCACCACCTGACTAAGACCCGCGTCAGGCAACACTTGTCCTGTTTCCTGACGAACCTTACCTAACCTAACCTAACCTCTCCGTTCCTTAGACATCAAACTTTATTTTCGCCAGACTAACGCTCTTCACACCACCCTAGTTCATACCTCTCCTCCCTCTATAGATGCTCTTGGTATCTACTCTATGTCTTGTTCCTCTTGTCCTCTTCAGTACTTTGGAGAAACTGGCCGTTCTCTTTCTGACAGACTCAGGGAGCACAAAAGTAGTGTTAGGCTTGCCGACAAAAACAATGTTCTTTTCTGTCATCTCAGAGGTCACAGTCATCCTATTGACTGGTCTTCTGCTAAAACTGTCTACCCTACCTCGGACTTTCACAATCACCGTCTGGTTGAATCCTCCCTTATACACAACTTTCCTTGCTTGATTCTTAGTCCTGGTTTTGTCTCTGCAGATTCCTTCCTTTCACATTACAATGTAAAATGCTCCAAACTTCAGCACACCCATGACTTGACCTGATTCATTTTTCCCCTTCTCCCTCTTCCCCTTTCCTCTTTCTTCTTTCTCCTTTGGGTTTTCTTTCTTCTGCCTTGGTTGTTTGGTCCATTATTATCCCCCCCCCTCTGTGTTCTTGTTTCTACCCTTTGTGGGCCCCTAGCTCCACTACTACTTCTACTACTACTACTACTACCTTAACCGCTACCTCTCTTCCTTTCCTGTACCTCCCTTGTCCCGTCCCTGTCTACTGGCCTATATATACTCCCTCCTTCTCTCCTTTTTGTTAATGTGACTTTGTAAATGGTCCAAGTTGGACCGAAACGCCGTCGTAAGCTCCTGTCTCCTATGTGCGGGTTATTTGTGTACACTATGCAAAACACTGAACAGGAGCCTGTGTGTACTTGCTGACGCCCTAGCCTCTGCTTCCACAATCTAGTCGCTGAGCAGGAAGCTCTATTTACAAGCTGGGCTCTAAATTGGAGTGCTTATGCTCTTCCTGACATATAAGCCTTGGCCCTAATTTAGCTGCCATCTCGGTCCTTCCTGCCATCTGCCTACCTTCTGCAGTACAACCTCACTCTCCTCATCAGCTGCCCACCACTGATCACTGCAATCCTCACACATCGACATCGACACCTACAGTACACCTGCACAATTTGCCCAGAGTGGATAGGCCACTTCCTTCCTTCCCCATCTTACCGGACCTCTGGTCAGACATTGGATCGCATCGCTTTTGTTACCCTACAAGCTAGTCGTTGAGCAGCAGCGACTATGTATAAGCCGGTGCCTGAGCGGGAGTGCATGTGCTCCTCCTAACACACCCGCTAGAGTACTTTCTCCACATAATATTCCTCCTCCATGACATAAGACTACTTGGTCTGTTCCATCTGTACTGTATTTACTTTTTTCTACTGTGTGAGCGTCTTCCACAGACTGTTTCCTAGGTAGAAGTTTCTACTACAGTTGGTAAGGTTAAACCTCTTCCGTTGTTTGTTTACTATGTTTTAGTTAGACATACTGTTTTCACCTAGACATTGATGAATGTAGAAGAGAACTCCTGAATCCTTTGTTCTTAGGATTGCCAGAAGCCCATATTTTGCAGCAGTTATTCGATTGATGTGCGCCTCAGGGGATGCGATGAGTATGATGTTCAGTGATCCTTTTCCACGAGTGAGGTTTGCAGCCTTTGACCCTCGAGTCTGTGTCCTTCCCGAAGATTGATGACTTTGCACCTGGTGGGGTTAAACTCCAGGATCCATTTGTCGGACCAGGCTTGCAGCCTGTTCAGATCTTTTAGTAGTCTTTCCTGATCCTAGTCAGCTTGTATCCTCCTCATTAGTTTCACGTTGTCTGCAAACAGGGATGCCTTTGAATCTATCACTTCTGTCATGTCATTCACATACAAAATAAACAGCACCTGACTCTTGGAGTGACCCAAGAAGAACCCCACCGGCACCAGCGCCCACTCTGACACCTCATCACGTACCATCACTCGTTGTTTCCTTCCTGTCAGGTATTCCCTGTTCCATTGAATGCTTTTCCTGTTATTGACCAGTCTCTTGTGCGGTACTGTGTCGAAGACCTTCGTACAGTCCAAGAAAATGTATTCTACCTCCTCGTTTCTCTCCTTCCTCGTCTCTCTCTTCTCTATCTTCTCTCTCTTCATCTCTCTCTCTTCACTTCTCTCCTTTCTCCTCTCTCTCTCTCTCTCTCTTCTCTCTCTCTCTCTCTCTCTCTCTCTCTCTCTCTCTCTCTCTCTCTCTCTCTCTCTCTCTCTCTCTCCTCTCTCTCTCTCTCTCTCTCTCTCTCTCCTCTCTCTCTCTCTTCCTCTCTCTCTCTCTCCTCTCTCTCTCTCTCTCTCTCTCTCTCTCTCTCTCTCTCTCTCTCTCTCTCTCTCTCTCTCTCTCTCTTCTCTCTCTCTCTCTCTCTCTCTCTCTCCTCTCTCTCTCTCTCCTCTCTCTCCTCTCTCTCTCTCTCTCTCTTGTCTTACTTCTGTTACCTTGTCGAAGAATTCCAGAAAGTTCGTGAAGCAGGATTTTCCTTTCTAGATGCCATATTGGTTGTCATGTATGAGCCAGTTCCTTTTTAGGTGCTACACCACTCTATTCCTGATAATCTCATCCATGATTTTACATACTATACATATCACTGACACTGCTATGTAGTTTAATACTGACTGTCTGTCTCCTTTCTTTAAAATTGGGACAACATTTGCTGTCTTTCACACCTCTGGCAGTCGTCCTGTTTCGATAGATTAGCTTAACATTGTTGTTAGCGGCACACAGTGTCTCTGCTCCCTCTCTCAGGACCCATGGAGAGTTGTTATTTGGGCCCAGCACCTTCGGTTTATCTTGTTCACATTAATAATTTTGTACCAAAAGAACCTTAGAAAACTTACCTAATCTTATTATAACAAGCGTAATATAATGTAGCCTAAACCAACTAAATATATTTTAGATAAGTTTAGAATAATTTAATAATATACAAACACAATGAAATATATTTTTTTTCGTAAGGTTCAGAATGATTTTTGCGAAATTATTGCATTCATAAATTTTCTCAAGTTTTATCTATTCGGCACGGCACGCATATATATATATATATATATTTGTAACCACGAACAAGTGGTATTGATCAATAACAACACTGCGCTAGCCAAGGATTCGAACCCATGTTGTACTGGCCTGCCTCATGGTAAGCGAGAACCACATGACGCTTTAAACCACTGGACCACCCAACCCTTGTATATGGTAATTTCTCATTTACAGTATCCGTAGATCTGATGTAGAGAAATATTTTTGAAGCTCTAGTGTTTACTGAACTCATACACAATACTTGACCACATCCTCATTGTACTGCTAAAATATCCCAAATAAGCCTGACGGTTAACACAGTCTTATATACAAAAAATATTCACTGTGATGGAATGTATCTGGGAAATAAAATCATCTAGAAAGACGTAGAATTAGGGGGGATATGATTGAGGTGTATAAATGGAAGACAGGAATAAATAAAGGGGATGTAAATAGTGTGCTGAAAATATCTAGCCTAGACAGGACTCGCAGCAATGGTTTTAAGTTGGAAAAATTCAGATTCAGGAAGGATACAGGAAAGTACTGGTTTGGTAATAGAGTTGTGGATGAGTGGAACAAACTCCCGAGTACAGTTATAGAGGCCAGAACGTTGTGTAGCTTTAAAGGTGGGTTGGATAAATACATGAGTGGATGTGGGTGGGTGTGAGTTGGACCTGATAGCTTGTGCTACCAGGTCGGTTGCCGTGTTCCTCCCTTAAGTCAATGTGACCTGACCTGACTAGGTTGGGTGCATTGGCTTAAGCCGGTAGGAGACTTGGACCTGCCTCGCATGGGCCAGTAGGCCTTCTGCAGTGTTCCTTCGTTCTTATGTTCTTATAACGGTGTACACAATGAAACTATGATTTAATATTGAACACAAACGCAATCTCCATATACATAGATTTTTTCAGACAACTCACTGACTGTCCTTGTTGGTGTTGTGGGTTCACAGGGTGAGGAGCTGCAGCAGAACGTGAGTGCCGGGGTAATGGTGGTGGGTCGGTCGCTGGTGCTGCAGAAGGTAACAAGGAAGCAGGCTGGAAGCTACGCGTGTGCAGCCACCAACACCCAGGGTTCCAACACCTCTTCTGCCATACTCCTCTCTGTCAAGTGTGAGTCACGGCGGCTGTCAGTCAGCTATCAAGCTTCGGTGTAGTTTGATTTTCTTCTCTTAAACTATCGTATGGGGAGAAGGCAGAGGTGCCTTTATGATAATGAAGGGATCTTGGCCAAAGGAAATGGAGCTATTTTATTCTTGAATCAATCTGGATTACCCTCACCCATCCCATTCTTCAGGTCATATTATAACACTTACGGGTTTAGCTTTATCCTTGAATATTAAACAATAGTAAATATCTCCATAAGTTTTTTTTTAAATAGGGATAAATTTAAATTATCTTTTTTTTTAACCTCAATTTTGGCCGTCATGCATTAGATTTTTCTTTGAATGATGTTTAAATAATGTACATATTTAATGGGACAGTGATGAAATAAGACATTTATTTGAATAATTAATGTTTGAATAATTAATGATAGATAATCGTTTTAAAAAGATGTATGATTACCCTTTGCTTTTATAAGTATTGCTACACGCTTAGGCATGGACTCAACCAATGCTGAACACATATTGGCAAGTTCTTCATCGTGGTACCAGATCTTAACAACAGCAGAAATTAGCTTCACAGAACATTTAGCCCACTCTCTTCGTAGAATGTCAGAATTTTTCTGGATGTGTGGCATGGAGCAAGATCCTGCTGGAAAATGCAGGATCTTGCTGACAGGCTTGTCTACGCAGGTTCCAATTATAGATAGTGGAATGTTTCTTATATCTTCTCCATGCCTTGTACTTAGCAGCAGCGGCCTCTCGACAACGAAAGTCGTATGAAGGCTGATCTGAAGGCTTCGTCACGTATTGCCGATGAAGGATGTATTTGTATTGGAGACTAAGGACATGTTCAGTGAAGGCATTCACTTGGTTATCAACTCATTTTGGAAAATGGCATTTTAATCGGTGGCTGCAAGCTCCGAGCAAAGGGTTGGCCAGTTTCCCCTTTCCCACAGCCAGGTTTTGAGTGTAGATTCTTCACCTCCTTCTGTTGAAAGCTTAAGTCTCGTAAATACAATGTTGAGGTCAGAAGATCAAATATAGCCAAGGTGTTGGTAAGTGACTATGTTTCAGATAAATCACTCACTACTAGGTCAAGGAGGAGACAGAGATGGGAGCAGAGAAATCAACAATGTTTTTCATGTCAGACACACAAGGAATTCACCAAAATCCCTTTGTATAAGATGTTGGTTGAAGTCACTAACAATTATAAGTTGACATTTATGCGAATCAGAAGAGAATCAACACTTCCCATCAGAAAGTCACTATGAGAATCTGCTAACTGCCACTGATGTCTGTACATTTCAAACGCTAGTAGAGTTACTATGTTTTACACATAGCCTGTAGAACATAATTTTCATTTGACTTGGAAGGGCAATATCAGTGAGTTGGGCATATTCACTTTTAGAAAAGCATACGCCAACACCTCCTTGACTATGACTATGGTAGACTGGCTCCTCATGATTGTGTTTAGTTTGAATATATAAATGTGTAAGGTGCTTCCCCTTGAAACAGATGGGACACGGGGGTAGACACTGGGACATAGCTTCGTGCTTTTGTATAGGGCACAAAACCACCTGCTGAGCCGGGTGAGTGACATGTAAGCCTGTTCACCAGTTCTGAGATCCTGTTGGCTTGTTCCATAAAAAATCTCAAAAGAATTGGAGTTCCTGTCTTTCAGGTTTCCCTTTTTTTATGACGGTGGTGTTCTTGATGCCCTGTCTTGTGGCAGTAATTGCACCTGATACCTCGCGGGTAGTTGTCAGTGGTGTGTCCCCTCTGGTGACAGCGGGTGAATTGCCTAGGTGCCTCTGAGGGTGGTCTCCTATTTCCTGCACCTCTTGTGTTTTGCTGCTAATTTAGCAGCTAATTTCTCTCTATACTCTACTGCTGGTGAGCCTAATGATTGTGTACCTGGTGGGAGTTTTCCTGGGACTATATTGGTGGGAGTTGACATGGCTGTGGGTGGCTACCACTTTGTCTTCCACTTCTTCTTCCACTTCCTCTTCCACGTCCTTTTCCACACTCTGTTCCATGCCTCTTCCTGCCCTACAAAATACTTTGCGGCTCGTGCTTGGACCTGAGTTCGGGAACTGTGTCAGACAGCTGACTGTTGGCTACAGCAACCTCTAGTGGAGTAAAACCTTGCTCGGGTCGGCAGATGGAGCATTGCTGCCAAGTGTACCAGTAGGTGTTTTAACAAAGATGTCAGGTACTGATATATTTAGGAGGACAGCTGACGTATCCAAGGGTTACTTCTAATGCTGGATAATGGAGCTGTCACAGTCACGGGGTTCTACTTTTTTATATTTTATGGTTGCAGTACTTTGATCCTCTGATTGTAGCACTGCATTCATTGAGACAGAGCACATGGGAAATTGGAATATTCATCTAGAATGCATTCGACTATGTTATCCATTGTTTTATGCAAGTGGACATGTTCTCTATGCCAAATCCTGCCAGCTCTATCTCCAAAATGGCAGACAATGAATTTCAAAGATCAAATGAATGTGATGAATGGCTTTGAAAACCGACAAGTTGAAGAATTGAGACATTTATGCAACATATAGGAATCTTTACTGAAGAAACGTTTCGCCACACAGTGGCTTCATCAGTCACTGTGTGGCGAAACGTTTCTTCAATAAAGATTCCCATATATTGCATAAGTGTCTCAATTCATCAAATGAATGCCTCACAATTCGACGTTCAGAAAAGTACTGATGTGCTGCATAGTCTGACGTGACTGTCAAGCAAATGTTAATAAAGAACAGGAAGAATATTGGAGGTGTCACTCACGGAAGAGGTTTCACACAGTGTCCTAAATAAATGGGTCTTCCATTCACCGGTAACACACCATGTATGCCAGAAAGTAGACGAGATGTGCTGAGTTCAAACCAGAAACTGTTATAGAAACTGAGAGTTTCGCAGACAGCAAAGGGTGAAAACGATGCTCAGAAGATTGATGTATGACTTCAAAAGCACTGTCCATAAGAAAGCATTATGGTAAAGATATAACAGTAACCTTTTATGGATATTCGACAAATTAGATTAGTATAAAAGGCAATGAGCATTAATAACGACCTTAGAGGCTCATTTAATCTATAATATTATTTGATGAAAATACTCCTCTAAGTGTGCCTCAAAAAAAGTTCTTAAGTAATCTGAAGAACAAGGACTTTGTAGTTATTCAATTGAAACAAAAATTCCATTATGATGGTAGTGAAACACAGGTTGCCAGAGATAATGCTGATGTATTAATTATTCAAAGTGCAATCAGCAAATGTGAAACAAACGAGTCAGTTGTTGGACAGGATGTGGATCTTCTTACTATGCTTATTGCTCTTATTCCAGAAAACAGAGATCTTATATTTTTACATGAAGAAGAACGAGTGTATAGTTATTTAGACCTGAAATATTCCACCATTGTCAGTAACATTAAGGAATTAATTTTGTGTGATAATGTGTTCAGTAGAAGCGATGCCACATCCACTCTATGGATTTGGAAATGTGTATGCGACTGTTTCCTCAACAAAGCAAATGTTGTTCAAGAGACTGTTGATATTCAACAATCCTTAGTCAGCTCGTGATGAAGTTGCAGCAACTGTAAAAGACTCATCCTCGTTTCATGTAAATCAGCCAGTGCAACAAATGGCAATCATCGTACATTTGTATCTTTTAACAGAACAGCCAACCACTAAAACCGTCACAGTTCTTATCAAGTCTTCCTGCCACCTCTTCAAGGCTTCTAACAACAGTCTTATTGTGTTTATAACTAAGTTCAGACGTGGCGAGGAAACACTGCAGCCTGAGTTGTGGTGCTGCAAAAGACATCAAAATTCTTTCTCACCTGTCTATACAACTGAGGCACCCGCTCCACCAGAGATTTTGAAAGTTTTCTCTTGTGGCTGCAAATTAAGTTGTGGGAAGCCGTGTGGTTGAGCAAAAGTTCATTTAGTCAGTTCTTTTGTGTCAAAAAAATTGCCAATGTTTAAATTCTGGCACACAGGAGGATCCCACAACTTTGGCATAACAGATGAGGAGAATACTAATTTTTAATCCTAAGATAAATAGGAACTGAGAGGATTAGGCTCACTCAGGAAACCAGTCAGCTAAAAACCGTTGACTGAGGCGCTGATCCACAGCGAGGATTGGTCAGGGACCGACCGGCGGGGGCGTTGATCCCCGAAACACCTTCCAGGTACGCAGTTTATATGTGTATGAATAAAGAATATTATATTTTAAAAATATAAATCTCACTTTCCAAAACAGAGAATATCAAGCTATATAACTTCATCGTTATTCCTTTCACTTATGATATATTAACATAAAAAATAAACATAACTAGAAACCCGGCAGTATACTCAAATTCTCCATCAATATTTGCTTTGGCTTATACAAAAACCATAGCATATGCGGCAAATATGCATAGATGCAATCTTGTTCACAATTTATTTTCCAAATTTTCTCACGATATAAACGTTTATGGCCAGAAGCACCATTTTGCAAATAACAAGGAAAAACAAGTGTAACGTAAAATATTCAGGGAAGTATTTACTGTGTAAAAAAAGGGGGTCGTTGCACCAGTACGGAAGGAAACACTTATAATCTTCAGGAAAATATGTGGTAATATTCATCTTTTTTTATGAATAATTTCCGCTATCTCTCCTAATTCGACCGGACTATGACACGGGTCTTACTCATAAGAAGATCCACTTAGTGGGAGTTTTAATTTTGTGACTGAGGCCTTTCGCTGGCTTACTTGTACCCCCGCCCCCTAATATCACGTCAGATGATGAGATGCCCTGTTTTAACTCTAAAAAAAAAACAAAAACCTTTCATTTAATCCTAAGCAAAACTTTGTCTAGAAGATTCTTAACACAAGATATGCATATATCATAATAATTAATGTGTGTACTAACAAATTTCTCAGAGATGAGCAACACATTGAGGTAAGTTATTACTGCAGTTGCAAGGTAGTAAGGCACTGCTAACATATTTGGCCAGCTATTCAAGGTAAATAATGGTAATTAACAGAGATAGTTGATGTAAGGTTCAAGTTGCAACAGTCGCAACACAGGTAGCTGTTATGTGTGTGTGTGTGTGTGTGTGTGTGTGTGTGTGTGTGTGTGTGTGTGTGTGTGTGTGTGTGTATGTACATGTTTCTATGTGTTTGTGCGCTTGTGTCTATATGTGTGTGATGTGTTCGCCGATCTGTACTCACCGGGGGTCGAGACCTGGATTCTGGCCCAGTGGCCTCTTAACCATATCAAGTCTTCCCTTTAAACTTTGTTTGGCGTTCGACTTCACTATTTCCACCACAGGACCATTCAACTTTCCTGCTACCTTGAGAATGAAAAAGTACCGCCTAAGATCCCAGTCATTCAAGTGTGTTTTTAATTACGTTCTTTGGTCTCTTGTTTGTAGGCCTTGTATTATTAAGCAAAAGTCTGCCATTACAGCCCAATCAGTTTCTCCGAGTAATTTATTGATTGTAATCATGTCTTCTTGTCCTACAGGGACGTCAGATATGATTTCTTTAGCCACTCCTCGTAAAATATCCCTCATTGCTTTGTAACTCGTCTCGTACTTTTGAACATGCTTAGCTGATTGTGGAGTCCTAGCTGGTGCTGAGTATTCTCACCTGTGTCTCACTAAGTTGCGTACAGAATTCTAAGTGATTCTGTGCTGAAATTCCTGAAGGCAATTCTAAGTGTGAACAAGGTAACATTTATGAATGGATTCGGAGAAGCCGGTTAACCGGACTTGAGTCCTAGAGGTGGGAAGTACTCTGAAGAAGGAGTATATATATATATATATATATATATATATATATATATATATATATATATATATATATATATATATATATATATATATATATATATATATATATATATAGTACTAAATAAACCCGATTGGGACGAACTCCCTTTAAAACAAAGCTTTTTCAAGACACTTTTTTACAGATTGATAGTTAATCTTTAATCGTCGACAATGATATAATGACACACACACACACACACACACACACACACACACACACACACACACACACACACACACACAGGTTTGAGCTGTCTAATATGCAAGCAATATGAAATTCTGAATTCTAATATACTGTGTTTACTTGTTGAAATTTTAATATAATTTTCGTACAGTATATAAATTTTAGTCTGGAACTGTAATCTAATGTCTGGAAAATAAGGTTTAGATGGTTTATTTCCTGACGTATGTCACTGTTATTTACGTCACATTTTTTTCTAGTTTGAACATTTCTAAAAATATCTATCATTGACGTTCGAACGATTAAACTGCTAAATTATATTTAACCACAGAGGTGGTATAACTGTTACTTAATATCGGAAATACCTCTCAATGTTTAAATAATTAGCAAAGTTAAAATATAATTAATTTTATGGATAACTCTGTTGTAACGATTTTAAACAGTGTGAATGTTTTTATTCAAGAAATTTATATAGTAAACATCTTAAAGAATTGTAACCAGAATTATTCGAGGTGACAATATGTTATTTGAATTTAGTTTAAACAGTGATTAATGGTATCTATTCCATAAAAAAGACTTTGAAACAGAGACTCAAATGCAGTGTAATGAGACCCCGAATCAAAACGTATGTCAGAACTCCCTTTTGTTTCTGTTTCTATCGTGTTTGTATTTTATGCCCTTCCTCTCCTAGAAAGAAACCTAGAAATTTAATCTCCGTATCGAAAGCAAAGGAAATTGGGCATAAGTTAGATCTCTCTATTGAAGTTTTCGTATGATGTTTTATAAACAGGGTAGGATCAATAGATAAAAAATTCACATCTTTATCTAGTTAATAAATAACAAAAAGGCACAATACCGTGACTGGAAAGATACACAAATAACCCGTTAAATGTTGCCATGTTATGAAGCGTTCTCTTGAAACCAACACTGACAATAAGTAACTTTTTGACTTGTTTTTGGGGTAGTTATCCTAGGAAATTAACACTGATAATTATATAATTGTACTAACGTGTACCTGTGCCTAAATGAACATATTTACTTGCTGGATGTGTGAACTTTTAAGGGGATATAAGAGAGGTATGCACAGCTATGACACTGGTAACAACGACTGCATCTGGTGTGATTTTCCAGACTCACCTGTGTGTCGAGTGGAGCAGACTGACGTTTATGGAGTCGGGCGGCATGAGAAGACGACAGTGACGTGCCGAGTAGAAGCCGATCCTCCCGTCACCGCGTACCGTTGGGCCTTCAACAACACCGGAGAGTTCGTTGACATACCCTAGTGAGTTCCCCTTCTAAAGCGGTTTGTTGACTTCCTTTGGTGGGTTCAGCCCTTCAGTCAGTATGCTGACATCCTCTAGTGAGCTCTCTCCTTTCATGCAGCCATTGACGACCATCCTCAAGAATTTTATGCCCCTTGAGAGTTCATCCTTAAGTTATTTATGCGCCTAGACCATTTTCTATGCATGACACAAATTTCAAGACGGGTTACACCACCTTAACGGCACCTCATTCCTCTTTTATTAAAACCTCACAGCTTTTATGATACCTCAAACACCTGTTTCATGACACCTCATCATCTGTGTCATAGCTCCTAAAACTTATTTCATGGCTCACATCACTGACTATACGTTACACTTCACATCTTTGTCATGACCCTTCACCTGGTTCATATTTCATATCAGTTTCCTTGCTCTCACCTTAGTTTTACTGTCCCTCCGTCACCTCGGCTTGTGTCTCTGTCTGTTCCCATCGTTTCTTTGATTCTAGCGTCTGCGTCTCTCTTCCCCAAGTATGTTCGTATGTTTCTGCGTCTGATTTTTTTCTGATCCTTGCGTTTGTTTCTCTGTTCCCCAAGTATGTTGGTCTGTTTCTGCGTCTGATTTTTTCTGGTCCTTGCGTTTGTTCCTCTGTTCCCCAAGTATGTTGGTCTCTTGCTGCGTCTGTTTCTCTGTTTCTGAGTCTATTTTTTTCTCTTCATGAGTCTGCTTCTCTGTTCCTGTGTCATTTTCACTGCTCCAGTGCTAGATTCTCTATTCTCCGCTTCTGTCTATGCTTCCTTGCTCCCATGTCCGTATTTTCTCATATTT
>NC_069474.1:11640017-11647517 GCF_026875155.1 Cherax quadricarinatus | reverse complement strand
TATTTTAGCTGAGAATAGGTTTGCTTAAGTTGGCGTATATTGACGTATAGTTCCGAATAACAGCCCGACAAGGGATAAATAAGGAAAGGAAGGATGGATCATATCTAGCGCCCCCCCGTGTCATATCCTGATATTTGAAGGATTTGTTTTGACAAACAGTGAAAGTTTTGTAGTACAGGTTGTCTAGGGCTGGTCTTAGGTTGTGGACACGTAATCTTCCCTAGCACCATTCCAGGGATGGTTTTGGGACCGTCCCAAGGATGGTTTTGGGACCATTCCAGGGATGGTTTTGGGACCGTCCGAAGGATGGTTTTGGGACCGATCCAGGGATGGTTTTGGGACCGTCCAAGAATGGTTTTGGGACCGTTCCAGGGATCGTTTTGAGACCGTTCCAGGGATGGTTTTGGTACCGTTCCAGGGATGGTTTTAGGACAGTTCCAGGGATTTTTTGGGACCGTTCCAGGGATTTTTTTGGACAATTCCATCGATGATTTTGGGACCGTTCCAGGGATGGTTTTGGGACCGTTCCAGGGATGGTTTTGGGACCGTCCCAGGGATGGTTTTGGGACCGTTTCCAGTGATTTTTTGAGACCGTTCAAGGAATGGTTTTGGGACCGTTCCAGGGATCGTTTTGGGACCGTTCCAGGGATTTTTTGGGACCGTTCCAGGGATTTTTTGGGACCGTTCCTTGGATGATTTTGGGACCGTTCCAAGGATGGTTTTGGGACCGTTTCAGGGATGATTTTGGGACCGTTCCAGGGATGATTTTGGGACCGTTCCAGGGATGATTTTGGGACCGTCCCAAGGATGGTTTTGGGACCGTCCCAGGGATGGTCTTATAATATGGTCTCGGCCTCCGTTCAGGGCGACAATTTTTTTTTATTTCTTTCGTTATTTAGTTATTTATTATTATTGTTGTTGTTAGTTATTATATTATTATTCTTATTTAGGGAAAAGCGTTAAAACCGAAAAGGTCGTACAGCGCCTGGAGACTATGTGGAAATCAGGTTCGATTCAAAGGAGGACACGTTCAGTTCCTCGGATCATGAGCCCCTTTCTCACCAACATCAAGGAACTTTCCTCCAGGGAAACAGTTTAGTAACCGTTCTTGCGGAACTCATCACAACGTTCTCCAAACTGCTATCACTCCTGTTCTAACTTCTCGGACAAGGTCCTCAAGATGTCTCGTCTTCCTCCCCATTCTTACTCAGTCTACGAGGCCCTTCCTCGGCGCCCCAATTCCTTTGCATAATGTCTTTGGAGTTGCAAGGACAAAGTGTCGTTAAGTCTGATGCTTACTTTAGTCAAGGATATTGGTCTCTTACACTCTCCTTTCTGTCTGTCTGTCTGTCTGTCTGTCTGTCCTGTCTGTCTGTCCGTCTGTCTATCTGTGTGTTTGTCTGTCTTTCTGTCTGCCCATCTGTTTTTATGTCTGTCTCTCTCTCCTCTCACATTTATATCTCCCGGCCTTCTCACAGGGTTAAGATCCTACCGTTATTTCACGTTAAGCGCCGTTACCTACCTCGATTTTTAATAGCCTTCATTAACATTATCATCATTAAGTTTTTACTGTTATAAAACGTACGAAAAGGGAAGAGGATGAAGTTGGAGCCAGCTGCTGGCCAGAGATTTCGTCAGACGTTATTTCATTAATGTTATCATTCGGTGCGAACATGTTCCAGACAAGAATCATTCTGTGTTAATATTGGTAGATTTACCGACAATGTGTTAGGTAAAAGGACACTATTGCAACTAATGTGACATTTTACTGTGGTAATGTTTCGCTCTTCAGGAGCCTGATAAAGCTCCTGGAGAGCGAAACGTTGCCACAATAAAATGTCACATTAGTTGGACTTGTGTCCTTTTGCCTAAGAATCATTCTGGGGATGAGTAATCGCTGATGAAGGTACAACCTGAGTGTACTTGCTCTTTACCGCCAGTTTTCTGGAACAGAATTTGTATTCTCTCTGTACGTGAAGTGGAAACCAAGAGCGATGTCTCGAAAATAGCAGTAAGGTCATCACCATCTCACCTGTTTCAAAGGCTCTGCTGAAACGGCAAATCCATCCAACCTTGTACAGTTCTTAAGTATTGTCACTAAAATCTGACGGCACTGGGGAGAAGTTTTTTTTGGGCAAGTAATCCAAGAATGTGGTACATACTGTAGGTAAGCAGGTACATATTGAAGGTCGAGCAGGTCCTTAGTGCATTTAGCTTTTTGGTTGCCTAGCTTACAAGATTTACCACACAATTTCTCAAAAACATTATGGAGTCATAACTCACGCCTAGGATATCCACTTCATCCCCTGGCTCTAACTCTCATCCATTCATTCTTACCACTGCTCCAGTATAACATACATACTGTGTAGAGATCATCATTATTTGTGTTTTGCCAGATGGAAAATAAAATAATTTCCCCTAGGTTGATATAGTTGTAAGTTGGTGATTGCTAGATCTGAGAGTATCTGGTATTTATTTTGCAAATGTTAGAAAATAATCAGTTTCTCGACCCCTCTCTCGGACCTCTCCAACAAGCCTTTACCTCCATTTTTATCTCACCCTCTTATCTCTCTCTCTCTCTCTCTCTCTCTCTCTCTCTCTCTCTCTCTCTCTCTCTCTCTCTCTCTCTCTCTCTCTCTCTCTCTCTCTTTTTTTTTACACAGGGTTTGACAAGGTTAAGGCTACCTAGTTTTATTGACAAGTTATTTACAGGTTAAGGATTCCTAACTTTATTGACAAGCTAAGAGCTGTTACCTACATCTCTCTCTCTCTCTCTCTTTCTTCTCTCTCTCTCTCTCTCTCTCTCTCTCTCTCTCTCCAGTTAGTTCAGGGTCAACAATTATCTGATCTCGAATCTCTATCTTTCATCCACATGTTTGCTGAAGATTAATTAGCATTAAACTCCTAGGTAATTGTTGTCATTCTCTCTCCTTCCCATGTTTGTTCAAGGTTAACAATAAGCTTTTGGATGAATAATGTTGGTAATATGCGAAGCGCAAAGCCCGTGTGGGTGGCTTAGTGTCAGGAGTGATGGAGACTCGATCCTCAGTCCGATTATCGCTGTCAGCCTGGCTATTGTTGACTGCAGTTGGAACAGAAGACTGTCATGCTTCTTAATATTGGAATTATATGTCTTAATATACAACTATACCATAATATATTAGGAAAATTAGAAGCGTCATAATAATAATAAAAATAATAATAATAATAATAATAATAATAATAATAATAATAATAATAATAATAATAATAATAATAATAATAATAATAATAATAATAATCCAGAAATGATCGAAACATCGTCTAAATTGTCGTTCATTTATTTAATGCTCGAGCCACAATATTGTCACTATATTCTTCTAAATTGCCTAATTATTTAGTTGATTATAAGTTTGCCTGAGTTAATTTAAATGTGACTGGAAATTAACTAGTTCAATTAAGTTTCTTCCTATTTTTAACTGAAGTTAAGTGGTTTATTCTCTCCTCGTTATCAAGTTAATTAACATCTGCAGTACTGTTTTCTTATTATGTATTTTTACATGAATTATCTCTAGTACTAAGAATATATATTATATTATATATATATATTTTATTATATATATATATATATATATTATATATGTATATAATAATATATATATATATATATATATATATATTATTTTATATATAGTGAGGCTCAGGTTAGGGTGTGTAGAAGAGAGGGAGAATACTTCCCGGTAAAAGTAGGTCTTAGACAGGGATGTGTAATGTCACCATGGTTGTTTAATATATTTATAGATGGGGTTGTAAAAGAAGTAAATGCTAGGGTGTTCGGGAGAGGGGTGGGATTAAATTTTGGGGAATCAAATTCAAAATGGGAATTGACACAGTTACTTTTTGCTGATGATACTGTGCTTATGGGAGATTCTAAAGAAAAATTGCAAAGGTTAGTGGATGAGTTTGGGAATGTGTGTAAAGGTAGAAAGTTGAAAGTGAACATAGAAAAGAGTAAGGTGATGAGGGTATCAAATGATTTAGATAAAGAAAAAATGGATATCAAATTGGGGAGGAGTATGGAAGAAGTGAATGTTTTCAGATACTTGGGAGTTGACGTGTCGGCGGATGGATTTATGAAGGATGAGGTTAATCATAGAATTGATGAGGGAAAAAAGGTGAGTGGTGCGTTGAGGTATATGTGGAGTCAAAAAAACGTTATCTATGGAGGCAAAGAAGGGAATGTATGAAAGTATAGTAGTACCAACACTCTTATATGGGTGTGAAGCTTGGGTGGTAAATGCAGCAGCGAGGAGGCGGTTGGAGGCAGTGGAGATGTCCTGTTTAAGGGCAATGTGTGGTGTAAATATTATGCAGAAAATTCAGAGTGTGGAAATTAGGAAAAGGTGTGGAGTTAATAAAAGTATTAGTCAGAGGGCAGAAGAGGGGTTGTTGAGGTGGTCTGGTCATCTAGAGAGATGGATCAAGTAGAATGACATGGAAAGCATATAAATCTATAGGGAAGGAATGGGGTAGGGTTCGTCCTCGAAAGGGTTGGAGAGAGGGGGTAAAGGAGGTTTTGTGGGCAAGGGGCTTGCACTTCCAGCAAGCGTGCGTGAGCGTGTTAGATAGGAGTGAATGGAGCGAATGGTACTTGGGACCTGACGATCTGTTGGAGTGTGAGCCAGGGTAATATTTAGTGAAGGGAGTCAGGGAAACCGGTTATTTTCATATAGTCGGACTTGAGTCCTGGAATGGGAAGTACAATGCCTGCACTTTAAAGGAGGGGATTGGGATATTGGCAGTTTGGAAGGATATGTTGTGTATCTTTTATGTGTAGCTTCTAAACTGTTGTATTCTGAGCACCTCTGCAAAAACATTGATAATGTGTGAGTGTGTGAAATGGAATGATTAAGATGATAGTATTTTCTTTTTGGGGATTTTCTTTCTTTTTTGGGTCACCCTGCCTCGGTGGGAGACGGCCGCACTTGTTGAATAATTATTAATTTAAATTTATATATAATTATTTTCTATATATATTATATATATTATTTGTATCTATATATATATATATTATATATATATTATATATATATATATATATATATATATATATATATATATATATATTATATATATATATGTAGGTAGTAGGTTGGTAGACAGCAACCACCCAGGGAGGTACTACCGCCCTGCCAAGTGAGTGTAAAACGAAAGCCTGTAATTGTTTTACGTGATGGTAGGATTGCTGGTGTCTTTTTTTCTGTCTCATGAACATACAAGATTTCAGGTACGTCTTGCTACTTCTACTTACACTTAGGTCACACTACACATACATGTACAAGCATATATATACACACCCCTCTGGGTTTTCTTCTATTTTCCTTCTAGTTCTTGTTCCTGTTTATTTCCTCTTACCTCCATGGGGAAGTGGAACAGAATTCTTCCTCCGTAAGCCATGCGTGTTGTAAGAGGCGACTAAAATGCCGGGAGCAAGGGGCTGGTAACCTCTTTTGCTGTATATATTACTAAATGTAAAAGGAGAAACTTGCGTTTTTCCTTTTGGGCCACCCCGCCTCGGTGGGATACGGCCGGTGTGTTGAAAGATATATTTAAGAACACTGCGCTAGCCAAGGATTCGAACCCATGTTGTACTGGCCTGTCTCATGGTAAGCGAGAACCACATGACGCTTACCATGAGGCAGGCCAGTACAACATGGATTCGAAACCTTGGCTAGCGCAGTGTTGTTATTGATCAATACCACTCGTCCGTGGTTACAATAATATGTATATATATATATATATATATATATATATATATATATATATATATATATATATATATATATATATATATATATATATATATATATATATATATATATATATATATATATATATATATATATATATATATATTATCCGAAAACAACTTGTTCGATCGGCTTCAAATTTTCAGTGCTTGTGTAATGTATCTTGGGCCAGATTCATGGGGCAGTTTTCATAAGTGGGTGTCCTTTAGAACTAGCAATTCACTAGTTTTCTTACCGTGTGATAGGTGGAGACAGGTTCCTCTGATCAGCTTCAAGATATACCACTTAGATGATGCTTGGCAAATACAGTGGAGTGTGATGACGCTATTTTGCCACTTTTACTCTCTGATTATAATAATTTAATTTTACCGAAATTCTGGCTTCATACTGGTGAGGGCTCTTGATTTCAAGAGCTGGACGTCTCTTCATTTTACCTGTGTCCAATATAGGTTAAGGACTTTCTTTCTGACTAAAATAAAATCAATGGTTGATGATGAAATCAGTGGAATATTTCATGGGTTTCGCCTGCTTAAGTACAGATTTTGTTGGGTTTTGTGGAGTAACTGGAAAATGCATCTTCCGTTCACCTTTGAACTTTTAGCTGGGATATGTCTAGCTCAATGAAAATAAATTCTTCTTGTTATGTTGTGTCATTTTTATTAATCAAACTGGTTTTTGTTAAATAATTGAAGAATGTCTCCTGATCAGAAATAATTAACGGTGTTTGACTTGATTTGTTTATTCAGTGTTAAATTAACTAAATGTTTATTAATGTGCCTATAGCATCAGTATGTTCCCAAGACTATTGCTAAAAACTGGTGTGTTACGTAACACTGTTAAACTTGGTTTAGAAAGACACGTAAGCAAACACTATAACATATTTATTAGAAAACGTTTCGGTCCTGGGACCTTGATCACTTAGAAGTGATCAAGGTCCCAGGACCGAAACGTTTTCTAATAAATATGTTATAGTGTTTGCTTACGTATCTTTCTAAACCAACTTGTCGGTATTTATTACCAAGGTTTATACCACTTTAAACTTATTTATAAAACTTATTTATTTTCTTTAAAGCTCGGTAATCTTACTGAGAAAAAAGTATGAGTGGTTTTAGTCTGTGTTCCATTTTTTTTTGTGAGGAATCTGGAAAAACTGTGATGCTCTTATTCATGCGATGATGCACAAGTGAATTTATAGTGCATACATGGTTATAAATGACCATAATTTTTACAGGGGTGGACCGGTAAGCCAGCGGAAGGGCTCGGTCAGATGACCAAAGCTCCAAAGGCGGGTCATCATCTGACTAAGACCCGCGTCAGGAAACACTTGTCCTGTTTCCTGACAAACCTTACCTAACCTAACCTGCACAAGTGTCGTATTTAATCAGCTTCAGCCCTTCCATGCTGATTACTTTATAGAGTAACATCTGAGCGGCTTCAAGCTTAATGTGCTTGTGTAGTTTAATACATATGTCTCTGTGCCTGCACTCTGAAGGAGGGGTGTTAATGTTGCAGTTTAAAAACTGTAGTGTAAAGCACCCTTCTGGCAAGACAGTGATGGAGTGAATAATGGTGAAAGTTTTTCTTTTTCGGGCCACCCTGCCTTGGTGGGAATCGGCCAGTGTGATAATAAACAAAAAAAAGTTTCTTTGTCCCACTGAAATATGTGAATTTATTTTTTGGTCTGAGTATGTTATTAGATATAATTTTCATT
>NC_069474.1:11597517-11635017 GCF_026875155.1 Cherax quadricarinatus | reverse complement strand
TAGTTATGTAGTAGTGTAGTAGTAGTGTGTAGTAGTAGATAGTAAGTTGTAGTAGTGGTGTTGTAGTAGTAGTAGTAGTAGTTAGTAGTAGTTGTAGTAGTGTAGTAGTATGTAGTAGTAGTAGTAGTAGTAGTAGTAGTTGTAGTAGTGGTAGTAGTAGTAGTAGTAGTAGTAGTAGTTGTAGTGTGTAGTAGTAGTAGTGTAGTAGTAGTAGTAGTGTAGTAGTTGTAGTAGTGTAGTGTGAGTAGTAGTAGTAGTAGTAGTAGTTGTAGTAGTGGTAGTATGTAGTAGTAGTTGTAGTAGTAGTAGTAGTTGTAGTAGTGGAGTATTGTAGTTTTTAGTAGTATAGTAGTAGGTTTTTGTAGTAGTGGTAAAGAATTGTAGTAGTAGAAAGGGTAGTATAGTAGTTGTAGAATTTTAAGGGTAAAAAATTTTTAATGTAGGGTTTGGGGAAGTGGTATAGTATATTTGTTTTAGTTGAGTTTTTAATGAGTAGTATTTATGTTATTTTTTTTTTTTTTTTAAAGGTTAAGGTAGTAGTATAGATTTTTTAGGTTAAGGTTAGAAATAAATAATTTTTAAAAAAAATAAAAAAAATAAAAAAAAAATAAAAAAATAAATAGGAAGAAGGGTGAGGGTGGGGGAAAGTGAGGGTGGTGTGAAGTGAGGGGTGAGTGGGGGTGGTAGATTTATTTAAGGAATTTTTTTAAAATTTTTAGGATCCTTGGGTGGAAAAATTTTTTGGGATTTTGTTTTTTTTTTTTTTAACAAAAGTTAATTTCCTAGGGGAGAATGACTTATTTTAATTGTTTTTTTTTTTTTTTTTTTTTTTTCCAGGGTTTAAATTGGGAATACTTTTTCCTTTCTTTCCCTATTTTATTGACAAGCTATTTAGAGGTTTAACTTTTTGAAAAAAATTTTATACATCAGCTCTTTTTGAAAAGCATTTTTTTTTATGGCATAAAATAGGGAACGGGAAAATGAAAAATTGGAGCCATCTGTGGGCCAGCTTTTTCTTTTTGATAAACTGACTTTATCTCGATGAATCATTATGCTTACAAATTTTTGTTCCAACTCGAGTCACCCTGGGTATATTGATCCAAGGAGTGATGTTCTGGAGAAGGGTACGCCAGAGGAAGTTGCTGCTTTCTGCCCGTTTGTGGCATAAAAGCTTGTTCCACCTGTCCTCGAAGTGGACCAAGTGTGGTATTTGACAATTTTTGCCTTGTACATAAAGTAAGGCCCACCCACATCCTCCTGTGTTAAGCTCTGCGAAATGCAGATCTACCAGGAGGGTTTTCCAGGCGAAGATGAGAGTCTTGCTCTGTTCCCTCTTCAAAGAGTCCAGATGAAGGGGGGTGGGAAAACCAAGAAAGTGGAGCATACTCAAGGTGTGAGCGACTTGGTGCCTCGACAAATCTTGAAACCCCCTACTGTCAAGCAGAGGAGTACGGCGAAGTGCTAAAAGCTTCCTGGCTCCCTTGTTTGCAAGATTTACAACATGGTCTTCATATTTTTGGAGTCAAATTTTCACCCAAGGATATAAAACTTCTTCTCCAGTCCCCAACCCTCCCATTATCCTTACTACGCCCAGCATTACCATCTGGGCCCTAGAGACGATCTTATTTGCGTTTTCTCAGGTGCAATGTTACTTCCATCTATTTCCCCAAGCTGATATAGCTCTCAGCTGGTGTTTGTTACTTAGAGCAGCTGGCTTTCTTCTCTTGGATAAGTGAATGTAGTGTACAGTCGTCGCATATGCATGTGATTCTGGGGGGGAAATGAAGAAGGTCTTTGAAGTAGCATTCCAAAACAGTGGTCCTAGCACGCTTCCTTGGGGGAACACTTCCCCCAGTAGGTGTTTGTGATTCCGTTCCTTTGAGAACTACATTTAGAGATCACCATAAAGGTAATCATGAGGAGACATAACGTGACCTGCAATTCCCAGTGTTTTGAAGTTTTGAAAAAAGAACCCGGGTGCCACACCCCGGGCAAAAGCCCAGCAATTCCAGTGCTCCACACAGCTGATTTTGGGTTATCCAGTACGGTGCCTCTTTGTGGGAGGTTTAACAACAATCACAGCAGAGTAACCTTTTCCGAAGCCTATTGGACGATACAAAGTAGTGAGTGGTAGTCAAAAAAAATCTTCATTTTTCTTGGATTTTTTGTCTCAAGGATCTTTCCAGTGATTGACAGGAGTGATACTGGTCTGAGTTCTGATTTCTGCTATGCTCTTCTTTTTGTGAACTGGGGCTACATTTCCTCTTTCCACAGAAGGGGGCCCTTTTCCTGAAGGGAGTCCTGCAAGAGCGAGTTAGAGGTCTGCTAGCTGGTCGCACACTTCTCAAATCTTTGGGGTCAACTTGTCGGGCCCCCAAACCCTTTTTTTGGTTTAAAACGATTTAAAAGGAAATTCACCTCCCCCTCTTATTGCACACTGACAGTTTTGACACAGTTCTTGCAGCGACAAGGAGGGTCCCCGCTGGTCAGGAATTGCATTTTGGTACAAAGTGTTTAGCAAAGAGGCTGCCTTCTTTGACTACTAGTAGAGGTGGTCCCATCCGCGATTTAGAGGGGGAATGAGTTCATCAGGCAGATCCTTTTCTGTCCTTGACCAGGGGCCACCCGGTTTTGTAGCCACCCTACCTGATTTCTAGCTTTCTTTTTGTGTCCACCTCCCATTTAGCAATGACCCACTTTTGAACGTCACCCATTTTCCTACAGGTTTGCCTGTGCAAATTCCCGTTATAGGTGGAAGGGTGTCTCTTTTACCTTCGCCCTGCTTTGTCAAATCTGCAAGAAGGTCACAAAGTCCCGAAAAAGGTGTTGGTTGAGGTCCCAACAATTATGATATTTTGACAGTTGGTTGTAGCAAAGGGGTCAATATTTTCCATTAGGAAGTTGGGGGTCTGCATTTCCCACTGATTGTAATTGCACATGCTTGTCAGAGATATTAGTTTTTTATGCAGAGTTTGAAGAACATCTTTTTCAAGAAGAGTGGGGGGGTGGCAACACAATGTGCTGGCAGTACACGTTTAGAGAAGCACTAGCAAACCTCCTCCTTGCCCTTGCCTGTCTCTTCTCACCCATGAGGTGTAGCCCCCACAACACACACACACACACACACACACACACACACACACAACACACACACCCCCCAAAAACTTCCCCCCTCTCCTCTTTCTCTCTCTCCCCTCCCCCTCCCCTCTCCCTCTCTCTCTCTCTCTCACTGTTTTTTTCCCCCCTCTTTCTCTTCTTTTATCCCTTTTTTTTCCCTCCACCTCTCTTTCCCTTCTCTACCCTTCTTTCTCTCCTACTCCCCTCTCTTTCCCTCCACCTCTCTTCTACCATTTCCCCACCTGTTCATACACACACAGACACAACAGACACACACAGACACACAGACCACAGCACACACACAACACACAACACACCACTCACATACACACACAACACACACACAACACACACAACAGGGGGGGCCCAGGAGTTTGGGGACTCGACCCTGCAACCTAAACGGGTGAGTACACACACAACACACAAACACACCCCCAAAAACAACACAAACTTCCTGCGGGGGTCCATGGGACAGAGAACTGGCAGGAAAGCCAGTAAATAAAATATGGAATATGTAGCAACAAAAGAAAGGGAGGCAGGGGAAAGGTTCTTCCCCAAGGGGGCAACGTAAAACGGGAAGACCAAAAACAACCCCCTGGTTTACCCGGTGTAAGGAGGCAAAAAAAAAGTCAATAGAGAATGGAAAAAGTCAAAAGGCAAGAACACACAAAAAGGGAATCAGTCGCAGAGCCAGGAAGAGTACCACAGGTAAGGAGGGGGGCCCAGCAACAGTAGAAAATGACATAGCATCGAGAATCAAGACTGACCCGAAACTGTTGTAAACCCCAAAACAGGAGGAAGACAACATCAAAGACCGGGTGACAGATAAGGACAGAAGGTGGAGAACTCACAAGAAAGATCAGGGGGTATGTGGGGACTGAAAGGGGATTTAAGGAATTTTTTTTACAGTAGAGACAGGAAGGGCTGGGGAAGACAGCACAAAAAGGGAAAACATAAAGAGGGAAATCCCCAACAATGTTGGATGACTACCAAAAACTGAGGAGGAGGTGAAAAGCTCAAAGGGGACCTTGACACCTCAAAGCGATGGGACCGGACAACATCTCCCCATGGGTCCTTAGAGAAGGAGCAAGATGCTGTGTGTCCCTCTAACCACAATTTTCAACACACCCCTTTAAAAAGGGCAACTACGAGAAAGGGAAAGACGAATGTAGCCCCCCAATTTTTAAAAAAGGGAAAAACAAAACGGGGGCATAAATACAGACCTTGTCTCGACATGTTTTGTGTGCAAAGTCAGGAAAAGATTACAGGGGGAAAAGAGTCGAACACCTAAAAGGGACAAGATTATAAATAAAAACCAGCATGGGTTCAGGAAGGCAAATCTTTATCACAACCTCCTGGAGTTTTATAAAAGTAACAAAAGTAAGACCGAGAGAGAGGGTTTGGGTAGATTGCGTTTTCCTAGACTGCAGGAAGGCCTTGACACAGTTCCCCACAAGGTTGTGCAAAAGCTGGAACGGCACACGTAAAAGGAAGGGCACTGCAATGGAAAAGGAATACCTGAAGGGAGGCAGCAACGATCATGGTACGGAAAGGGGTATCACAGGGGGCCTGTTACGAGGGGGGTCCCACAGGGGTCTTCTAGACCAGTGCTATTTTGATATATTGAACGACATGAGGGAAAGGGAATAGACTCTGAAGTGCCCCTGTTCGCAGATGACGTGAATGATGAGAGAAAAAAAATGGACGAGGAGAGGCAGGACTGCAAAGAGACCGGGAAAGGGGCTGGACATTGGTCCAGTAACTGGCTTCTCGAATTCAATCCAGCCAAATGCAAAGTCATAAGTTGGGGGGGGGCAAAAAAGCCGCAGACAGATATGGGCTGGGGGACAAAGACACAGACCTCACTCAGGGAGAAAGACCTTGGGGTGACCATAACCCCGACACATCACCGGAGGCACACATAAAAAAACCAAATAACCGCGCAGCTACGGGCGCCTGGAAAAAACTTGAAATAGCGTTCCGATACCTTAAAAAGGGAATCGTCAAGACATGTCCTGTGTATTTGGGCCCATCGGATATGCAGCACCATCTGGAACCCACACCTGGTCAACCGTCAAGAAGTTAGAGAAAGTACAAAGGTTTGCAAAAAGGCTAGTCCCAAGCTAAAGGGAAATGCGACGAGGAAGGGTTTAAGGAAAATCGGATTTGGACGACACGGAGGCAGAAGGGGGCAGGGGAGCAGATAACACATACAAATACTGCGGGGGGAAAAGACAAGGTCAGAGATAGGATGTTCCAGAGAGGGGAACGGGCAAGGGGCCCCAACGGAAGCTGAAGACTCAGACGAGTCACAGGGACGTTAGGAAGTATTTCTTCAGCATAAATTGTCAGCAAGTGGAATGCCTGCAAGTGAAGTAGTGGAGGAGGAACCATAAATTTTTAAGAAAGGGATACAAAGCCAGGAAACAAGAGAGAGAGGATCCGTAGCGATCATGAAAAGGCGGGGGCCCGGAGTGAGTCTCGACCCCTGCAAAACCCCCAATTGGGAGTACAATAAGGTGAGTACACACCACACACCCAAAACCACAAACACACACACACACACACACACCACACACACACACCATACACACACACACACACACATACACACACACACACAAAAAAACCCCCGCACACTCATGCACCACACCACATGCACTCAAAAACCCACCCCCTTATTAAAAGAAGGGGGGTCAGAGGGGGATGTTAAAGGGTCAGGGATCAGAGGAAGATGGTTGTGATAAGGGAAAAATAGATGGAGAATAAGTAAAGAATGGAAAAAGAGGGAACACAAGCTAGGTGACTTTTGTTAAAATAGAGAAGGTGAAAAGAGAAAAAGAAATTGGGGTCACAAGCTGAAACCCCTGAAAACCCTATACCCCCCTGAATATAGGAAAAAATGCTGAAGGAGTTACAGGGCTATTGCTCAGAGGAGATGACAGTGAAGTAGATACTCCCCCACTAAATGAGGAGCCAGTGGAAAAGAAGGAGCAAGATTTATGTAAGGCCCTGTCAGTCCAACAAGCAGGGGCCCAGGCTGAGGGGGAAGTGTTTAAAAGCAGGGATAGCATAAGTGAGGGGAAAAAAAGATAGAGAAGGTTTGGCCCCACAGAGGCAGACCAAGCAACCAAGAGTTACAGAAAAAAATAAGGGAACAATTATGTTTTTCAAAGGGGTCCAGAGACCAGAGGGAAAAACAATGGGAGGGGAAGAGGGAGAATTATGTTTTTTAAAGGGCTTCAGAAAAAACGAAGGGGGGGGCCCATAATGAAAGACGGGATAAGAAAAACGGAGTTGAAAACAACATCAAAGAAATAGGCGAGGAGGGCAATCATCAACATACAAAAAAATTTTTCTAGACCTGCAAAAAAAGAACAGGAAGACAACCGCTGAGGGAAAAAGAATAGAAAAAAAAAGGGTTAGAAGAGAGACAAAGACAGAGCACAGAGGACAACCCAAACTGGACAGAGCAACAAGTGCAAGCAAAACCCCAGAACCACTCTCAGAACCCCACCAAACACACTATCCCAACACAAACCACAATCCCACTTACGCCCCACCCCACACTACTGTAGAATCCCACAGCACACTGCCAGTTCTCCAACCTCCAAAAAACCCCCGAACATGTTGGAGAGGAAACTGAATATGGTACACCATGCGATGGGAAAAACGAATAGGGGGAGGAAAAAATCAAAGAGGAACTGGACATCCCTAGCCCTCCAAAACCCAAAATCACAGGAAAAGATAACAATGCCATCTTTTTCCCAAAGGGGTTTTCAGATCTCGAGGAAAACAAGGTTTGGGGAGGAGTGGCACTGCTCACAAAAAACCCAAAGGGATTTTGATGAGGGTGGGAGGGAACAGAGGGGAAACAAAAAACTACATAACAGGGAAACTTCAGTCTGAAGGTCCCAAAGGTGGTAATTGGTGATGTTAAACCCACCCCCAGAACACAGGAGGCCCCAAAGGGAAGAATATGAGGGGGTAACAGAGCAGGTTGACACACTGGCCGAAGGGCCAGAAGAGGTCAGCGAGAGGGGAAAGCTACTATTTGGGGACTTTAATCCCAAAAAAATTGACTGGGGGTCCGGAGCCACATAGGGGGAAAGGGAAATTGGAAGGTTTTAAAATGAGGAGGTGGTACTGGAAAGCCTCATGTACCAACACATAAGAGACACTACCAGAGAGAGGAGAGGACGAGCCAGCAAGACTGAACCTAGCATCCATCTTGAGTAGTGCAGATATTGAGGTCATCACATCTGAAAGACTCCTCAGGGCCAGTGACCATGTGGTTCTGAGCTTCGGAAACATAGTAGAGTTACAAGTGGAGAAGGAGGCAGGAAAAACAAGACGAATTAATCCAAACTACAAGAGAGATGACTACACAGGCATGAAGAATTTCCTGTATGATGTTCAGTGGGACAGAGCACTGCCAGGGAAGTCAGTAAATAGGATGATGGAGTATGTGGCAATAATATGCAAGGAAGCTGAGGAGAGGTTTGTACCCAAGGGTTAACAGAAAGAACGAGAAAGACCAGGATGAGCCCGTGGTTCACTCAGAGGTGTAGAGAGGCCAAAACTAAGTGTGCTAGAGAATGGAAGAAGTATAGAAGACAAAGGACCTAGGAGAATAAGGGGAGCAGTCATAGAGCCAGAAATGAATATGCACAGGTAAGAAGGGAGGCCCAATGACAATACGAAAATGACACAGCAGCGAAAGCCAAATCTGACCCAAAGCTGTTGTACAGCCACATCACCAGGAAAACAACAGTCAAGGACCAAGTAATCAGGCTGATGAAGGAAGGAGGGGAGGTCACAAGAAACGTACAAGAAGTATGTGAGGAGCCACAAGGGACTCCAGAAAGACGGAAAGGTAGGGAACACCATCAAGTGATGGACACAATATATACAAACGTGGAAAAAGTGAAGAGGCTGCTAAGCGAGCTAGATACCTCAAAGGCGAAGGGACTGGATAACATTTCTCCATGGGTCCTGAGAAAAGGAGAAGAGGTGCAAAGTGTGCCACTAACAATAATCTTCAACACATCTATCGAAACAGGGCGACTACCTGAGGTATGGAAGACAGCAAATGTAGTCCCAATTTGTATAAAAGGAGACAAGGACAACCAGCACGGTTTCAGGGATGGGAAATCCTGTGTCACAAACCTTCGAATCTCTTGCCAGCGGGAAATTCGTCTGTAAAAACTTGCATTTGTGGTCACAGTGGTGCCTATGCTAACCTTCCTATGGTGTATAATTATACCTAGTTGGACGAATCTTATTGTAGCCAGCTGGCCCAGTGACTCTCTGATTGCGGCTTCTATCCCCGCCCGTAGTATGGTTTAGTCTTGTTGGTTCGTCATCTCTCTCTTATGTCTTGTTCTAAACTTGGTAATTCAGAAAGTTTTCTCTAATCACCTTCATCAACTTGGCCCTCCACGTTTCCGGTCCTTCATATTGGTCCCAGGTTTTCCAAATCGGTTTCTCATGGGTTGAAGTTGTCCATTATAAGTAGCTTCGATTTAGCCCTAAATGGTCTCCTGGCTGCTTCTGTCAACCATAACTCAACTCTTTATATTCCTACCTTGAACTCATATTAGAAGGTGGTGGTTAGAATATCACTACAACCCTATTTTGAGTCTCATGGCCTTAACTGAGCACACCATAAAGTCTTCATCCTCTTGTCTGTTTATTCTTCTCACATCTTACAAATTCCACTGACTGTGTGTGTGTGTGTGTGTGTGTGTGTGTGTGTGTGTGTGTGTGTGTGTATGTGTGTGTGTGTGTTTGTGTGTGTGTGTGTGTGTGTGTGCTTACCTGGAGTTTACCTGGAGAGAGTTCCGGGGGTCAACGCCCCCGCGGCCCGGTCTGTGACCAGGCCTCTCACACGTATGAAATATTTATCTAAGGAACAGCAATAAAGTTGCTCCCGGATAAAAAGTATATATATATATATAGGTTGGGCTTGTATGTGTGTTCAGTACATTTATTATAAATAGCTCTAAAAGGCTTTTACTTAAATTCTTCAGAATTGCCTTCCACATGCTGTCGCAGAAATCCTATCTAATAGTATTACAGGACGCCTACATTGCCAGGGTAAACCCTAACAGGAAGCTGCAAACCGTTTTCAACGTAATAATGTTATTGTGTGTTAGAGGTAAAAGAGGTGAACGTTGCTGACAGACAAGAATGTTGGAATGGGAGAGAGAGAGAGAGAGAGAGAGAGAGAGAGAGAGAGAGAGGAGAGAGAGAGAGAGAGAGAGAGAGAGAGAGAGAGAAGGATAGAAAATGGGAAAATGGCGGGAGAGAAAGAAATAAGAAAATATTTCTTATAATTATTCAAAATTGAGGTATAGCGACATAGAAGACTTTGAAAACCTCTCTCTGGAAAAATGCTGGACCAGTAGGCTGTGTTTACTTCCTTTCCCGATGGAGTGAGATATTCCAGGACAGCAACCTGGTATATTACACAACACACGCCTCGCCAGATATACCAACACAGACGACCAAAATCAATTCATAATAACGTTAATTCATATGAAAACTTATGAACAATTCTCCAGATCAAAGTAGTTCCACTGGTAACCTTAACATTGGTAATATTTGTACCAGAAACAGTAACAGGTAATTATTTTTATTAAGCCTTGATATATAGCTGAGGAAAATATGTAAATGTTATAAATGTATTTGTGAATAACAAAATTTATGTATTAGTATTTGTATTATCAGCATT
Source organism: Cherax quadricarinatus (assembly GCF_026875155.1). Lineage (NCBI taxonomy): Eukaryota > Metazoa > Arthropoda > Malacostraca > Decapoda > Parastacidae > Cherax > Cherax quadricarinatus. The sequence goes on along the minus strand of NC_069474.1, from coordinate 11,625,164 downwards.
AGTCGTAGTGTTATTATTAGTAATAATATTAACATTAGTAATTGTATTAGATGTAGTAGTAGTGGTAATGAAAATGAAGGTAGAAGTCGTAGTAGAGTAGTGCTAGTAGTAGTAGTAGTAGTAGTAGTAGTAGTAGTAGTAGTAGTAGATATAGTAGTAGTAGTAGTAGTAGTAGTAGAATTACTATTGGCAATATTTGCATATGAAGAAGAAATTATATTATTATAGTTATTATATTCATTATCATTATTATTATGTAAGATTATTATGTTATTATTATTATTATTATTATTATTATTATTATTATTATTATTATTATTATTATTATTATTATTATTATTATTATTATTATCATGTTTCTGTGTTTCTTCTTTTTTTTCTTTCTTTCTTCTTATTATTATATATTATTATTATTATTATTATTATTAATTATTATATATTATTATTATTATATTATATGTTTCTGTGTTCTTCTTTTTATTTCTTCTTTATTATTATAATATTATGTATAGTATTATTATTATTTGATTTTATTAGTAGTAGTATAGTAGTGGTGGTGGTCTTGGTAGTAGTATATTAGTAGTGGTGGTGGTCTTGGTAGTAGTATTATTAGTAGTGGTGGTGTCTTGGTAGTAGTATTATTAGTAGTGGTGGTGATCTTGGTAGTAGTAGTAGTATTAGTAGTGGTGGTGGTCTTGGTAGTAGTATTATTAGTAGTGGTGGTGGTCTTGGTAGTAGTATTATTAGTAGTGGTGGTGGTCTTGGTAGTAGTATTATTAGTAGTGGTGGTGGTCTTGGTAGTAGTAGTAGTATTAGTAGTGGTGGTGATCTTGGTAGTAGTAGTAGTATTAGTAGTGGTGGTGGTCTTGGTAGTAGTAGTAGTAGTATTAGTAGTGGTGGTGGTCTTGGTAGTAGTATTATTAGTAGTGGTGGTGGTCTTGGTAGTAGTAGTTATTAGTAGTGGTGGTGGTCTTGGTAGTAGTAGTAGTATTAGTAGTGGTGGTGGTCTTGGTAGTAGTATGTATTAGTAGTGGTGGTGGTCTTGGTAGTAGTATTATTAGTAGTGGTGGTGGTCTTGGTAGTAGTATTATTAGTAGTGGTGGTGATCTTGGTAGTAGTAGTTAGTAATTAGTAGTGGTGGTGATCTTGGTATAGTAGTAGTATTAGTAGTGGTGTGGTATTGGTAGTAGTAGTAGTATATTAGTAGTGGTAGTGATCTTGGTAGTAGTAGTAGTATTAGTAGTGGTGGTGGTCTTGGTAGTAGTAGTAGTAGTATTAGTAGTGGTGGTGGTCTTGGTAGTAGTAGTATTAGTAGTGGTGGTGGTCTTGGTAGTAGTAGTATTAGTAGTGGTTGTTATCTTGGTAGTAGTAGTAGTATTAGTAGTGATGGTGATCTTGGTAGTAGTATTATTAGCAGTGGTGGTGGTCTTGGTAGTAGTAGTAGTATTAGTAGTGGTGGTGGTCTTGGTAGTAGTAGTAGTATTAGTAGTGGTGGTGGTCTTGGTAGTAGTATTATTAGCAGTGGTGGTGGTCTTGGTGGTAGTAGTAGTAGTATTAGTAGTGGTGGTGGTCTTGGTAGTAGTAGTAGTAGTAGTAGTAATAGTAGTTAATGGGTTGGACAAATATTCTCTTAGGGGGATGATTTGTGTAGGACCTGCCTAGTATGGGCCAACAGGCCTGATGTAGTGTTCCTCCTTTCAAAGATTCTTATGCTCTAATAGTAGTAGTAGTAGCAGTAGTAGTATTGTAATAGTAGCAGTAGTAGTAGTGGTGGTTTTGGTAACAGTAGTAATGTCAGTAGCAGTAGTAGTAATAGCAGTAGCAGTAGTAACACTAGTAGTAATGACAGTAGAAGTGGTAGAAAAATAAGTAGAAGTAATAAGTAATAGTAGTAGCATCATTTTTAAAGGGGTGGACCGGTAAGCCAGCGGAAGGCCTCGGTCAGATGACCAAAAGCTGCAAGGGCGAGTCATCATCTGACAAAGACCGGCGTCAAGAAACACTTGTCCTGTTTCCTGACGAACCTTACCTACCCTAATTGTTAGTAGAAGCGGCAATAATGCTACTAGTAGTAGCAGTGGTGGTAATAGCAGCGGTAATAGTAGTAGTGGTAGCAGTCGTACTAGTAGTGGTATTACTAGTAGTTGTTGTAGTAGTAATAGCATTCATAGTAGTCACAGCAGCACAATAAATATCAGAAATAACAAATATTACGTATTAATGGGTAATATTGTGTTCTTACTAGAATGCAGAAACTCCAATTTACTTGCTAACTCTCCTTTTATTTTTACTCCTTCTTGCATACACAAACTCACGCACATACACACACTAACACACCCACACACACACCCACACACACACACACACACACACACACACACACACACACACACACACACCCACACCCACACACACACTCACACACACTAAAACAATACAGCAACTCACAGCGATCCGACTTGCGTTATTCTCCTGTAAGCGACCTGGACTACGGCACCTTGCTGTGCTGGGCGACCAACGCTGTGGGCACACAGAAAACACCTTGCACCTTCACTGTGTTCCCTGCCGGCAAGCCGGACATGGTGAGCTCTTGCAATGTGTTCAACGAGACGGAGGAGAGTGTGTCTGTGTCATGTGTCCCCGGCTACAGCGGGGTGTGGATCAGAGCTTCCTGCTGGAAGCCTGGGATGATGGTGTTGTCCGCGCGACGATACAAGCGATGCTGCTGTTCTCCAGGTAACTGTCCTCTAGTCTGATGTAGCTGAGTTTTTGTATTTTGTTACGTCATGTATGAAAGATAATCTAAATTTCATATACAGCTGTGAAATACAATATTTCCGTCTATCTACCCAAGCAGCTTCGTTTTTTTTCACTCTGGCTGAGAACCGTCTGTAGACGATGTTCACAATGAAATGTAAACGCGATTTCTGCTAACCGAGGGTCTCCGTTTTCTTTTTACGCTTCGAAACTCCTTATTACCTTCACGTATTATTTCTTATATATGTATCACTTTACGATATAATCGGTTAAATTTTATTAAGCTGTTAGAACCTTTCATAACCAAATCTAACTTAGATTACGAATATAAGAGAAACTATCAGTATATTTATATACTGAAGAAATCAACGTTTTGGAAAGAACATGTGCCTTCATCTGCACTTTTCATTCATTTAATTGTTTCACAAAGGAATTAAATTGTAAAGAAATTTAATTTCTCTGTTCTAGATTAATTGCATGCTTTGTCGTCCTTGTTATAGCTAAATTGCTCTTATTTACCTCTCCGAAACAGACCAATTGTCCTAATTAAGGTTTTTAATAGCATTTACACATTTTTTTCATGTATGTTTCTTTGTTTATTCTGTGTTCTTGTTAATTTAGTTGTTATATTTTGCAAGTCATAATATTCTGATGAATGGCATGAAGAAACTCTAATAATGCTCAGCTGAGTGCATTGTAAACATGTGTGATGATCAGCTGAGTGACATCAATACGTGCAACGATCAGCTCATTGACAAATACATGCATCTGTAATGATCAGCTGAAGCCGTAATCATCTGAGTGACATAAACATTCATCTGTATTAATGAATATAATGACATGCAGTCATTAATGATAATCTCTTGAGAGACACAAACGTATGTAATAATCAATCATTCACGTTTAATGATCAGCTGAGTCACACAAACACGTGTAATGATCACCTAAGTCACACAAACACGTGTAATGATCAGCTGAGTGACAGACACGTGTAATGATCAGCTGAGTGACACAGACACGTGTAATGATCAGCTGAGTGACACAGACACGTGCAATGATCAGTTGAGTGACACAGACACGTGCAATGATCAGCTAAGTCACACAAACACGTGTAATGATCAGCTGAGTGACACAGACACGTGTAATGATCACCTAAGTCACACAAACACGTGTAATGATCAGCTGAGTCACACAACACTGTAAGTGCACCTAAGTCACACAAACACGTGTAATGATCAGCTGATGACTACAGACACGTGTAATGATCAGCTGAGTGACACAAACACGTGTAATGATCAGCTGAGTGACACAGACACGTGTAATGATCAGCTGAGTGACACAGACACGTGCAATGATCAGTTGAGTGACACAGATATACACTTGCAATGATGACCTGACTGACATAAACATTCACGTGCAATGATGAGCTAAGTGACATAACTGACATACCGCAACAATTGTGTTGCAGTAATAGAGTCAAGATTGCCAAGATATGTCAAGAAAACATTCATAAAACAGGACAGCCCATGAAATAGCTCCTGATAACAACATGAAAATTGATTTATAAATAAAGCGAGACAGGGAAGAAAGGCGAAGCAAAAACTTACTGAATATCGTAATAATGTTGGTAAGACTATACCCACGATATGTTAGGTATAAGGACACAAGTTCAACTAATGTGAAATTTTGTTGTGGCAACGTTTCGCTCTCCAAGAGTTTTGTCAAGCCGTTAGTTTGACAACAATAAAATGTTACATTAGTTGCACTTGCATCCTTTTACCTCCCTTTATATCTATTATACAAATAGCTGGATTGCAAGAAATACAATTAATATGCTAATACTAACTGCATGTGTAAGAAATGTAGATGTATTTGTAATAACTAAAATTTTGGTCAGTCTGCAAAATAGGGAAATACATGGTTTAGAAAGACACGTAAGCAAACACTATAACATATTTATTAGAAAACGTTTCGGTCCTGGGACCTTGATCAAGGTCCCAGGACCGAAACGTTTTCTAATAAATATGTTATAGTGTTTGCTTACGTGTCTTTCTAAACCAGCTTGTCGGTATTTATTACCAAGGTTTATACCAGGGAAATACATGCTGAATTCAGCATAGATGGGTACACATTAATTAATACATATAAAGCCAACAGGAATGGGGATGATGAGTTGCTACGCATGTTAAGGAAAATTTAAACAGTTGCATCAACAAAGATATGAAGATGGAAGGGACGAATACAGAATCTGTTTGGCTGCAATTTTTCGAAGGGCATTAAAAACTAATCTTAGATGTGATCTATACGTCCCCAAATTTAGAAAGTAATCAGGGTAAACTTTTTTTTAGAACACAATTGCTCAGGCATCTAGAAACGAAAATATAGTTTTAATTGTATGTTTTTAACTTTAAAATAATCGAATAAGTAAACTCGAGTCTAGCAACTTTCTTGAGATGGTCCAGAACTGCTTTTTGAACCAGTTTGTCAGAACCCACTAGATAAAATAACCTGCTGGACTTGGGGAAAATGATCACAATTACCATAATAACAAAGTTAAGGTCCTTAGTTATCATGCTGCATATTATATTGAGTAAAGTGATTACCTGAGAAGTGCATATTTGGGTAACGTGACTAAGGACTATCATTGTGATCGTTGTCAATACGTCATATTCCAGAGCATTGTACAAGCTAACCAAAGCTGCTTACATTCAGACAGAGAATTTAGGTCAAACATGAATGAACCTAAATAAATTAACAATAGACTCAAACATCTCCTGCTAATCAGAAATGAAGGGGTCATTGTAATGAACAATATATTCAGTTTATGAGAGAAGTCTTAAAAAGGGTAAGAAAAGCTAAAAGAGAATATGAGATTAAGGTTGGTGGGAATCAAAGACTAATCCTGGGTTTCTTCCAGGTATAAAGGAATAAGCTTACTGTTAGTGACGAAGAAATATGTACCATTTTCGACACTTATTTCCTCTCTGTTTTTACATAACAGGATACAAACGAAATTTCAGCAGTCAATAATTTGATTGTTCAGGACAAAAATAAATTATGTAATATCACACTCACTAGTAACATTGTTTTCAAACAACCAGACAGATCGAAGCCAGACTAGTACAGGACCTTGAAGCTTGAGTTTAAGGTTTTTACAGGGATGGAAGGAGGAACTTAACCAACCATTACCTAATCGCTTCAACATATCACTATAAACAGGTATCGTACAAAATAAATGCTTCATATTATAGACCACTCAGCTAATCCTCAGTGAGAAAGATGATGGAATCAATAATTGCCAGTGCAAACTGAAGCTACTTTGAAAGTTATAATTTGATCAACGAATCTCGCCACGGTTTTATACAGGGAAGTTCTTACCTTACCAATTTAGTAACCTTTTCCACCAAGGTATTCTAGGAGGGAGACCAGTATAAAGAATAGGAAATGATGTATTTGAACGTCAGTAAGTCTTCTGATATAACTCACACAGGAGACTGATTAAGAAAGTAGCAACATATGGAATAGGATGAGAAATAATCTCCTGGATAGAGGCATAGCTGATCGATAAGCAACATGGAATTTGTATTAATGAGTAGAAATAAAAATGAGGACGTCCTATGAGTGGCGTTCCACAAGGGTCAATGTTGGGACCCTTCCTGTTCACAATCTTCATAAGCGACATTGTCTAGGGAATAAATAGTGGAATAAGTAATTCTGTTGATTATATTCAAATAGGTTGTAACATAATTTCTGGTGTGGACACTAGAAGCTACAGGATTACCTGGAAAAGTTGTTGTTATTGTCTCAGTTAAGCCAGATGCGGCTCAGTTGAGACAAGTGTAATGTTCTAGTCCTAGGAAGAAGATATTACTATGGTACTTAAAAAGTAAAGTATGTAGGTCTTAGTGATAGTGAATGCAAGAAAGATCTAGGATTTCTGGTTAGCAGAAATTTAAAGCCGGGAAAAGAGTGCTTTAGTATTCACAATAAAACTAAGAGAAGTCCTAAGGTTATACTTCAAATTGATTTCTATTTGGTTAGACCTCATTTAGATTACGCTGCTCTGTTCTGGTGTCCATATAAAAGGATGTACAAAAATATCTTCCTAAATTTACAGAGAAGGAAGACTTAATGAGGCCATGTATTGAAAATCTTCTCTCTGACGATAGGCTGACGGCACTGAGCTTGCATTCTTTGGAAAGGTGTTAAATCAGGAGAAATATGAGTGGTGTATAAATGGAAAACAGAAATAAAAGGAATGTCAATAGCGTGTTGAAAAAATCTAACCAAGTTAAAACTCCAAGGAATGGATTCAAGATGGAGAAATTTAGATTTAGAAAGGATAGTGTTAAGTTGTAGACGAGTGGAACAAACTCCCAGGTAACGTCATTAAGACAAGAACGTTGGGTAGCTTTATATATAAGTTGGATATGAGGATATAAGTGTGGGTAATTGCAAATTGGACCTGCCTATATGAGCCAGTAGACCTGCCTAGTATGGGCCAGTAGACCTGCTGCAGTGTTTCTTCTTTCTTATGTCCCTTCTCATCAGATAGCCACGGCGTGAACATTAATGTCTTTAGTTGTTTGCCTTTTCCATGTCCTACAACATAATTATTTCGATCAAAGTGTTTTATCGAACATTCTTATGAGAGACATTATTTTAATGAAGAATTAGTGGTTTCAAGCATCTACTTGACACTCAGTTCCCTCTTATACATACACAACGGTAAAAACTGACAAAGGTTATTAAAATATAAACTCTCCCAAGGGTGGGGTTCGATCCTGCTGCAAGTCAGCCCCAACCCGATCCAGTGGCTCTTAGCCACTGGATCGTAAATGCTACAAAAACGATGATTCCAACAGTGTGTGTTTTTACAACAGCACCAAAAGACGTAGAATTTTCTGGAAGCATCTTCCAGGTCACCACCAGCGACAGGATCCACAACTCATATTACCTCAGTGCCGGTGACGATGATGCGATTCTTTTTTCCAAGCCTATTTCAAGCGTTACGTGACTAACAGTAATAGAGTCAGACTCTGGGCGCCATTATTTCATCCGTGAAAAATTACGTAGGACCTGCCTGGAAGCTACGACTAAAGGTTTTACGTTGCCACCCACACACGCAGCGAGGCTCCACACTTCATCTAGTGGTTAGCAAGGCAGTAACAATATTACAGGTGAGAAATGTAATCTGTTATTTTGGCAGCTATTTTCACGTACATATGTGGCCGTATATATTTGTTTCAATTATAGGATGATACATTGTGTGTGTGTGTGTGTGTGTGTATGTGTGTGTGTGTGTGTGTGTGTGTGTGTGTGTGTGTGTGTGTGTGTTTGAAATATATTATATATATATATATATATATATATATATATATATATATATATATATATATATATATATATATATATATATATACATACATATATATGACGCTTGAGACCACTAGACCACTGGTCTAGTGGTCTAAAGCGTCATGCGTATATATATATATATATATATATATATATATATATATATATATATATATATATATATATATATATATATATATATATATATATATATATATATATATATATATATATATATATATATATATATATATATATATATATATATGTATATATATATTCAAACACACACACACAAACACACATGAGCACTGACACAACACGATCCGCACTATACCTCCCTCACCCTCTCTCACTTAAGCACACAGCTACCCATTCCCACTTCCTACCCATTCCCTATAATCCATTACTTCCCTACCCACTTCTCCTAATCCATCATTTCCTTCCCACTCCCGCTAATCCATAACTCCCTACCCACTTCTCCTTATCCATCCCTCTCTACCCTCTCCCCCTAATCCATCCCTCTCTACCTTCTCCCCCTAACCCATCCCTCCTTACCCACTCCACCTAATCCACCATTCCCTGTGCACTAATCCATCACTTTCTACCCACTCTCTCTAATTTATCACTCCCTACCCACAACCTCTAATCCATTACTCCCTCTCATCCATCAATCCCTACCCACTCCCCCTTATCCATCCCTCCCTACCCATTCCCTGTAATCCACCACTCCCTACTCACTCCTTCAAATCCATTACTCACTACCCGCTTCCTCTAATCCAGCACTCCCTACTTCCCGTCCAATCCTCTAACTCCCGCTCTCTCTCCGTTGTGTGAGTACACAGACATACACACACGCAAATATTCAACCTCACACAAACACATACATACCATCACATACATACAAATAAATTCTCACATACACATTCACATAAGCATCCACACACACACATTCACACACGCACGCACGCACACACACACACACACACACACACACACACACACACACACACACACACACACACACACACACACACACACACACACACATACAAATGGGAGCTACAAGTCACTGCAGCAGAAGCTAAGAATCAGAGCTTAGAAGAGGAACTAAAAAAGCTGAAACAGTCCAAAGAACCAAAGAGCAGTATGGCCATAACATCGGGAACTGCTACATTAGTCACAAACGAGGGGACTGTAGGAAACAAAGGAGTTAAACTGTATGCGGAGGCCCTATCAGACTACCGCGGGAAAAGACGAGGAGCACACCAGGAACTAAAGAAAATGAAAGAGAAATGCTATATGCAGAGGCCTAACAGAGCACAGCAGTTCCCAGGAAAAGCCGAGAAGAGCAAATGACAAACCACTGAGCACAGGGACATCAGACGGAGAAAAGATTGAAGGAGGAAACGCTACAGTGGAGGTAATTAAATCGACACTGGGGATGCAAAGAGAAATGCAGAGGAAGGATGAAAGGGAGAGGTCTGTTTTTGTTCATGAGCTCCAGGAAGTTGAACGGGAAACTTATGAAGGAAGAAGACAGGAGAAAAAAGCAATTAAAAGTATCATGAAAGCAATAGGAGAGGATGACATAACCCAGATGACAAATTTTCTGAAAATAGGGTGGTTTGCGAGAGGAAAAACGGCCAATCAAAGTGATTTTCAAAGCAGAATCAGTTCAAAACAGGATCCTGAAAGAGAAAGCACGACTAAGAGACATGCAGATGTACCGGAGGATGTACCTCGACGATGACAGAACACAAGAAGGCAGAAACTGAAAGAGAGGGTACAAAGATGCATGGAGGAAAAAGAGGCAAAGACGGAGATGAGCAAAAGAACCCACACTCAGGAGGAAGACCAAATACAACCTCCCTCAGAACCACCTACAGAAGGACCTCAACCATGGCAACCCCAATGCAACCAAAGAAACTAACCCAAAACCCACACACTGTACCCACTGCCCCCACACCCATCATCACACACTCCACCCCACAGTAACCCCCCATAGTTCCCAGCCAGGTCTCCCGATCCCCCAACCCCAACGTTCTTCCCAGTTGAAGGTTTGGTATACGAATGCTGATGGAATAACAAATAAATGTGAGGAGTGACATGATAGAATCAATGAGACTTCCTCAGACATCATAGCACTCACAGAAACAAAACTAACCAGGATGATAACAAACACAATCTTCCCGCCTGGATGTTAGAGCCTGAGGAAAGATAGAGGGAGCAGACAGGGAGGACTAGTTGCACTGCTCATTAAAAACCAGCGGGTATTTGAGGAAGTGGAAAGGATGAACGAAATGGGCGAAAGAGCCTATATAGTAGAAACAATTCAGTCTGAGGGACACAAGGTAGTCATTGCAGTGATGCACAACCCGCCACAGAACTGCAGGAGGTCAAGAGAAGAATATGAAGAAAGCAACAGAGCAATGGTGGATACACTAGCTGAGGTGGCCAGAAGAGCTCACACGGGTAAAGCAAAGCTACTATTCATAGGCGATTTCAATCACAAGGAGATTGATTAGAAAAACCTGGAGCCACATGGGGGTGTAGTGGAGGCAGGAACCATACATAGTTTTAAGACGGGGTATGATTAAGCTCAAGGAGCAGGGAGAGAGAGGACCTAGTAGTGACCAGTGAAGAAGAGAGGCCAGGAATTATGAATCGATCCCTGCAACCACAAATAGGTCCTTACAAATAGGTGAAAACACACACACACACACACACACACACACACACACACACACACACACACACACACACACACACACACACACACACACACACACACACACACACACACATACATGCACACACACATACACAATCATACACACATACACACACATGTGCACATATACAGTCACCCATATAAATTGAAAATGAGGTCTCAGATCTGAAGCTGGAGACTCAGGGAACAGGAGGAAGATGAGCCTGAGAAGAAGGAGTGGATGAAGGAGCTATGACACAAGATGGACCAGTTGTGGGAAAGCAGACTAGACGAGTTTCTCATGAGAATAGAAAAGAGGTTGGAGGCAGAGAAGAAGAAGTGAGAGTCACAAGCTTAAGTTGCAGAAGCCAAGATATTGTCCTTAGAAGATAAAGTAAAAATGCTGAAGTGAGATATAATGCCAAAAACCAGAGGAGCCATGGCACCGGGAGCAGGTACCCCAATATTAAACGAGGGGTCCATAGGAAAGAAAGGAGACAAAACTTACATTGAGGCCCTAATAGGTCACCAGGAAAGATCGAGAAACGAAAGGGAGAAGGTGTGTGTGTGTGAGGGAAGGGTGCAGGTGGAGAGACAGGCCCCATGAGGAGGCACAACCAGCCCACCAGGAGGTACAGGAACTGAAAAGGGAGGCTCTGGCTATGTATAAACAGGGCCCAGAGACGCAGAGGAAAAAGCAATAAGATGAGGACAGAGAGAGACATCAATCTTCATCCACGGACTTCAGGAGAGCGAAGGGAAAACTTATGATGAAAGGCGGCAGAAAGAATAACAAGAAATTAAAAGTATCAGCCAAACAGGAGAGGAGGCCATGTCTGAGCTAATAAATTTTCAGAGAATAAGGGGGTACCAGAAGGAGAGAAATTGGCCAGTCATACTGATTGTCAAGACAGAAATGGTGTGAGACAGGATCCTGTAGGAGAAACCACAGCTAAAGGAATCAACAACAGTCTAATGGGTGTTCTTAGACTGCGACAGAATGAGGACAAAAATGACAACTGAGAAAAGGGACATTAGAGACGAAGGGGGCAAGAAAGAGAGACAAGACTAGAGTCTGTAGAGAACACCCAGAGTCGAGTGGAGCAGAGTATGCAAACACAGACAGAACCCCTCTCAGAACCCTGCAGGAAAACACCCCCCCCCATACTCACAATCCCTACCCCAAAATATGCAGTAGAATCCCATAGCACCCTGCTATAACAACCACCTCCACACCCACAAACCTCCCAGAATGCAGTGTTTGAGAGGAAACGGAAGGTATGGTACACCAATGCTAATGGTATAACAAATAAGTGGAAGCATGAAAGAATCACAGAGGCATTACCAAACATCATAGCCCTCTCAGAAACCAAGCTCTCAGGAGTGATAACAAATGTCATCTTTCCAACTGCATATTAGATCCTGAGGAAAGACAGAGGGAACAGGGGTTGTGGAGGAGTGGCATTGCTCAGCAAAACTAATGGGATATTGAGGAAATGGAGAGAGGGGACAGAGGAGAAGCAAAGGACTACATAATACGAACACTTCAGACTGGAGGTCCTAAGGTGGTGACTGCAGTGATGTATAACCCACCACAGAATAGCAGGAGGCCAAGACATGAATATGATGAGTGTAACAGAGAAATGGTTGATACACTTGTTCAAGTGGCCAGAAGGACCCATGTGGGCAGGGCAAAGCTGTTGGTTGTGGGTGACTTCAATCACAAAGAAATCCACTGGGAAAACCTGGAGCCACATGGGGCTCAGAAACGTGGAGGGCTAAGATGCTGGAGGTAGTACTGGAAAACCTCATGCATTAACACATTGGAGATACTACCAGAGAGAGGTGAGATGAAGAACCAAGAAGACTGGATCTAGTATTCACCTTGAGCAGTGCAGATATTGAGGACATCACATATGGAGGGCCCCTTGGTGCTAGTGATCACGTGGTTCTAAGCTTCGAATACATAGTAGAGTTACAAACAGAGAGGGAGGCAGAAATGGCAAGAAGAATGAAGTCAAACTACAAGAGAGGGGACTACACAGGCATGAGGAATTTCCTCCATGAGGAAATTTTTCATGGAAGAACAGTAATACAGTAAAAGATGATGGACTATGTAACAACAGTATGCAAGGAAGTGGAGGAGAGGTTTGTTCCAAGGGCAACAGACACATTGAGAAGGCCAGGACAATCCCTTGGTTCGCCCAAATGTGTAAAGAGGCTAAACCCAAGTGAGCTAGAGAATGGAAGAAGTATAGAAGATAAAGGATGCAGGAAGAAAACAGCAGTCAAAGACAAGGTAATCAGACTGAGGAAGGAAGGAAGGGAGTTTACAAGAAACGACCTTGAAGTTTGTGAGTCAAAGAAGTATTCACAGTGGAGATAGAAAGTACTCCAAAAGGACTGAGAGGTGGGATACAACAAAAAGTGCTGGACACGATACATACAACCGAGGATGAGGTACAGAGGCTGCTAAGATAACCAGATAACTCAATGGCGATGGGGCCGGATAACATCTCTTCTGTGGTCCTGAGAGAGGGAGCAGAGGCAGGCTGTGTACCACTAACAACAATCTTCAACACATCTATCAAAGCAGGGCGACTACTTAAGTATGGAAGACAGCAAATGTCATCCCAATTATTTAAAAAGGGGACCGAAATGCAGCATTGAACAACAGACCAGTGTCACAGACATGTATTGTATGCAAAGTCATGAAGAAGATTATCAGAAGAGTGGTGGACAACCTACAAAGGAATGAGCTGATAAACGACACCAGCACGGATTCAGAGACGGGAAATCCTGTGTTACAAACCTACTAGAGTTCTATTACAAGGTGAAAGCAGTAAGTAAAAAGACAAGGGGGAGGGAAGATTGCGTTTTTTTTTTTTGGACTGTAAGTAGGTTTTTGACACAATTCCACACAAGAGACTAGTGCAAAATCAGGAGGACCAGGCAGGTATAACAGGGAAGGCACTACAATGGATCAGAGAATACCTGATGGGAAGACAGCAACGAGTAATGGTATATGATAAGGTGACAGAGTGGGCGTTTGTGATGAGCGGGGTTCCACAGGGGTCAGTCCTACGACCGGTGTTGTTTCTGGTATATGCGAATGACATGACGGTAGGAATAGACTCAGAAGTGTCCCTGAAGTTAATGAAGAGAATTCAGTCGGAGAAGGATAAGGCAGTACTACAGTGAGATCTGGACAGAGTGCAGGCCTGGTCCAGCAACTGGCTCCTGGAGTTCATCCCCACCAAGTGCATGAAGATCGGGGAAAGGCAAAGAAGACCGAAGACAGAGTACAGTCTATGGGGCCAAAGACTGCAAACCTCACTCGAGGAAAAGGATCTTGAAGTGTGAATAATACTGAGCACATCTCCTGAGGCGCACATCAACCAAATAACTGCTGCAGCACATGGGCGACTAGCGAACCTAAGAACAGCATTCCAACATCTCAGTAAGGAGTCGTTCTGGACCCTGAACATTGTGTACGCCTGGCCCATATTGGAGTATACAGCTCCAGTTTGGAACCGTCACCTGGTCAAGCACCTTTAGGAAACTAGAGAAAATGCAAAGGTTTCCTGACGACACTGGAGGACAGGAGAGACAGGGGCCGACATGATAACGATATATAAAATACTGAGAGGAATGGACAAGCTGGACATAGACAGGATGTTCCAGAGACTGGACAGCGTAACAAGGGGTCACAATTGTAAATTGAAGACTGACGAGTTGCAGGGATGTTAGGAAGTATTTCTTCAGCCATGGAGTTGTCAGAAAGTGGAATAGTCCGGAAAGTGAGAGAATGCAGGCAGCTACCATCCATAGCTTTCAGAAGAGATATTATAAAGCTCATGGAGCAGGGAAAGGGTAACCTAGTAGCGATCAGTGAAGAGGCGTAGCCAGGAGCTATGACTCGACTTCTGCAACCACAATTAAGTGAATACAAACAAACACACACACACACACCGCACACACACACACACACACACACACACACACACACACACACACACACACACACACACACACACACACACACACACACACACACACACACACATACATAAACAAACACTCTTAAACACCGCTTAATTCCAGTAAGGTGAACTACGTGTTGCTGTACATGCACATGAATCACCATAAATACAAGGTGTGTATGTAATATAGCTCATAAAAACTTAATGGACACACCCCTTGTTTATCTTTCACTCTCCTACACCACCAACTCCATTATTTATTGAATTTACGAAAAGAGAAAAATTCTTTGTGGGTCATAAAGAGCTAATAAATTTAGATGGTGTAGGAAATGCCATCTCTTTCATTTGAGTTACAAGAGGCATTTAACCTGTGCTCACCTATATGTACTCATATGTCGTTGCTGGAGGTAAATTTCGCACTCTCTTGATTTCATAAGCTCAGTCATTGATATTTGTAAGGCTATGTATGGATCTGCATCTACTGCTTCACTGCTCAGGTACTTCCACTCACCGTTCGCCAGGAAACGATCCTAACATCCCTGTGACTCGTCTGCCCCATTAACTTTCAGCTATGTCCACATGTTCTCGTTTCCAGCCTTTCGGAGAGTTTGTCCCTGTCCTCTCAGTATTCGGCATGTCGCTATCCTGTCACCCCTTGTCTTTCTGCTCGTTAATGCCATTAGGTTCAGGGCCTCTATTCTGTTATCATAGCTCATACCCAGGACTCCTTTGCAAAACTCTGCGTTTTCTTCAGTTTCATAAAATGTCTAATACGAAGAGGGTTCCGAACTGCCGCCTACTCCAGAATGGGCCTGACATGCATATTCAATACATTGTTTCGTTTATGATTCCTTGTTGATGTTCCCGAAGGCCAGTCTTAGATTTACCAGACGCATCTCCTACAGAAGTTTTTCGGTTGATTTGTGCCTCAGGAGATATGCTCCGTACGATGCTTACCTTGAATTAGGTTTGCAGCCGATATACTCCGATCCTGTACTCCGTTTGCAGTTTTCTATGCCTCTTCCTATTTGTCATAACTTTTTATTCCCTGGGGGGTTATATACTAAAAGAAAAGGCCTGTAGTACCTGGCTGTAATTTAAGTAACCAAACAAGGATCATGTCAAGAGTAATAAAGGCAAAAAAAAACACGTGTGGTTGTTATGAGTGTCAATATTTCCCCATTACCAATATTTACAATATGTACAGAGTGTAATAGAAGCACAGTGTATGCAGATACCATACTAATTAAAATTACTGTATGAGAGCAAGAAGAGTTTGCGCAATGTTATAGGCTTGCAACTCATAAAAATGAGACAAGTATGTGTATTTAGTCGTAGAAAGTGAGAGACTGAGTCCAGACCATCGGTTTACATATTACAGCAGTTCATTTGGAGTCAACCCATTCACCATGATTGGTTGATATCTAAACCAGGCAGCTATTCACAACCCAGCTGCTGGCCCCTCCAGTTGTACAGACCATAACTACCAGCTTAGCTAATTACAAGAAATACAAAAAGGAACTGTATGCAGCACCCTGAATAAAATGTAACGAATTTGAAATACACTGTACCCCTATCCCTAGAGAACTGTTTCAGCTGGTGTTCCTTAGGTGGGTAGTGTGTCACCATGGCAAAAATAAGGAACACTTGCTAATGGGGGCCATCTTTTCTCTTTTACCATTCTACACAGCTGGCATCGCTCGACAAAAAATGATTGCAAAAATGAAGCAAAAAAGTTTTCTTTTGGAACTTACTGAATTACCGAAGTGAAGGGAAACACAAATAACCCGCACATAGAAGAGAGGAGCTTACGACGACGTTTCGGTCCGACTTGGACCATTTACAAAGTCACACTAACCAGAAGTGGAGCAGGACGGCTATGTATAGGCAGGAAGAGGTAGTGGTGGTAGTAGTAATAGTAGTAATGGTGGTAGTAGTAGTAGTAGTAGTAGTAGTAGTAGTAGTAGTAGTAGTAGTAGTAGTAGTGGTAGCAGTGGGGAACTAAGGAGGAGGAACCAGTCAAATATAAAGAAAGGGGAGCACTGCAAGGGAGCTAGGTGCCCATAGAGGGAGAGCAAGTGCACAGAGGTGGGGGAAACGGGAAGTGATGAAATAAATAATGAAGGAACAGAAACACACGACAGAAGAAAGACAAAAAAAGGAAAGAGGAAAGGGTTATTTGTGTATCGTTCCAGTCACGGTATTGTGCCTTTTTTTATTATTTATGTGAAGGGAAACCTTTAGCTACTGGAAGGAGCAGTATACAATAGGGCCAACAATTGTCCAAAACTCTTGCAGACAGCAGCAATGGGTCCCTCCCCCCACCACGAAACAACCCTCACTATGTATACAATGGAAATAAGTTTTAGAGTGAATTAAAAAGACAAAAAGAGAAGCTAGTAGTTAGACAATGGCAAAAGCAAACTTAACTCATTGACTTCTTGTAAGGCGTCAGTCTCAACATCGGGGTCTATAGGGACAGAAGGCACAGTCATTATCAGGCAGCAAGGTGGTTAAAAGAGTTAATCTGGTTGATGTGGTTGACTTCCTCCTTCACAGATCGGTCAAGAAAGATCACCGTGTATTTATGGTTAGACTTTTCCACCACCTGCACTTGGTCAGTAAATCTCACCTTCAGAGTGTAACTAGTTACAGGTCCTTGGATACTAACTGTATCTCCTGTGTCAAAAGAACGAACTTTAGATGCCATTTCATACCTCTGTTTCATGTCACCCTGGGCTTTCTTAAGGTTGTTCTTAGTTATTAGACGTACTAGGTATAGCCTTGTCTTATATTAGCGTAGATTGTTACTCTTGGTGTCTTTCCCCAGTCAGCTCGCTTTGAATACTTTCGGAAGTTCTCTCACAGTGTGTCCAAACATCACTTCGAAGGGGCTGTGCCCGGTGGATTATTGAGCTATCGATCTCATAGCAAACAGTGGAAAAGGCAAGGATTTATCACAGTTTATAGGAAAATGTAGATAATAAGTTTACATCATTGTCCTTAGGGACTGATGGAGCCTTTCGAGTGCCTCTTGTGACTAAGGGTTATGAACTAATGAGAAAGACTGCATAATACCCAGACGTCCCAGAGCCTCGCGAAATGCTTTGGCTGTGAAACTGGAATCTTGGTCACCTTGGATGGTCAGTGGGACTACAATTTGGGATACAAATCTAATTAGGGTTTAAGGATATCTTTTACATTAATGCTGCGCATAGAAATTCCCTCGGGATATCTAGCAGTCTTGTCCATTCCTGTAAAAATATACTTGTTAAATGATTTGGCCTTCGTTAGAAGCCTTACACATTCAGAAATCAACCGGTACTGGACTCAGAGGTGCCAGTTTGATGTAGTGTCTAGTCTTTTTCCAATTTGCTGGTATGGACGGCAGGACATGATGTGCCTTATAACTTCTTGTCTCAAACCAGGCCAATCGAAATGTTCAGCTGTCCTGCATTTTTTTTTAGTACAACCCTAAATGCCTCCTTTCCATGGAGGAGTTCCCTGCCACTCTGAGAAGCTGCAACCTAAACGTATTTGGGACGACTAACCTTTCAGACGTGGAGATACTCATTGTCCCCTTACTAGTAGGGGTCTGCCTCATAACAAAATTATTTGTAAGACTTAAAGGCAGAAGGGTCCAGTTGCTGTTCTTTGAAAATCATTCTATTTGGCATGGAAGCGGAGGCGTCTGGCAGTCCTGGCACTCAGGAATAGGAAGGCTTGACCATGAATTTTTCACCTGATTCACGGGGTCATGGCCAGCTGCCATGGCAAAACAACTTGTCCAACCCAGTGTCTGAGTCCCCAAGGTGAGGTCAAGATCCTCACTAGATTTTCTCTTGGACACTGCAAGCGTTACAGCCACAACCGGAACGTGTTCAAGGTCAGAGCTATATAGATATACGACAGGATTAAAACACAGTCTGAAAGAGAGTACAAGATTATCTATCAGACGCAGTGTGTCATTGGGAATTCCCTTTACTTCCCTACATTTATATACCTAATATAATACTTGTACTTATAAAAATTTGCGAAGGGGCACTGAAGTTAATATCCTACCAAAAGCTTAGAAGAGCATATTTTAATGATAGGAAGTGTCTTTGGAGATGGGAAGTTCCTCATCTTTCATAAGGAAGATGTAACTCTGGTATCCCTAAGAGTTTTTACCATTATGGGAGGGTCACATGTTATGTATCCTGTCCCTCACTATGGAAGGTGGTTATGCATGCCTACACTTCGTCCTGGGAAACGGAATTTCTTATTGACCTTATCCGTGGGATCATTTGTGGAGATGGAAACAGTAGGAGATGAGATGGCCGGGTTTATGACAGTAACGGCACAGCATAGGCTATTACCTGCTAGTGACTGTTCTTTAGAGTTGCGCTGTGATTTACTGATAGTCTCAGTCATCATTCTGCCTGCAGAGATCTTCCCACGATGTTCTTTATCATTACCACAATATTGTTGGAAGAGAATTTATTAGCTTGCTCACATAAGAAATGTGACTTAACCTGATTCCTCCTTTTTCTTCTTCTCTCTCTTCCCCTTTCCTCTTTCCTTTTTTCTCCTTTGGGTTGTCTTTCTTCTGCCTTGTGTATTTGTTCCTTTATATTTTTTTATTTATTTTTCCTCACCTCTGTGTTCTTGCACTTACCCTCTGTGGGCACCAGCTCCCTTGCAGTGCTCCTCTTTCTTAGTATTTGACTGGCTCCTCCTACTACTACCTCCCCACTACTACTACTACCTTCTACCTCCACTACTACTACTACTACTACCACCTCCTGCCTATATATACCCCTCCTGCTCTCCTTTCCGACCTTCAGCGACGTCAACATGGCAACCAGAGCTCTAGCTGAGGGCCTGGCCATTCACTACTTCCACATCAATTCAACCTTCATCGAAGAAGAAAAATTCCTACAAATCCCACACTGCTACAACTGCTACTCTTACCTGCATACCACTAAAGACTGCACTGCCAAGGACAAAAAATTCTGTCCCACCTGTGGCCTCGAAGGTCACGATTTCAAAAACTGCACCACTGCTGCACCACCTAAATGCCTGAACTGCAAGAATGATCACCACACTCTCGCAGCCAGATGCCCTACCAGAAGAGACATAGTAAAGAAACAATTCCAGCAACAAAACAAACCCAACCCACAAAAAACCTCATATGCCACCATCACCAAGCTTCAGGCAGACTCCACTAAGATCCTACAAGCCACGCAAGCAGCCTCCACCACTCCTCTGCCAGCTCCTGCTGGTGACTCCACCAAAATCCTTTACTGCATCATGTATGCCCATGTACAGAATGCAGCTGAGCCTGGCTCCTTCAATACCACCATCAACGAACTCTTCAAGCTCAACAACATGCCAAGTTTCACATTTCCTACGTCACCACCTTTCACCGAGATTCTCCAATCCACGGCAAAGGTCACCAGCATTGTCGTTGCTCCACCACCACCAGACACTGAGTCGGCCCAATCAGAGATCTCTGAGACCTCAGAAGAACCCACTAACGAGAACCAACTAGAAACCTCTGAGACCTCAGAAGGACCCACCCACGAGAACCCGACACCACCTGCCTCTATTCCTACTGCTACTGACCCACCAGAAACCCCGACTCATCCAGCCCGCACTCCAACAACCACGTTCTACACCACGAAACAATACAGCAATACTGTGCCCAGCTCAGAACTCAGACAACGACTCCTAGACAACACTGCGAAGTACACCTGCCACGGAAACCCACCTCTAACCCTACAAGACATACTCAACACCCTCAACGACGAAAGGTACATTCACCTCAAAGTGAAGGTACAACACCTCTCAAGAACAAAATTCAACGCAGTCATCAACGGCTCCCACTGCAGCACAGTATAAATCATCACCTACCAAAGTCCCCCAGCACTTTGCTATTTAACTAAAGCTGGGGTGTGGCTCCAAAACGACCCTGTTTTCCTGGGCACCACCAGCCATCTCCAGCCGGGCACCTGAGTACCAGCCCTACTCTACCGGCACTGCTGTCACCAGCACATCTCGCTCGAACACAACCTCCTGCAGTACCTCTGCACATCACGCTCCAGAGTGGACGGGCCACTCACCTCTGCAACCCCACCTCCTACTCCACCCTCCCAACCTCTTCCATTTTTTCCAGCCCTCCCCTCCCTCTTCCTTCCCATCCTCACCAACCCTCAGGTCAGAACTTCAACTTCAACTTCCGTTAATGTGACTTTGTAAATGGTCCAAGTCGGACCGAAACGTCGTTGTAAGCTCCTTTCTTCTATGTGCAGGTTATTTGTGTATAAGTAGTAGGTGGCCTCGAAGGTGACGGCCAGTTTTCCTGCCCTTAAAATTGAAGTCAGCCTGCGATCCCCCACGAAAACTCGATTATAATGATCAACTGATTCAAGGATTTTTTCCACCAGAATTAATTGCGCCAACTCACTATAATTGGAGCCGTCTGCTGCCTTATACCATTTCAAAAATGTTTCTGACTTGAGCTTAGTGAAATCTATGCCCTGGCTGACGCCTATTCAACATAAACTCACGTCTGTACTTAGCAGAGATACAGTGTTAAGCACTGAACATAGCAACCTTCACAAAGCTATAATTAGTAAAACCCTAATCATCCAAGCCAGAAGCAGTTCCTGTGTTTTTCCACCAAACACTGTGTGTCCAGTCGAGGGTGGTTCAAGTCTGTTTTCAGATGTTTCGGAAATTTGCTCTGCGCTGATTTAAATTATTGATGTATTTTTAAAATATTCAAAGGTACAATGATATTGCCTTCTCTTGTCATATTCTTCCTTAGCACGTCGTTCCCTAGTCTACTCATGGAAAGTGTCGCCAATTCGAGCACAAGCAAAGCAGATGGATGGTGAGCTAAACCAAGTCCACCGTCACTTGCCCCTGCCACTGGCGAATTATCAGGTAAATGTTCAGGAGTACGATCAGCAGCATTACGAGCAAGAACTAAGACGACCTCCTTAAGCAGCAGACATAGGTGGAGAAGCCATGTTTGAGGAATCAAACCTTTGCTTATTGCGAATTACTTAACGAAGCTGCGCAACAGTTAAAGCTCGATGACATTCAATACCAAAAGAACGAGTCATGTGACAGCAGAGCTGCAAAGCGAGTCTGGGCAAGTACTGCAAAGTATACGCTGGTAACAAATACTCAGCACGCGCCGATGGCATTACCAAGCCACCACCACGACAATATAACAAACATCACCCGTTAACTCAGTACACATAATGCTAGATAACAGCGAAGAAAAACACCAAGGGTAGGCTTTGCTGAGTACCCATATATTCCCACCACCAATATACACAACATGTACAATAATTGAGAGAGCAAAGTGAGTCTCTTACTTGCTCCGGCTGAGTACACATCCTCATCTATTTTGTTTGAGTTACAAGCTCAGCAGTGAGTGAACTCTCCTCGCTCTCCAAATTGTTGTAGTTTTCATTTGAATGGTATCTGCCAACACTGCTGTTAATATTAGTATTGGAGATGTACGGGTTCTAACAACAACTGCCCTTGGCGTTTGTCTTTGCCTTTATTACTCTTGATACGTTCCTGGGCTTGTGACTAAACTTAGTCAGGTGCTACAGGCCTTTCAGTTCTACCTGTTCTGGTAATAATAGACCAGTTGTTTGGTTGGTACAGATCCGATTGCAGACTTTCTTAGTCGGCTCATAATTGTATTTTCCTCCCTAGTTTCACATTATGTGTAAACAGGGACACCTCAGACACATTTTTTCCGTCATGTCGTTCACAAACACAAGAAATAATACTGAACTCAGCATTGACTCCCGGGGAATCTTACTCGTCCCAGTTGCTCGTTCCGATTTCTCTTTCCTAGCAATTACTCGTTGTTTCCTTCTATTAAGTACTTCTTGATCCTTTGCATGCTCTCAAACATTTGTACAAGCCACTTACGCAGTTTTGCACCTAAATCCTTCCTACAGAATAAAAATATGCAAGCCACCCATCCTTCTCTCTCCTGGCTCACTTCTGTTACCTTATAAAAAGACTTAGCAGGTTTGTGAGACAAGAATTGCCATCTCTAAAGCTGTGATGTTTGTGAACCCTCTCTTTCCCTGGTGATACATGACACCTCTCTTCATAATCATTAAAATAAGCTTACTTACTATCCCCTCTCACTGACACTGGCCTGTAGTTTAATGCAGGCTTTGTGTTCTCTTACTAAAAAAGATTGAGACTGCATCTGGTCTCTTCTATACCTGTGGTATCGTTACGATTAACATACAACTCCGACAACATGAAGATTACACACATATGCAACTCCTGAATATCTTCATCTGAAAACTTTTCACCAACCATTGGGTTGGTAAATTCAGTACCGAGACTGAGGAAATTTGAAGATGTTGAAACCGGAGAATATAGACAATGAGGTGGTCAGTCTCTTAGGATTACAGAACTATACATAGAAAACACTGGAAGATTGGGTAATCAGCAGTCAGCCTTGAAGCTGGCTCATCAAAACTACAGTATCAAACACCAGCTTCCAGGCTGGTGTAGAGTTCTGCAAGGTTGAGAGACTGATCACGTCATCTTCTACTGTCTCCATTTCAAAACCTGTATACTTATCCCTGGGTCATTCGAAGTTTTGGAAATTATGGCTAATGGTTCATACAGTGTTTCTGCTCACTCTCTCAAAACCCTTGGAGAGATATTATCTAGTGCTATTACCTTCAATATATCTGGCTTACTCAGCAGTTTCCTCACCTCTTCTGCTGTTGTGTGTATTGTTTCCATTACTCGTTGGTGCACATTTTCTTTTTGACTCATTGATAATTTTCTTGTTTTCCCTGAGAATAACTTCAGTTTTGGGAGGATTCTCGCACACTTCATGATAATTTCATGTGAGCTCTCCTCCTTCCTTCTTCAGCTTTATTACCTGGAACTTTTTTCTTGTCTTTCCCATGGTGTTGGTCATTCAGTTTACCGTGACACTATCAATGATAAGTCATGCTGTTGGTCTAGTGATCTTTTAAACACTCGTAAAGAACTAGTCAACAAATATTATGAAAAAAAAAAACAAGCTCAGTATGCTATAATACTGTAAGCGGCAATTACGTATTCAGATATAGCTCGCAATATTTAAATGAAGAAAATGCTGAGCTCCCTGTCCATGATTTGTGAATGGTAGACATTAGTTACCCATGCCAGGTCCATCAAATCTATGTGCCACTCAAGCACATTCCACTGGAATACCACCATCATATAAAGGTAACCCAGCATGGTTCATGGAATGTGCTTATAAAACAGAAGTCACTCAAGCACGACTCACAGCATCCTCGAACCAAGGAAAGATGACATAGCATCAAGGGGACGTGCACCTTGTATTAATGTTAATATTAAGATACGAATTGCTGCAATATATTTTGCTGGTTCATGTTTTTATTACAGTGAGCGTCATTACGTGTCTTATATATCATTATTTGCAGTGCTATGAATACGTAAATGTATACTACGTTAATGTACGCATTATTATTTTTTTTTTTTATTATCACACCGGCCGATTCCCACCAAGGCAGGGTGGCCCGAAAAAGAAAAACTTTCACCATCATTCACTCCATCACTGTCTTGCCAGAAGGGTGCTTTACACTACAGTTTTTAAACTGCAACATTAACACCCCTCCTTCAGAGTGCAGGCACTGTACTTCCCATCTCCAGGACTCAAGTCCGGCCTGCCGGTTTCCCTGAATCCCTTCATAAATGTTACTTTGCTCACACTCCAACAGCACGTCAAGTATTAAAAACCATTTGTCTCCATTCACTCCTATCAAACACGCTCACGCATGCCTGCTGGAAGTCCAAGCCCCTCGCACACAAAACCTCCTTTAACCCCTCCCTCCAACCCTTCCTAGGCCGACCCCTACCCCGCCTTCCTTCCACTACAGACTGATACACTCTTGAAGTCATTCTGTTTCGCTCCATTCTCTCTACATGTCCGAACCACCTCAACAACCCTTCCTCAGCCCTCTGGACAACAGTTTTGGTAATCCCGCACCTCCTCCTAACTTCCAAACTACGAATTCTCTGCATTATATTCACACCACACATTGCCCTCAGACATGACATCTCCACTGCCTCCAGCCTTCTCCTCGCTGCAACATTCATCACCCACGCTTCACACCCATATAAGAGCGTTGGTAAAACTATACTCTCATACATTCCCCTCTTTGCCTCCAAGGACAAAGTTCTTTGTCTCCACAGACTCCTAAGTGCACCACTCACTCTTTTTCCCTCATCAATTCTATGATTCACCTCATCTTTCATAGACCCATCCGCTGACACGTCCACTCCCAAATATCTGAATACGTTCACCTCCTCCATACTCTCCCTCCAATCTGATATTCAATCTTTCATCACCTAATCTTTTTGTTATCCTCATAACCTTACTCTTTCCTGTATTCACCTTTAATTTTCTTCTTTTGCACACCCTACCAAATTCATCCACCAATCTCTGCAACTTCTCTTCAGAATCTCCCAAGAGCACAGTGTCATCAGCAAAGAGCAGCTGTGACAACTCCCACTTTGTGTGTGATTCTTTATCTTTTAACTCCACGCCTCTTGCCAAGACCCTCGCATTTACTTCTCTTACAACCCCATCTATAAATATATTAAACAACCACGGTGACATCACACATCCTTGTCTAAGGCCTACTTTTACTGGGAAAAAATTTCCCTCTTTCCTACATACTCTAACTTGAGCCTCACTATCCTCGTAAAAACTCTTCACTGCTTTCAGTAACCTACCTCCTACACCATACACTTGCAACATCTGCCACATTGCCCCCCTATCCACCCTGTCATACGCCTTTTCCAAATCCATAAATGCCACAAAGACCTCTTTAGCCTTATCTAAATACTGTTCACTTATATGTTTCACTGTAAACACCTGGTCCACACACCCCCTACCTTTCCTAAAGCCTCCTTGTTCATCTGCTATCCTATTCTCCGTCTTACTCTTAATTCTTTCAATTATAACTCTACCATACACTTTACCAGGTACACTCAACAGACTTATCCCCCTATAATTTTTGCACTCTCTTTTATCCCCTTTGCCTTTATACAAAGGAACTATGCATGCTCTCTGCCAATCCCTAGGTACCTTACCCTCTTCCATACATTTATTAAATAATTGCACCAACCACTCCAAAACTATATCCCCACCTGCTTTTAACATTTCTATCTTTATCCCATCAATCCCGGCTGCCTTACCCCCTTTCATTTTACCTACTGCCTCACGAACTTCCCCCACACTCACAACTGGCTCTTCCTCACTCCTACAAGATGCTATTCCTCCCTATACACGAAATCACAGCTTCCCTATCTTCATCAACATTTAACAATTCCTCAAAATATTCCTTCCATCTTCCCAATACCTCTAACTCTCCATTTAATAACTCTCCTCTCCTATTTTTAACTGACAAATCCATTTGTTCTCTAGGCTTTCTTAACTTGTTAATCTCACTCCAAAACTTTTTCTTATTTTCAACAAAATTTGTTGATAACATCTCACCCACTCTCTCATTTGCTCTCTTTTTACATTGCTTCACCACTCTCTTAACTTCTCTCTTTTTCTCCATATACTCTTCCCTCCTTGCATCACTTCTACTTTGTAAAAACTTCTCATATGCTAACTTTTTCTCCCTTACTACTCTCTTTACATCATCATTCCACCAATCGCTCCTCTTCCCTCCTGCACCCACTTTCCTGTAACCACAAACTTCTGCTGAACACTCTAACACTACATTTTTAAACCTACCCCATACCTCTTCGACCCCATTGCCTATGCTCTCATTAGCCCATCTATCCTCCAATAGCTGTTTATATCTTACCCTAACTGCCTCCTCTTTTAGTTTATAAACCTTCACCTCTCTCTTCCCTGATGCTTCTATTCTCCTTGTATCCCATCTACCTTTTACTCTCAGTGTAGCTACAACTAGAAAGTGATCTGATATATCTGTGGCCCCTCTATAAACATGTACATCCTGAAGTCTACTCAACAGTCTTTTATCTACCAATACATAATCCAACAAACTACTGTCATTTCGCCCTACATCATATCGTGTATACTTATTTATCCTCTTTTTCTTAAAATATGTATTACCTATAACTAAACCCCTTTCTATACAAAGTTCAATCAAAGGGCTCCCATTATCATTTACACCTGGCACCCCAAACTTACCTACCACACCCTCTCTAAAAGTTTCTCCTACTTTAGCATTCAAGTCCCCTACCACAATTACTCTCTCACTTGGTTCAAAGGCTCCTATACATTCACTTAACATCTCCCAAAATCTCTCTCTCTCCTCTGCATTCCTCTCTTCTCCAGGTGCATACACGCTCATTATGACCCACTTCTCGCATCCAACCTTTACTTTAATCCACATAATTCTTGAATTTACACATTCATATTCTCTTTTCTCCTTCCATAACTGATCATTTAACATTACTGCTACCCCTTCCTTTGCTCTAACTCTCTCAGATACTCCAGATTTAATCCCATTTATTTCCCCCCACTGAAACTCTCCTACCCCCTTCAGCTTTGTTTCGCTTAGGGCCAGGACATCCAACTTCTTTTCATTCATAACATCAGCATCATATTAACAGTCAGTTCCCATCGTGTACGCATGAATTTTTCTTTTTACACCCCGGCAGTCTTCATCCATCATGGTTGTATAATGTGATGCAGGGGTTTTAAATGTTCCATCGAAGAGGAAGCTGGAAGAATCCAATATGTCCTGCTTGACGGCAATGCTTATTGTAAATATTATGCAAGGAATTCGGAATTAGGAGAT
>NC_069474.1:11577517-11595017 GCF_026875155.1 Cherax quadricarinatus | reverse complement strand
TGGAGATGGTAAGAAATCATTAACTGTCAGAACTATGAACAAATACTAACACTAAGTGTAACAAGGGTGAACGTAGTGCTGGATGTTCAATACTCAGTTATAAATTGTATTAAATCAGAAATATTTTAGTGAATTAGAGGTAAAGAAGTGGAGTTAATATTTAATCATGAATTGTGCAAAAAGGGTGAAGGGTTTAAATTAAAGATTTATATAGTGAAGTGGATTATACAAATTTCTTAACACATAATGGTGAGAAGAGTGTTCAGGTGAACTTGAGATTTTGGTAAGTGGTAAACGAGTGTTTAGTAAGTTTATAACCTAGTGAGAGAAAAATTGTTGTTAGTGAAATTAATGCTAAAATTGAAAAGTTTGTTGTATAAGGCAAAGTAATTTAGTTGGAAATGCCTTGAGTATATGATAAAGGAGGCCTTTTAACTGAGTTTCTTACAGAAAGAGATTTAGTAATATGTAACACTTATTTATGAAAAGAGGGGATAAGTAAGTGTTCAAGATATGGTAAAGTGCACAACAACATCAGCTTTCAAGATAAGATAAGATTTCGTTCGGATTTTTAACCCCGGAGGGTTAGCCACCCAGGAAAGTCAGTGCGTCATCGAGGACTGTCTAACTTATTTCCATTGGGGTCCTTAATCTTGTCCCCCAGGATGCGACCCACACCAGTCGACTAACACCCAGGTACCTATTTGCTGCTAGGTGAACAGGACAACAGGTGTAAGGAAACGTGTCGGAATTTCCACCCGCCGGGAATCGAACCCGGGCCCTCCGTGTGTGAAGCGGGAGCTTTAGCCACCAGGCCACCGGGCCACGCAAGGTAAGATAAATGGTGTCAATGGGTAGGAGACAGGTGAAGAAAGAATGTATTAAAGATGGGAACAGTTAATGGGAGGTATAAACAGATAATGAGGAGGTTGAAGAGGTTTGATATAGATTTATGAATATTGTGCTAGACAGCACCACTCCAGTTTGTGGTTATGGGAGGGGCAAGTGCTGATGAGGCGACGAATGGTTGGTGGAACGAGATAAACACTGAGCTTAGAGAGAAAAGGATGATGTGATTTTATTTTTGCACTTAAAATGTCCAAACGTAGATCTACGGAAGCAGAGTAAATAGAGAGAGAGAGAAAAAAAAGAGATGTTAATAGAATGGAGAATGAATACAAAGGGACAGCAAATGAGAGAATGGGTGACTACATCAACAGCTCTTAGAATCCGTTTTAAAATTAGAGATTAGTAATTTGAGAAACCCTAGTGAGTAAATGGACTTGACATTTAATAATGAAAGCGGGGAGATGTTCCATGTATAGTTGGCGTTGCGGGGAAGATGAAGAGACTGTTGTGAAAAATGTTAAATGTTTCTGATGAAGGTAAGGTGGGTATTTAATGCATTAAGTAGGAGTAGGGGAGAGTGAGAGGAGGAAGTGCACGAGGCAGTCGGTCGAATGAAAGGGATAAAGCAGCTGAGACAGAAGGGATTAAGACTGAGATGCTAAAAGCAAAGATGAGTATTTTTTTTTGAGTGGTTGGTGCTTTTGTTCATAATATGCATGCATGATGGGCAAATAGACATTAAGTGACCCAGAATATAATTACTGTTTTTTTTTTAAAGGAAAATATAACAAGAGAGTAAATATATATTATACTGATATGAACCTGTTGTCCACTGTATTCAGGACACAGTGAACGGTAGAATTATCAAGACAAATATGGTACACTAAATAATGGTCCAAGTCAGACCTAAACGTCATCATTTTCAGTCTCGTATGGGCGGGTTATATATGTATTGTTCCGATCACGGTATTGTGCCTTATTATTATTTATCTTTGATCGATGTGTTTTATTCATCTACTTGTCTGTTTTATTTACCATTATTTTAAGAATTTTTATTAAAAAGTTAGGGGTAAGATATAAAGTCGGATTACAGAGCAATGAAGATTTTGGATTTTGGATTTTGGATTTTGGAAAGGTACATGAAGAGTTGAAAAGACCAAATATTGATGATGATGCATGTAGGTAAGCAATATTTAGAAAAGTCATAAGAAACGGTGGAGAGAAGAGTACATTAGACTTAGGTTTGTGATGTTACCATAGCTGCTTCATATATTTATAGGTGGGTTATAAATTAAGTGACTATTAAAGGGGTTGGGGATGCGAGATACAAAATAAAGAATCTAATTTAAGATATGCGTTGTCACAGTTGATGCTTGTCGATGACTCTGTAGCTCAGGATGAATATGATGATAAGTAACAAATGAGGTGTTTTGGAAGATGTGTAAAAGAAGGAAATTCAATGATAACATAAAAGGGCAAAGTGATGATACTAACAAATGACAGTGAAAGACTGAATATTGCATTGCAGAGAGGAAATCTATAAGAAGTAAAAGACTTTAGATATTTGGGAGTAGATGTGCCGGCACATAGGCCTATGAAACACGAGGAGAAGCAACGTCAGGAGATGAGGACAAATGTTTAAGGAACATTAAAGCATCTGTAAAAACAAAACAAATAATTTTTTTTATTGAGGTAAAGAAGGGTAAGGCATAAGAGTGTAATAAGAGCAATGAGAAGCAGGGGAGTCACGAATACACTAAAAAGCAACACAGTAAATGTCAGGGGTCCCAAGACTGTTCAACTGCTTCTCAGTATACATAATGGAGATTACCAATAGACCCCCTGTCTGTCTGCAAGGTAAACTCCGGGTATTTACGTATATGGGTGTGAGACATGGGCTTCAAATGTTACATAGAAGGAGAGGCTGGATACAGTGAAAATGTCATGTTTGTGAGCAATATCTGGTGCGATTTATATACAAAGAACCAGGAGTGAAAAAATTAAAATCGTGTGGGGTTTATAAAAGAATTTTCTGAGGGTGGAGGAAGAGCTGTTGACTTAGTTTAGTCACTTAGAAAGGATGGAACAGAATAGGATAACAAAGGTGTAGAACTATTAGGAGAAAGAGAGGCTTAGTGCAGATCACCCAAGGAAGAGTTGAAGGAAAGGTGTAATTAGGTTTTCAATAGGTAGGAATATGTTCATGAACCATATATGTGTTAGCATGTTACGTAAATCAGAGAGTGTAATGAAATGTGGCTTCTGGGTTATGGCGGACTGTTCGATTGTGAGCAAAGTAATATTTATGAATGTAATCGGGGATACTTGTTTTCCGATCTTGAGTTTTGCAGGTGGGGAAGAATAGAGCCTGCACTCTAGAGGTGGAAGAGTTGAATTTTTGATTTCAGTGTCCGCCCACTTTTGAATGAATATATAAAAGATTCTTATTTGGATGAGATTAATCTGCCTTAGTTGACCAGTACACTGGTCAACTAAGGCAGATTAATCTCTCTCTCCCTCTCTCTTCCTCCCTCTCTCTCTCTCTTTCTCTCTCTCTCTCTCTCTCTCTTCTCTCTCTCTCTATCTCTCTCTCCTCTCTTCTACTCTCTCTCCTCTCTCTCTCTTCACTCTCTTTTCTCTCTCTCTCTCTCTTTCTTTCTCTCTCTCCCTTCTATTCTGAGGTGAATGAAAGAGTCAGTTGGGTTACAGTTGGTGCCTCTGACGGAATTCATGTACAGAAGTACTATTTCCGAATCTTCATTATTAGAAGCCTGGTATCTCAGACAGTAGAGCGTTGAACCTCTCTCTCACTCTCTCTCTCTCTGTTGAGACCTCGATCACAGGTCTGTCAGTTGACAGTGTGAAGCTACGCAAGTTAGATAAAAACCACTTAACATGTCCTACTATGTTTGCGCACCAACAGATAGGTGGGCTGCGCCCGGGCACCCGGTATACGCTGAAGGTATTCGCTGTGAACGCGATGGGACGCTCCCAGCCCTTGGTCTTCCCAGCCTACACCCTCACTGACGTAGCTGAACGACGCACAGGTGAGTTCAATCTCATGGGCAGGACATCAGGAGCGATGTATATCGGCGACAGGTTTATGGACAAAGGCACACAGCCAATGAAGATTTAAGAAGAGCTTAGTCACATCTAGCTTTAAGTAGAGATTTATCATGACGTGAGAAAACTCTACTCAGTGATTAAGTGGTTTCTTCTTCATTCTTGTGTCATTTCCACATGTTACAAGCAATATTAAAAAAAAAACATACCACAGGTGGAGATAGAACCCGCGGTCAGAGAGTCTCAAAACTCCAGACCGTCTCGTATGGTTTGTTTACAATCGTGTCATTACGATTTCGTGACACGAGCAATGTTCTCTTCATTGATTAACAACTAGTATGTTAGAGTTGTAGATAGGTGGAAATAACTACTAGTTTTTGGTGACTGGGAGCGAAAAGAGGAAAGTAATATCTAACTTATTGTTTTCGGAGGCTTGTGTGGCAAATATTGCATGTATTATAATGAACATGGCGTGATATAATAATCTCTAATGGCTTGATATAATAATCTCTAATTTTATAGTTGCCAATCATAGTCTTCCTACTATTACCCTGTTTACCACTTATCATGTTATTTGTTCTAATACTATTACAATGGCAATTCTGTTTAGCAGTATTACTGATTATTGTCGTATTATCCTCAGTGCGTCTATGTGTGTTGTGATTTGTGTAATGGGCACAAGTTTCCTTATTAACCTGTCATAATACTCACTGATTTTGCATCCCATTTTCAGTTTACACAGACAATTTCTGAAGATTCAAAATATTTATACATTATTTCCTTATCCTAAGATTGGTCAGGTTAACTCATATTACGTTAGATTACCGTAGGTTTGAACATTAAATTGGTATAAAATACCGACAGGTTGTTAGGTAAGACACATATACAACAGTTAGGTATCTTTATTTCGAAACGTTTCGCCTACACTAGGCTTCTTCAGTCGAGTACAGAAAAGTTGATAGAAGCAGAAGAGACTTGAAGACGATGTAATCAGTCCATCACCCTTGAAGTTTTGAGGTGGTCAGTCCCTCAGTCTGGAGAAGAGTATTGTTCCATAGTCTGAAATCAAACCTAATCAAACCGTAGGTTTGATTAGCTTTCCTAAAACTATGATAATATATTTTCCCACAAAAAATTAGACGAAAAACTTGGGATGGGGAGAAGGGAACTTGGGTAGGCAAAACCCAGAAATGTTCAGATCAGACGCCTCTAGCTCACTGATAATCTGCAACGGACGATTGACCGGAGTAAGACTTAGGGCGAATAGAGACGATAAGCAACTGTCCTTACACTTGTTCCCTTTCTCTACTCAGCAGTAAATAGGTACTCATTTGTAAGTCTACTGTTGTGTGTGATATTCTCAAGACTAAGGGACTGATTACCTCAAACTCCTCATCTTCCACAATTTATCTTTGTACCGGACTGAGGAAGCCATTTGTTGGCGAAACGTTTCAACATTAAAAATACCCAAGTGCTGCAGAAGTGTCTCAATTATTAATGTGTTGGTTCTCTGAACCATTGATCTACGAGGTCTAGCATACCTTAAACATGAGCTGAGATGGAATAACAACATTCTTTGGGGTAGTAATATACTTTATATAAGGCTACTCTTGGTAGCAAGTGGCTAGTAATGCCTTCTCTTGCATACATTAATAAATTTAAAAAGAAAAACTTTCGTTTTGGTGGGATATGGCCGGTTTGATGAAAAAAAAAACTGCTCTTTGAAACGAGCTGAGGTAGAATATCAGCTTCAGGATATCATTCAACACTGCAAAAATAATTTGCACGTATATTCACCTTAATTTGAAGATGTGATGAATTAATTATGTTTAAACAGAATTTATGAAGTCTTTCCTCTCTCCAACTCTGTTCTTTGATGCTAACGACGGCTCTTGATTCGAGGAATTAGTGATACCCTTACCTTCCTCGGATCAAACCTGATTGCCTCCCACTACCCAGGCGCTGTAAGACACTAAGGTCTGGATCAGCCTGGCTGGATGGCTATGTGGACCAGCGGGCCGCCAATTACAACAGATTGCTAGACAAAGCAGTGAACAGGAATGCCTGGTCCCAGTCCAGGCTGCGGGGGTTGAAAACCCCTTGAACACGCCACAGGCATATCACTGATATAGGGATAAATCAGTAACAACAACAACAACTACAACAACAACAACAACAACAATAATAAAATAATAATAAAATAATAATAAAAATAAATAATAATAATAATAATAATAATAATAATAATAATAATAACAAAAACTTGGTATTATTACTCTCTTCTCTTACATTTCTTTCTATCTCTGTACAATTAACTAACAGAATTTTATTTCTAGGACTTTTTAGTTAATACTGTTGAGTATAGTGACGCACAACAATCGTCTATTATACAGGTACCTATTTACTGCTAGAATCAATTACATTGATCATCTACACGAGGGTCACTAAGGACACTTTAATGCTTGATAAGAGGATGTAAGCTCTAAAGCGTATACATACTGAGATATACATCCAAGTTTATTTAAACTGCGGCTCTCAGTATGGAGACACAGTATACTATGCAGGATAAATATACACAGAGTCCATACGTCTGTCTGTGGCTAAGCTTTACTGTTGGAAATAACGAATTTGGGTCAAATGCTCGACTTTAATATAAAAAATATACTTATGTGTACCGATTTCTAGCAACACTTTCACTTCAAAAATTATATTGAAAGGGATGTAATAACGATCATCATTTGTACATCATTGCACCAGAATACTCTCTAGAAAATGTTCCACACTGTGGAACACAACTTGGTACAATAATATTTATTTTTAACTGGTTGACTTACTTTAAAAATCTAAATGAAAACAGTATTAGTAAATGTATAATGAGCACAAGTTAACCTGAGAAACATGGTGTGTGTTAATTATCTTGAGTTATTAATGCTGGACAC
Organism: Cherax quadricarinatus; assembly: GCF_026875155.1. Taxonomy (NCBI): domain Eukaryota; kingdom Metazoa; phylum Arthropoda; class Malacostraca; order Decapoda; family Parastacidae; genus Cherax; species Cherax quadricarinatus. Next base: position 11,588,166 of record NC_069474.1, on the reverse strand, counting down.
ACACACACACACACACACACACACACACACACACACACACACACCACACACACACACACGCACACACACACACACACACACACACACACACACACACACACACACACACACACACACACACACACACTGTATAGTGAGGCTTAATCAAAATAGTGATTTTTTATATTATAAGCAATAATCAGTTAGCATTTATGATTGATAATAATGAAAATATAATAATAATAATAATAATAATAATAATAATAATAAATAAGAAGAAGAAGAAGAAGAAAGAAGAAGAAGAAGAAGAAGAAGAAGAAGATGATGATGATGAAGAATAAGAAGAAGAAGAAGAATGATTATTGTAATACAAAAAACAGTAATAAAAATAATAGCAACAGATACATAATAATTCATGTATTTATTACTTACCACTTTTATCCTTCCCCCAAAAAATTATATTTTAAAACATCTGGTAGAAAACTATGAAAAATGATCCAATGCTTTTAGCGTTGAAGTATTCAACACTATGTTAGAGTACTTGATACTGTGTTAGAGTACTTAGCAGCGTGTTAGAGTACTTGACAGTGTTAGAGTACTTGCATAGTGTTAGAGTACAAAACAAAGTGTTAGAGAACTTGTCACAGTGTTAGAAAACTTATTACAGAGTTAGAGTACTTAAAACAATGTTAGAGTACTTATTACTGTATTAGAGTGCCTATGACAGTACTCTAACATAAGTTTAGAGTACTTTACACAGTGTTAGACAACTTAACACAGTGTTAGACAACTTAACACAGTCTTAGAGTACTTATCGACACTGTTAGAGTACTTAATGATGTTATAATGCTTTGCAAAGTGTTATAGTACTTACCACTGCGTTAGAGTTCTTTTTACACAGTGTTAGAGTGCCTATGAAAGTATTAGAGTACTTAACACAGTGTTAAGGTTCATCAAAACGTGTTACAGTAAGTTAGGCAGTGTTAAAATGCACAATACGGTGTTAGAGTACAAAACATAGTGTTATAGTATATTAGAGAGCGTTAGAGTACACAACACAGTGTTACAGTACACAGCGCAGTGTAAGAGTACACAGCACAGTGTAAAAGTACACAACACAGTGTAGGAGTACACAACACAGTGTTAGAGTACACAGTACAGTGTTAGAGTACACAGTGCAGTGTTAGAGTATACAGCACAGTATTAGAGTACACAGCACAGTGTAAGCGTACACAGCACAGTGTTAGAGTACATAGCACAGTGTTAGAGTACACAGCAGTGTAAGCGTACACATCACAATGTAGGAGTACACAGCAGTGTAAGCGTACACATCACAATGTAGGAGTACACAGCACAGTGTTAGAGTACGCAACACATCATCTAACATTGTTTTGTGTACCCTAACACTGTGTTGTGTAGTCTAACACTGTGCTGTGTACTCTAACACTGTGTTGTGCACTCTTAACACTGTGTTGTGTACTCTAATGCTGTGTAATATACTATAACATTGTGTTGTGCACTCTAACACTGTGTTGTGCACTCTAACACTGTGTTGTGCACTCTAACACTGTGTTGTGCACTCTAACACTGTGTTGTGTACTCTAACACTGTGTTGTGCACTCTAACACTGTGTTGTGTACTCTAACACTGTGTTGTGTACTCTAACGCTGTATAATATACTATAACACTATGTGTAATGTAACACTTGTGTGCTCTAACAACGTGATGTATACCCTAACACGAAGATGTGTACTCTAACACTGTGTTGTGTACTCTAACAACGGGATATATACCCTAACAGGAAGATGTGTACTCTTACACTGTTCATTATTTTAATACTAACATTTACATTATCACTGTGTTGTATATTCTAACACGGGCATGTACTCATACACTATTGCGTACTCTAACACGGGCATGTACTCATACACTATTGCGTACTCTAACACGGGCATGTACTCATACACTATTGCGTACTCTAACATTAGCATGTATTATGTTTTATGTGCTCTAACACTAACACGTCTACTAACACTACCATGTCTACTCTAACGTTGTGTTATGTACTCTAATACTGCCATGTACACTAACACTGTGTTGTGTTCTCTAACACTGGCATGTACTCAAACACTGTGTTGTGTACTCTGACACTAGTATGTGCCCAAGCACTCTGTTGTGTACTCTAACACAGGCATGTACTCTAACATCTGCAAATTACTCCTTCTCATTTATATTAGTTAAATGTTTTCCGTACTAAACATTAAACAATTACTTACTGTATTCTCTCTCCCTTTCTCTCTCTTTTCTTTTATCCATTGTTTTCTGGTGGTGACGCTGATGGTGGTGACGCTGGTGGTGGTGACGCTGGTGGTGGTGATGCTGGTGGTGGTGATGCTGGTGGTGGTGACGCTGCGAATGATGGTGACCTCAACCACTACTACTGATACTAATGCTGCTGGTGCTACTGCTGGTGACACTGCTGGTGACACTGCTGGTGACACTGCTGGTGACACTGCTGGTGACACTGCTGGTGACACTGCTGGTGACACTGCTGGTGCTGTAATTTCTACGACAATCACCGCTGATGATGGTGTTTCTGCTGTGACTAACGACCCCTACTACTGCTGATACCACCACTGGTGATTCCCCCGTGTCTACGACCTTTACCACTGCTGCTGCTGCTGCTGCTGCTGCTGTTCCTCGCTGAGCTCAGCGCTGGGGGCTGGAAACCCCGGGGAACCCCTCAGTCCCATTGTGGGTTCAGTGATCGGTGGGGTGTTGGCTGTGTTGTTGCTGTTGAGCATCGCCCTGGTGGTGGCCAAGTGTAAGGGACGCTCCTCCCACGAGGCCCACAGGTGAGTACTAGACCACTATAGCTGAGTACTAGTACTAGACCCACCACTTGTGAGGAGGCCTGGTCACAGACAGGAGGCCTGGTCACAGACCGGGCCGCGGGGGCGTTGACCCCCGGAACTCTCTCCAGGTAAACTAGACCCACCACTTGTGAATACTAGATCCACCACTTGTGAGTACTAGATCATTTTTGAGTACTAGATTCACCATAGCTGAGTACTAGACCCACCAGAGCTGAGTACTAGATCTACCACCACTTGTGAGTACTAGGCCCACCAAAGGTGAGTACTAGACCACTTTTGAGTACAAGATTCACCACAGCTGAGTATTAGACTCACCACAGCTGAGTATTAACCTAACCATGGATGAGTACTAGACCCACCAGAGCTCAGTACTAGATCCACCATAGGTGAGTACTAGATCCATCACCACTTGCGAGTACTAGATCCACCATAGGTGAGTACTAGATCCACCATAGGTGAGTACTAGATCCATCACCACTTGCGAGTACTAGATCCACCATAGGTGAGTACTAGATCCATCACAGGTGTGTACTGATCCCGCAGAGGTGTGTACTGATCCCGCAGAGGTGTGTACTGATCCCGCAGAGGTGTGTACTGGCCCCACAGGTGTGTACTGGTACACACAGGTGTGTACTGGCCCCACAGGTGTGTACTGGTTCCCAACAGATGTGTGCTGGTTTCCCCTCAGATGTGTACTGGTCTACACAGGTGTGTACTGGTCCTCAAGAGGTGAGTCCTGGCTACAAACGGATGTGTAGTAGTTGTGTACTGGTGCACTATCAGGTGTGTACCGGTCCACTAAGAGGTGCGTATATGTCTACTAGCAGGTGAGTATTGGTGCACTAACAGGTGTATATTGGTTCACTAACAGGTGTATATTGGGTCACTAACAGGTGTATATTGGTTCACTAACAGGTGTATATTGGTTCACTAACAGGTGTATATTGGGTCACTAACAGGTGTATATTGGTTCACTAACAGGTGTTTATTGGTTCACTAACAGGTGTATATTGGGTCACTAAACAGGTGTATATTGGTTCACTAACAGGTGTATATTGGTTCACTAACAGGTGTATATTGGGTCACTAACAGGTGTATATTGGGTCACTAACAGGTGTATATTGGGTCACTAACAGGTGTATATTGGTTCACTAACAGGTGTATATTGGTTCACTAACAGGTGTATATTGGATCACTAACAGGTGTATATGGTCACTAACAGGTGTATATTGGTTCACTAACAGGTGTATATTGGTTCACTAACACGTGTGTATTGGTCTACAAACAGCTGTGTGTTGTTTCATAAACAGGTGAGTGTTAGATAACCACAACTGTGTACTGGCCAATCCCAGGTGTGTACTGGTCACCAGGTGGGATCTGAGTCACCTCAGGGATACAGCGAATCTGACTGGAAAAATTTTGGGTCTTCATCAGAGGGTACAAGTGATGAGGTGCTGGACTGGGGGCTGGGACAGGTAAGTTACTGAGCTGGGGGCTGATACAGGTAAATTACTGTGCTGGGGTTGGGACAAGTTAGTTATCTGACCGGGGGCTGGGACAGGTAGGTTACTGTGCTGGGGTTGGGACTGGTTAATTACTGTACTGGGGCTGGGACCAGTAAGTTACTGTGCTGGGGCTGGAACTGTTACTAGTTATTTACTGTGCAAGGGGCTGGAATGGTTAGTCTTTGTTTTGGGGGCTAGCCCGGGATAATTACTGTTAATGGAAATTTTTTGTTTTTTTGCCTGGGGGTTGGGACTAACTAGTTATTGTGCAACAGGTTTGGACTAATTACCTTATTGTGCTGTAAACAATACAAAAATTTAAACCTGCACATAGAGAGAGGAGCCTACGACGGCTTTTCCGTCCGACTTGGATAATTTACAAAGTCACACTAACTAGTGTGACTTTGTAAAAAGGTTCAAGTCTGACTGAATCGTCGTCGTAAGCTCCTCTCTCTTATGTACGGGATATTTGCGTATTATTCTAGTCGCGGGATTGTGCCTTTTTTTCATTGTGCAGTACTAGGTTAGGACTAATTATTGATTGTGTAGTAGATTGGGACTAATTAGTTTTTTGTGCTGGGGACTGTGACTTTAAATTTGTTATTGTGCGGACTGTGCCTAATTATTTATTGTGCTGGTGACTGTGAGTAATTAGTTATTGTGCTGGTAACTGTGACTAATTAGTTATTGTTATGGTGACAGGGACTGTTTACTGTGCTAGGAGCCAGGCTGGTGTGGTACAGTCTACGATCTCAAGAGAATGAGACAACAAGCGTATTAATTTGATTGCTTGTGCTCAGTTGCAAAATGAACGACATTAAATTAAAATTATTTTAATTATGTTAACTGGTCAATTCGAGTGGATTATTCAACTCAAGGAATGACGGAGGCTAAGTGCTCCGTCTGTTAATCAATAAAATGACACACTACTTTCGCAACCAAGTTGAGGTTTTAAAGATACTGAAGGTGCGCTCCTTTTTGTGTATCCCGATACCTATTAAGGATGAAAATATTGGATTCAATATTTTAATATGCCTTGTATAGCATTAAAAATAGGTTAGACAAGTTCAAGAGTGGGTGTGCAAGGATGTGACTTAGACATTGTGAATTCTGCTTTGTTTTCTCGCTATAATGGTTCATGAATCTTGTCGTTGTTTTGCTCTGCGACTTGGCGTAGTCCAGTGGTCACGCTCGTGGCTCGTGTCAAGAAGGCTGTTGATTCTTTACTCGGAAAGAGGATCGAGTCTCCAATGGTTTAAACAATTTCATACTGCATATATATGTATATATATATATATATATATATATATATAAGTAGTCATGATTTCTACAGAGCGGTGTATCCGGTTTAAAGGCCTTCTACAGAGCGGTGTATCCGGTTTAGGGGCCTTCTACAGAGCGGTGTATCCGGTCTAGGCCTTCTACAGGGCGGTGTATCCGGTCTAGGACCAGCAGCTGGAGGGTCACCTTTTCACACCTAGGTGTTACTTCCGGTTTTGACCATGACCTCGCCCTCGAGACTACCTCACCCTTAACCCCCCAACCAATAACCCCACCCACCACGACCCCCCCCCCCCCCGCCTCGCGGACCCCCCATCGCGCCGCGCGCCCGCGCGCCCGCCCCGCGCGCCCGCCCGCCGCCCAGCGTGCCCTTCGCGCGCCCGCCCGCCCGCGCGCCCGCGCGCCTTCTGCTGCGCCTTCTGCAGCGTCGTCCGGATCGCCCCCGCCCCCGATTTTTTTTCTTATGATCTCCTTGGATCCAGGTTTTTGGATTCCCCCCCTATGGGGTTTCGAATTTTTTTTGAATTTCATTTTCTTGTGCTCTCCATCTCCTCAGATCAAATTTTTAAGGTTCCCCCTCCCACTTTCACCCCCCAATCCCAAAAATTTCTTGATAATACAAGTTTTGGATTCCCCCCTATGGGGGTTTTGAATTTCTTATGATCACCTTGGATCAAATTTTTGGATTACCCCTCCCACTTTCACCCACCCCCCACCTCAAATTTTTCCGAAATACAATTTTGGGTTCAGGGACACAACAGTGAACGGTTAGAATTATTCAAGACAAATATGGTTACCTCAACTAAAATAATGTCCAAGTCAAGGACATTAACGTCGTCATTTCAGTCTCGTATGGGCGGGTTATTTATGATATTGTTCGATCCACGGTATTGTGCGCTTATTATTATTTATCTTGTACGATGTGTTTATATTATCTACTTGTACTGTTTTATTTACCATTTTATTTTAAGAATTTTTAGTAAAAAGTTCGGGTGAAGATATAAAGTCGATTACAGAGCAATGAAGATTTTGGATTTTGGATTTTGGAAAGGTACATGAAGAGTTGTAAAGACCAATATTGATGATGATGCTTGTAGGTAAGCATTATAGAAAAGTCATAAGGAAACGGTGGATGAGAGCGTACATTGACTTTAGGTTTGTGTTGTTACATAGATGCTTAATATATTTTATAGCGTGGGTTATAAATTAAGTGATATTAAAGGGGTTGGGGTTGCGAGATACAAAATAAAGAATCTAATTTAAGATATGCGTTGTCTCAGTTGATGCTTGTCGATGACTCTGGTGCTCAGGATGAATATGATGATAAGTAACTAATGAGTGTTTTGGAAAGTTGTGTATATAGAAGGAAATTCAATGATAACATAAATGGGCAAAGTGTTTGATATTAACAAATGGACAGTGTAAGACTGAATATTGCATTGCAAGAGGGAATTCTATAAGAAGTTTAAAAGGACTTTAGATATTTGGGAGTAGATGTGCCGGCACATAGGCCTATGAAAACGAGGAGAAGCAACGTCAGGAGATGAGGACAAATGTTTTAAGGAACATTAAAGCATCTGTAAAAAACAAAACAATATAATTTTTTTTATTGAGGTAAAGAAGGGTATGGCATAAGAGTGTAATACCCAGGCAATGGAGACGCAGGGGGCAGGGGGAAGTCACGAAATACAATAAAAAGCAACAACAGTAAATGTCAGGGGCCCAAGACTGTTCATATGCTTCTCAGTATACATAATGGTGATTACCAATAGACCCATGTCTGTTGCAAGGTAAACTCCGGGTATTTAGTTTAGGGGTGTGAGGACATGGGCTTCAAATGTTACCATAGAAAGGAAGAGGGCTGGTTATAGTGAAAAATGGTCATGTTTGTGTGCTTACTAATCTGGTGCGATTTATATACAAAGAACCAGGAGTGAGGAAATTAAATCGTGTGGGGTTTATAAATAAAGAAATTTTTGAGGGTGGAGGAAGAGCTGTTGACTTTTTTAGTCACTTAGAAAAGGATGGAACAGAATAGGATACCAAAGGTTGTAGAACTATTTGGAGATAGAGAGCTTAGTTGCAGATCCCCAGGAAGAGTTGATGGAAAGGTGTTGTAATTAGGTTTTCAATAGGTGGAAATATGTTCATGTACATATATGTGTTAGCATGTTACGTTAATTCAGAGAGTGTAATGAAGAATGGGGCTTCTGGGTTATGGCGGGACTGTTCGATTGTGGCAAAGTAATATTTATGGCAGTGTAATCGGGGGATACTTGTTTTTCCGATCTTGAGTTTTGCAGGTGGGGGAAGAATAGAGCCTGCTCTTAGTGGTTGGAAGAGTGGAATTTTTTGATTTTCAGTTCCGCCCCTCTTTTTGAATTGAATAATAAAAGATTCTAATTGGGATGAGATTAATCTGCCTTAGTTGACCAGTACACTGGTCAAAATAAGGCAGCATTAAATCTCTCTATCCTCTTGCTCTTCCTCCCTCCTCTCTCTCTTCTTTATCCTCTCTCTCTCTCTCTCTCTTTCTCTCTCTCTCTCTCTCTCTCTCTCTCTCTCTCTTCTCTCTCTCTCTTCTCTCTCTCTCTCTCTCTCTTTCTTTCGCCTCCCTTCTATTCTGAGGTGAATTGAACAGGTCGTTGGGTTACAGTTGGTGCCTCTGGGAATTCATGTACAGAAGTACTATTTCCGAATCTTTCATTATAGAAGCCTGGTTATCTCAGTACAGTTAGGCGTTGTACCTCTCTCTCACTCTCTCTCTCTCCTGTTGAGACCTCGATACAGGTCGTCAGTTGACAGTGTGAAGTACGCAGTTAGATAAAAAACCACTTTACGGCATACTATGTTTGCGCACAACAGATAGGTGGGCTGCGCCGGGCATCCCGGTATACGCTGAAGAGGGTATTGCTTGTGAACGCGATGGGACGCTCCGGCCTTGGTCTTCCAGCCTACACCCCTCAGCTGACGTAGCTGATCGACCACAGGTGAGTTCAATCTCTGGGCTGGGCATCAGAAGCGATGTATTATCGGGCGGACCAGGTTTATGGACAACAGGCCACACAGTCATGAAGAGTTAAGAAGAGCTAGTCTCATCTAGCATTTAAGTAGAGATTTATCATGACGTGAGGAAAACTCTACTTCTGTGATAAAGTAGTTTCTTCTTCATTCTGTGTCATTTCCACATGTTACTAGCTAATGTTAAAAAAAAAAACCATTACCACAGGTGGAGATAGAAACCCCGCGGTCATTGAGTTCCTCAAAACTCCAGACGTTCGAGTATGGTTGTTTACAATCGTGTCATTACGATTTTCGTGACTCGAGCAATTGTGCTCGTCATTGATTAATTACTAGTATGATTAGAGTTGTAATAGGTGGATGGAACATAACTAATAGTATTTGGTGACTGGGAGAGGAAAAGAGGAAAGTAATTATCAAACTTATTGTTTTCGGAGGGGGCTTATGTGTGGCAATATTGCATGTATATAATGAATTATGGCGTGATATAATAATCTCTAATGGCGTGATATAATTAATCTCTAATTTTCATAGTTGAATTCATAGTCTTACTACTATTACCCTGTTTACCACTTCATCATGTTATTTGTTTAATAACTATTACAATGGCAATTCTGTTTTGCAGTTATTACTCGATTATTGTCGTATTTATCCTCAGTGCTTTATGTGTGTTGTGATTTGTGTAATGGGCACAGTTTCCTTTATTAACTATCTTAATACTTCACTATTTTGCATCCCATTTTCTGTTTACCACAGACTATTTCTGATGATTCAAAATATTTATACATTTATTTCCTTTTCCTAAGATTGGTCTGGTTTTAACTCATTATTTACGTTAGAATACCGTTAGTTTGAACATTAAATTGGTATAATTACGGACAGGTTGTTAGGTATAAGGGACACCATATGCACTACAGTTAGGTATCGTTTATTTCGAAAACAGTTTCGCCTTACCCAGTAGGCTTCTTCGGTCGAGTTCAGAAAAGTTGATAGAAGCAGAAGTAGAGACTTGAAGTGATGTAATCAGTCTCACCCTTGAAGTATATGAGGTGGCAGTCCCCTCAGTCTGGAGAAGAGTATTGTTCATGTCTGAAATAAAACCTATCAAAAACCGTAGGTTTGATTAGCTATCCTAAACTTATGATAATATTTTTTCCCACAAAAAATTTAGACGAAAAACTTGGGATGGGGAGGAGGAGAAGGGAACTTGTGTAAGCAAAACCCGGAAATTGTTAGATCAGAGCTCTTGCTCACTGATAATCTGCATCGGACGGATTGACCCGGAGTAGGACTTAGGGCGAGGCGAATAGAGACGTTAAGCAAACTTGTCCTACACTTGTGTTCCCTTTCTCTACTCAACAGTAAATAGGTACTCATTTGTTAGTCTACTGTTGTGTGTGATATTTCAAGACTAAGGGACAGATTACTCAAAATCCTTCCTCTTCCCACAATTTATTCTTTGTACGGACTGAGGAAGCCATTTAGTTGGCGAAACGTTTCTACATTAAAAATAATACCAAGTGCTGCAGAAAAGTGGTCTCAATTATTATTGTGTTGGGTTCTCTGAAACTTGATCTACGAGGTCGAGCATACCTTATATATGAGCTGAGATAGAATAACACCATTACTTTGGGGTTGTAATATAAGTATATAAGGTAATCTTGGTAGCAAGGGCCTGTAATGCCTTCTCTTGCATTCATTAATAAATTTAAAAAAGAAAAACTTTTCGTTTTGGTGGGTTATGGCCGGTTTGATGAAAAAATTAAAAACTGCTCTTTGAAACGAAGCTTGAGGTTGAATATCAGCCTTCAGGTTATCATTCAACACTGCAAAAAATAAAATTTGCACGTTCTATCACCTTAATTTGATTATGTGATGAATTAACTTTTGTTTTAAAAAAGAATTTATGAAGTCTTTCCTCTCTCCAACTCTGTTTCTTTGATGCTAGCGACGGATCTTGATTCGTGGAATAGTGATACCCTTACCT
>NC_069474.1:11520017-11572517 GCF_026875155.1 Cherax quadricarinatus | reverse complement strand
AAGCACACCACCAACCTATCCTCAGACCCCACACCTATCAACACCATCCCAAACACACAATACAATCCCTTACCCCACAGCTTCACCAACCCCCAACATAGAATCCCCACAGTATGCTACCTGGTCTTCCCACCCCCACAGGCTCCCCAAACCTCAGTGTTGGAAAGGAAATGAGGTATGGTACACAAACGCTGTGGAATAATAACAAGTGGAGGAGTGGCACGAAAGAGTCATTATAGAGGCATCACCAGACATCATTAGCAATCACAGAAACCAAACTTAAGGTATGATAAAGATGGCCATCTTCCAACGGGATACCTGACCGAGGAGAAGACTGAAGAAGAAAAGGGCGGGGGAGGAGAGTGGCTTTTCTGATCTATCCCACCGATGGAATTTTGTATGATCTGGAGAGAGGAGACCAGCGGAGAAGAAAAGTGATTGATAGCGGGAACGCTTCACTATGGGGTCCAAGGTGATAATGGCATGATGTATAACCCACCACAGAAAGCAGTGAGGCCAAGGCTAGAGTATGACGAGAGCAATTAGAGCGATGGGTGAAAACTGGCTGCAGTGGCCAAGAAGAGCTCTTACATGTAGGGCAAAGCTCCTGATCATGGGCGACTTTAACCACAAGGAGATCGTATGGCTGAGAACTTGGAGCCCACATTGTGCCAAAGATACATTGGAGGGCTAAGATGATGAGGTGGTACTGGGAAAACTTTCTCATTTGTACCAACACGTTAGGGACTTCTACAAGAGGAGAGGAGAGGATGAACCAGCATGACTGGACTGTGTATTCACCTTGAGTAGTGCAGATATTGAGGACCATAACATATGAAAGACCCCTTGGGGCCAGCGATATTGTGGTTTTGGAGTTCGAATTTCCAGTAGAGCTTACCAAGTGGGAGGGGGGGAAGCAGGAAGGCCAGGACCAAATGAAACCAAACTACAGGAAGGGGACTACACAGGAGATGGAGGAACTTCCTGAATGAGGTTCAGTGGGAAGAGAAACTGGCAGGGAAACAATTATGAGATGGATGGATTAGTAGTCACAATGTGCAAGGAGGTGAGGAGGGGTGGGAAGATTTTTGTACCCAAGGGGTACAGGAATAATGAAAAAGCCAGGATGAGCCATGGTTCATCAAAGATTGCAAGGAGGCAAAACCATGTGTGCTAGGGATGGAAGAAAATATAGAAGGCAAAGGACCCAGGAGAATAAGGAGAGCAGTCGTAGAGCAGAAAACGAATATGTCAGATAAGAGGGAGCCAACGTCAAATATGAAAAAACGACATAGCAGCAAAAGCCAAAATCTGACCCGAAGGCTGTTATACAGCACATCAGGAAAGGTAAACAACCGTCAAAGACCGGTTTAATTAGGCTCTAAGGGAAGGGTAGGAGGAGAGGACAACAAGAATTGACAGTGAAGTTTATGTGGAGGAAACTCAAACATGGAGATTCAAAGAAGTGTTCACAGAGGAGTCAGAAGGGGCTCCAGAAAGATGAGAGGTGGGGTACAACACCATGTGCTGGGAACAGTACACACAACGAGGAAGAAGTGAAGAGGCTTCTGAGTGAGTAGATACTCAAAAGGCAATGGGGCGGCCAGATATACATCTTCTCATGGGTCCTGGAGAGAGGGGAGCAGAGGCGCTATGTGTATCCCTAACAACAAATATCAATACTATCTATCGAAATAGGGAGATTACCTGAGGCATGGAAGACAGCAATTGTGGTACCAATCTTTAAAAAAGGTGTCGGACATGAAGCTCTTAAAATACAGACAGTGTCACTGTCATCGTATAGCATGCAATATCATGGAAAAAGTTTGTCAGGAGAGAATGGTGGATACATCTAGAAAGGATTGATCTCAATCTCCAGCTGAACAACATGGTGTCAGAGACGGGTAATCTGTGTCACAAACTAATGGATTCTATGACTTGGTTGGACTGCAGTAAGAGAAGAGAGAGAGGGGGTGGGTGGATTGCATTTTCTTAGGACTGCAAGAAGGCGTTTTGACACGTACCACACAAGAGTTAGTGCTCAAAAATCTGGAGGACAAGCTGGAATAACAGGGAAGGCAGCTGCAATGGATCAGGAATACTTGTCGGGAAGACAGCAGAGAGTAATGGTACGAGGCGAGGTGTCAGAGTGGGCACCTGTAACCTGTGGGGTCCCACAGGGTTCTGTCCTTTGGGACCAGTGCTGTTTATGGTATTTGTGAACGACATGACGGAAAGGAAATCAAACTCCGAGGTTCACTTTTGCAATGACGTGAAGGTTGATGAGAAGAGTTCATTCGATCGAGACCAGGCAGAAATACAAAAGGGGATCGGACAGGCTGCAGACCTGGTCCAGATACTTGGCTCTGGATATTCAACCCACAAAGTGCAAAGTCCTGAGGATTGGGGATGGGCAAAGAAGACCGCAGATGGAGTTACAGTCTAGGGGGTCAGTAGACTACAAACATCACTCAAGGAAAAAGTATCTTGGGTGTGAGTTTACCCAGGTACATATCTGACGCCATCAACCAAATAACTGTGCGGCATACGGGCGCCTGGCAAACCTCAGAACAGCATTCCGACATCTTAATATGGAATCGTTTTCAGGACCCTATTCCACGTTTACGTTAGGCCCATATTGGAGCTATGCGGCACCAGTTTGGAACCCAACCTAGCAAGCTTGTAAAGTAACTAGAGAAAGTGCAAAGGTGTTGCAACAAGACTAGTCCCAGAGCTAAGAGGTATGTCCTATGAGGAGAGGTTACGGGAAATAAACTGACGGACACTGGATGACAGGAGAGATAGGGGGGACATGGGATAACGACTTTACAAAATACTGAGAGGAATTACAAGGTGGACAAAGAGAGATGTTCCAGAGACTGGACACAGTAAAAAGGGGACACAGTTGGAAGTTGAAGACACAGATGAATAAAAGGGATGTTTAGGAAGTACTTTCTTCAGCCACTGAGTAGTCAGGAAGTGGATAGTCTTGGGAAGCGATGTAGTGCGAGTCAGGATCCATATATAGCTTTAAGTCAGAGGTACGATAAAAGCTCATGGTTCTGGGAGGAGTGACCTAGTAGCGACCAGTGAAGTAGGCGGGGCCAGGAGCTTGGATCGGACCCCTGAACATCAACTAGGTGTGACACACACACACCCCCACACACCCACCCAACGCACTCACATACACACACCACTTACACACACACACACATACACACAAACACACACACACACTACACACAACACACACACACACACACCCAAACACACACACACTTACACTCACACACAAACACACCACACACACTCTCACAACACCACCACCTCACACACACACACACACACATACACACACTTTACACACACACACACACACATACACACACACACACCACACACACACACTACACACCACACACACACATTACACACCCACACACAACACACCGTGTATGTTAGGCATATTGGAGTAATGCCCGGCAACCAGTTGGAACCCTCACCTAGCCAAGCACGTGAAGAGACTAGAGTAAGTGCAAAGGTTTGCAACAAGACTAGTCCCAGAGCTAAGGGTATGTCCTACGAGGAGAGGTTAAGGGTAAATCTACATGACGACACTGGAGGACAGGTTGAGACTAGGGAGGGGACATGTGGATAACGACATTACAAAATTTGCAGTGGGAGATTGACAAGAGTTGAGACAAATGACGGATGTTCCAGACGATTGGACACAGTAACAAGGGGGGTCACAAGTTTGGACAGCTGGATGACACAGTGATTCACAGGGAGTTAGGAAGTATTTCGTCAGCACAGAGTAGGTCAGTAAGTGGAATAATTTGGGAAGCGATGTTGTAGGTGGCAGGGATCATACATAGCTTTAAGCAAGTGGTATGATAAAGCTCACGGTCAGGGAAGAGTGACCTAGTAGCGATCAGTGAAGAGGCGGGGCCAGGAGCTCGGACTCGACCCCCGCAACCTCAAATAGGTGGGGTACAACTAGCGGAATAACACACACACACACAAACACACCACACATCACAAACTCACACACACACACACACACATACACTCACACACACACACACCACAATCACACAACACCAATTCACACAACCATACACACACACACACAACCACACAAACACCAACCACACACACACACAAACACACACACACACACTCAACACACTCACACACACACACCATACACACACTACTCATACACACACAATACACAAACACACACAACACACACACACACGACAAAACACACACACACCACACATTACACACACACATTACACACTCACACAACACACACACACCACACACACTCATACACACACACATACAACACACACACACATACACCACACCACCACACCCCCAAGGCAACTGAACAATCCAAACCATACATCACACAACGATCCTTGTTTCCACCCCCTGCACCACAGTTACAGTATTAGAACAAAGTTGAAGGTTTGGTACACAATGCAGATGGATTAACGAAATAAACATGTGGAATGGCAAGAATAGAATCAATGAGAAGTCCCCAGACATCATAGCAGGTAGAGAAACATAACTCATGGAGACAATAACTGATGCAATCTTCCACCAGGATACCAGATCATGGAGGAAAGATAGAAGGGGCAGGGGGGGAGGTGGGGTTTGCTTGCTCGCTAAAAAAACAGATGGAAATTCGAGAAAGAATATGGGAAGGAATAGTTGAGACGGGAGAAAGAGACTCTTAGCAGGTACACTTCGGTCGGAGAACACCAAGTGGTCATTGCAGTGATGTATAATCCACCACAGAACTGCAGGAGGCCAAGAGAGGTGGGAATATGAAAGAGAGCAACAGAGCAATGGTGGACCACACATGCTGACGGTGGGCAAAGAAGTGCTCACTCCAGCAGCAGAGCAAAGATGCTGGTTATGGGGGATTTCAACCACAGGGTTTGACTGGGAAACCTGGAGCACCACATTGGGGGGCCCGAAACATGGGAAAAAAACAAAGGGGGGGGTGAGCCAGGATGCTGGTCATGGTGCTGGGAAACCTCATGCATCCAACATGTTAAGGACATACCAGAGTGAGAGGGGGAGGTTGAACCAGCATCAGATTGGACATTGTGTTCACCCTGGGCCAGTCAGACATTGAGGAAATCAAGTATGAGAGTCCCCTAGGGTTAGCGACCCACGTGGTTCTGTGCTTGGAATACTTAGTAGAGCTGCAAGTGGAGAGGAATAAACAGGGTTGAATGGCCGAAAACCGGACTATAAAAGAGGGGATTACATAGGGTTGAAGAACTTCCTGCGGGAGGTCAGTGGGACAGAGAACTGGCAGGAATGCAAGTAATAAATATGGAATATGTTGCAACAAAAAATGCAACCGAGGCAGTAGGAAAGGTTCATTCCCAAGGCAAACAGTAACAAACGGGAAGAACCAGAAAAGCCCCTGGTTCACCGGGACGGTTGTAAGGAGTAAGAGAGGGCAAAAACAAAAGTGCAATAGAGTATGGAGAAAGTAAGAAGGCAGGAACACACGAAAATAGGGAGGAGATCAGTCGCTGAGCCAGGAATGAGTACGCACAGGTAAGGAGGGGAAGCCAGCGACAGTTATGAAAATGACATGCATCGAGAATCAAGACTGACCCGAAAACTGTTGTATAGCCACATCAGGAGGAAGACAAACAGTTCAAAGCCAGGTGATCAGGATAAGGACAGAGGTGGAGAACTCACAGAAAGTTCAGGATGGTAGTGAGGAGCTGAACTAGGAGATTAAGGAAGTTTTACAGTACGAGACAGGACGGGCTTGTGGGGGGGGGGAAGAAGGGGGGACAGTACAGAAGGGAACATCAAAGTAGGGAATATACCAACAAGTGGTTGGATGACAATAAGAACAACTTGAGGTGGAGGTTGAAGAAGCTCTTAAGTGACCTTGGACACTCAAAGGCGATGGGACCGGACAACATCTCCCCTGGGTCCTTAGAGAGAGAAGGAGCAGGATGCTGTGTGTGCCTCTTAACCCACCAAATCTTCAAAAACCCATCTTGAAACTGGGCAACTTCCTGAGAAATGGAAGCACAGCTAATGTTGTCACCATATTTAAGAAAGGAAACAGGAAAACGAAGGCACTAAACTGCAGGACCTGTGTCTCTGACAATGTAATCGTGTGCAAAGTCATGGAGAAGATTATCAGGAGGGAGATGGTTAGTACACCTGGAAAGGAACAAGGATTATAAATGAAAACAGCATGGTTTCATGGAATGCCTCAAAATCTTGTATCACAAACACTCCTGGAAGTTTTTTGACAAGGTAACAGAAGTAAGACACGAGAGAGTGGGTTGGGTAGATTGCGTTTTCCTTAGACTTGCCAGGTAGGCCTTTGGGGACACAGTTCCCCACAAGAGATTAGTGCAGAAGAAGCTGGAGGATCAGGGCCAACGTAAATGGAAGGGCACTGCAATGGATAAGGGGAGAATACCTTGACAGGGAGGCGGCAGAAGCAACGAGTCATGGTACGTGAAGAGGTATCACATGTGGGCGCTGTACGGACGGGGTCCCACTGGGGTCAGTTCTGGAACAGTGCTTTTTTGCTATAATGTGAACGGACATGATGGATGGTATAGGACTCTGAACGTGTCCCTGTTCGCTGATGACGTGAAGTTGATGAGAAGAATTAATCGGAACCGAGGGATTAGGCAGGCTGCAAAGAGACCTGGAGAGGCTGGACATGTGGTCCAGTACTGGCCTTCTCGAATTCAATCCAGGCATTGCAAGTCATGAAGATTGGGAGGTGGCCAAAGAAGACCGCAAGAGTTTAGGCTAGGTGGGACAAAGACTCAGTCCTCACTTCAGGGGAGAAGAAAGTTCCTTGGGGTGACTTTACACCGAGCACATCACGGAGGCACCACATCAACCAAATAACCGCTGGCAGATACGGGCGCTGGGCAAAACCTGAGAATAGCGCTTCCGATACCATAATAAGGAATCGTTCAAGACACTGTACACTGTGTATGTTTGGCCCTTACTGGAGTAGTATGCGCACCAGTCTGAACCCACAACTGGTCAAGCACGTCAAGAGTTAGGAGCAAAGTACAAAGGTTTGCAACAAGGCTTGTCCCATCAGGGACACAACAGTGAACGGTTAGAATTATTCAAGACAAATATGGTTACCTCAACTAAAATAATGTCCAAGTCAAGGACATTAACGTCGTCATTTCAGTCTCGTATGGGCGGGTTATTTATGATATTGTTCGATCCACGGTATTGTGCGCTTATTATTATTTATCTTGTACGATGTGTTTATATTATCTACTTGTACTGTTTTATTTACCATTTTATTTTAAGAATTTTTAGTAAAAAGTTCGGGTGAAGATATAAAGTCGATTACAGAGCAATGAAGATTTTGGATTTTGGATTTTGGAAAGGTACATGAAGAGTTGTAAAGACCAATATTGATGATGATGCTTGTAGGTAAGCATTATAGAAAAGTCATAAGGAAACGGTGGATGAGAGCGTACATTGACTTTAGGTTTGTGTTGTTACATAGATGCTTAATATATTTTATAGCGTGGGTTATAAATTAAGTGATATTAAAGGGGTTGGGGTTGCGAGATACAAAATAAAGAATCTAATTTAAGATATGCGTTGTCTCAGTTGATGCTTGTCGATGACTCTGGTGCTCAGGATGAATATGATGATAAGTAACTAATGAGTGTTTTGGAAAGTTGTGTATATAGAAGGAAATTCAATGATAACATAAATGGGCAAAGTGTTTGATATTAACAAATGGACAGTGTAAGACTGAATATTGCATTGCAAGAGGGAATTCTATAAGAAGTTTAAAAGGACTTTAGATATTTGGGAGTAGATGTGCCGGCACATAGGCCTATGAAAACGAGGAGAAGCAACGTCAGGAGATGAGGACAAATGTTTTAAGGAACATTAAAGCATCTGTAAAAAACAAAACAATATAATTTTTTTTATTGAGGTAAAGAAGGGTATGGCATAAGAGTGTAATACCCAGGCAATGGAGACGCAGGGGGCAGGGGGAAGTCACGAAATACAATAAAAAGCAACAACAGTAAATGTCAGGGGCCCAAGACTGTTCATATGCTTCTCAGTATACATAATGGTGATTACCAATAGACCCATGTCTGTTGCAAGGTAAACTCCGGGTATTTAGTTTAGGGGTGTGAGGACATGGGCTTCAAATGTTACCATAGAAAGGAAGAGGGCTGGTTATAGTGAAAAATGGTCATGTTTGTGTGCTTACTAATCTGGTGCGATTTATATACAAAGAACCAGGAGTGAGGAAATTAAATCGTGTGGGGTTTATAAATAAAGAAATTTTTGAGGGTGGAGGAAGAGCTGTTGACTTTTTTAGTCACTTAGAAAAGGATGGAACAGAATAGGATACCAAAGGTTGTAGAACTATTTGGAGATAGAGAGCTTAGTTGCAGATCCCCAGGAAGAGTTGATGGAAAGGTGTTGTAATTAGGTTTTCAATAGGTGGAAATATGTTCATGTACATATATGTGTTAGCATGTTACGTTAATTCAGAGAGTGTAATGAAGAATGGGGCTTCTGGGTTATGGCGGGACTGTTCGATTGTGGCAAAGTAATATTTATGGCAGTGTAATCGGGGGATACTTGTTTTTCCGATCTTGAGTTTTGCAGGTGGGGGAAGAATAGAGCCTGCTCTTAGTGGTTGGAAGAGTGGAATTTTTTGATTTTCAGTTCCGCCCCTCTTTTTGAATTGAATAATAAAAGATTCTAATTGGGATGAGATTAATCTGCCTTAGTTGACCAGTACACTGGTCAAAATAAGGCAGCATTAAATCTCTCTATCCTCTTGCTCTTCCTCCCTCCTCTCTCTCTTCTTTATCCTCTCTCTCTCTCTCTCTCTTTCTCTCTCTCTCTCTCTCTCTCTCTCTCTCTCTCTTCTCTCTCTCTCTTCTCTCTCTCTCTCTCTCTCTTTCTTTCGCCTCCCTTCTATTCTGAGGTGAATTGAACAGGTCGTTGGGTTACAGTTGGTGCCTCTGGGAATTCATGTACAGAAGTACTATTTCCGAATCTTTCATTATAGAAGCCTGGTTATCTCAGTACAGTTAGGCGTTGTACCTCTCTCTCACTCTCTCTCTCTCCTGTTGAGACCTCGATACAGGTCGTCAGTTGACAGTGTGAAGTACGCAGTTAGATAAAAAACCACTTTACGGCATACTATGTTTGCGCACAACAGATAGGTGGGCTGCGCCGGGCATCCCGGTATACGCTGAAGAGGGTATTGCTTGTGAACGCGATGGGACGCTCCGGCCTTGGTCTTCCAGCCTACACCCCTCAGCTGACGTAGCTGATCGACCACAGGTGAGTTCAATCTCTGGGCTGGGCATCAGAAGCGATGTATTATCGGGCGGACCAGGTTTATGGACAACAGGCCACACAGTCATGAAGAGTTAAGAAGAGCTAGTCTCATCTAGCATTTAAGTAGAGATTTATCATGACGTGAGGAAAACTCTACTTCTGTGATAAAGTAGTTTCTTCTTCATTCTGTGTCATTTCCACATGTTACTAGCTAATGTTAAAAAAAAAAACCATTACCACAGGTGGAGATAGAAACCCCGCGGTCATTGAGTTCCTCAAAACTCCAGACGTTCGAGTATGGTTGTTTACAATCGTGTCATTACGATTTTCGTGACTCGAGCAATTGTGCTCGTCATTGATTAATTACTAGTATGATTAGAGTTGTAATAGGTGGATGGAACATAACTAATAGTATTTGGTGACTGGGAGAGGAAAAGAGGAAAGTAATTATCAAACTTATTGTTTTCGGAGGGGGCTTATGTGTGGCAATATTGCATGTATATAATGAATTATGGCGTGATATAATAATCTCTAATGGCGTGATATAATTAATCTCTAATTTTCATAGTTGAATTCATAGTCTTACTACTATTACCCTGTTTACCACTTCATCATGTTATTTGTTTAATAACTATTACAATGGCAATTCTGTTTTGCAGTTATTACTCGATTATTGTCGTATTTATCCTCAGTGCTTTATGTGTGTTGTGATTTGTGTAATGGGCACAGTTTCCTTTATTAACTATCTTAATACTTCACTATTTTGCATCCCATTTTCTGTTTACCACAGACTATTTCTGATGATTCAAAATATTTATACATTTATTTCCTTTTCCTAAGATTGGTCTGGTTTTAACTCATTATTTACGTTAGAATACCGTTAGTTTGAACATTAAATTGGTATAATTACGGACAGGTTGTTAGGTATAAGGGACACCATATGCACTACAGTTAGGTATCGTTTATTTCGAAAACAGTTTCGCCTTACCCAGTAGGCTTCTTCGGTCGAGTTCAGAAAAGTTGATAGAAGCAGAAGTAGAGACTTGAAGTGATGTAATCAGTCTCACCCTTGAAGTATATGAGGTGGCAGTCCCCTCAGTCTGGAGAAGAGTATTGTTCATGTCTGAAATAAAACCTATCAAAAACCGTAGGTTTGATTAGCTATCCTAAACTTATGATAATATTTTTTCCCACAAAAAATTTAGACGAAAAACTTGGGATGGGGAGGAGGAGAAGGGAACTTGTGTAAGCAAAACCCGGAAATTGTTAGATCAGAGCTCTTGCTCACTGATAATCTGCATCGGACGGATTGACCCGGAGTAGGACTTAGGGCGAGGCGAATAGAGACGTTAAGCAAACTTGTCCTACACTTGTGTTCCCTTTCTCTACTCAACAGTAAATAGGTACTCATTTGTTAGTCTACTGTTGTGTGTGATATTTCAAGACTAAGGGACAGATTACTCAAAATCCTTCCTCTTCCCACAATTTATTCTTTGTACGGACTGAGGAAGCCATTTAGTTGGCGAAACGTTTCTACATTAAAAATAATACCAAGTGCTGCAGAAAAGTGGTCTCAATTATTATTGTGTTGGGTTCTCTGAAACTTGATCTACGAGGTCGAGCATACCTTATATATGAGCTGAGATAGAATAACACCATTACTTTGGGGTTGTAATATAAGTATATAAGGTAATCTTGGTAGCAAGGGCCTGTAATGCCTTCTCTTGCATTCATTAATAAATTTAAAAAAGAAAAACTTTTCGTTTTGGTGGGTTATGGCCGGTTTGATGAAAAAATTAAAAACTGCTCTTTGAAACGAAGCTTGAGGTTGAATATCAGCCTTCAGGTTATCATTCAACACTGCAAAAAATAAAATTTGCACGTTCTATCACCTTAATTTGATTATGTGATGAATTAACTTTTGTTTTAAAAAAGAATTTATGAAGTCTTTCCTCTCTCCAACTCTGTTTCTTTGATGCTAGCGACGGATCTTGATTCGTGGAATAGTGATACCCTTACCTTTCCTGTGATCAAAATCCTAATTGCCTCCCACTACCCATGGCCGCTGTAAGACACTAAGGTCTGGATCTGCCTGGCTGGATGAGCTTGTGGCCAGCGGGGCCTCCAATAACAACAGATTGTTAGGAACAAAGCAGTGCGTGACAGGAATGCCTGGTCCCAGTCCTAGGCTGCGGGGGTGAAAACCCCTTGAACACGCCACAGCATATCACTGATATAGGGATATCTCAGTTACAACAACAAACAACTACAACAATAACATAATAAAAAATTAATAAATAATAATAATAAAATAATAAAAATAATAATAATAATATAATAATAATAGTAATACCAAAATCTTGGTATAATTACTCTCTTCTCATTACATTTCTTTATATTCTGTTAAATTAACTATCATGATTTTATTTCTAGACTTTTAGTTAATCTGTTTGGGTATGTGACGCACAACAATCGACTATTTTAACAGTTTAGTCCTATTTACGCTAGATTCAACAACTTTGTTCCTCATCCACGAGGGTCACTAAGGGACACTTTATGCTTGCTAAGTGGAGGTAAGCTCTAAAGCGTTTATACATAATGAGATATAATCCAAGTTTATTTTAACTGCGGCTCTCGTTTGGGGGAGACACTGTATTACTACTGCTGGTATAAATTGACACAGAGTCCATTCGTCTGTCTGTGGTTTGCTTTACTGTTGGTTTTAACGAATTTGGGTAAAATGCTCGACTTTATTATAGATATATTTCTTATGTTATGAAACGATTTTCTAGCATACACTTTCACTTTCAAATAATTATATTGTAAGGGTTGGTTTATTCAGATGATCATTTGTACTTCATTGCACTAGTATTCTTCAGATTGGTTTATAGGTTCCTATCGAGGAACACAAATCTTGGTAACCTAATATATATATTTGTCAACTGTGTTTACTACTTTAAAAAATCTAAATGAATAACAGTATTAAATAATGTAGATTGAGACACAAGTTTTGAACCTGAGAGTTAATGGTGTGTTGTAAATTTTCGTGAGATATTTAATGCTGGGTCACTAACACACTCACCTCTGATCATCTCACACACTCATTCAATCCAATTCACACTCACATGTTCTCACACATACACTCCACACTCATTCACGCTCTCTACTCTCTAATTCTCACTAAGACTACTCTTCAACACACACACACACAACACACACACACACTACACACACACATACACCATCACACATACACAACACACACTCTCACACACACACACTACACTCACACACACACACACACACACTCACACACACACTTACACACACACCAACACCACACAAACACAACTCTTACCACTAACACAAATATCTTCACACATACACACACACACACACAACTCACACACATTACTTAACACTCACACACACAAAATTCACGCACAACAACACACACTTACTAACACTTACACACTCTGACACACCCACTCACACACACACACTCACTCTTTCAAACACACTGACCACACATATCAGTTCACACACCTTACACTCTCACCATTCAAACACTTACACACACTATATAAAATTCACGCACACCAACACATACATTCACAATCTTACACACAACTTTCTCAAACTAACAATCACACACATACACACACCACACATACACACACACACATACACACACACACACAACACATAATACACACACACACACACACACACACACATCACACACACAAACACACACACACAAACACACACACACTCACACATACAACACACACCCACACTCACACACTTACACACACATACACAACCACATACGCCACCACACACACACACACCACACACCACCACACACTCACATACACACAACACACACACCACACACACACACTCCACACACACACCACAACTCACACATACACACACACACACACACATAACACACACACACAACACACACTCACACACACACACACTCACCACACACATACACACACAACTCACACACACACACACACACACAAAACACATATACACACACACACACACAACACACATACACACACACACACAACTCACCTCACACACACCCCACACACACACACAACATACACACTACACTCTCACACACACTAAAAACACACACACACACACACTCACATCACACAACACATACACACACACACACACACACACACACACATACCACACCACACCACACACACACACCAACACACACACACACACACACACACTACACACACATATATACAACACACACACACACACACACCACCACACACACCACACAACACACACACACACACACACAACACACCACAACAACAGTCAGTCAGTCAGCAGGACGGTTTGTGGTCCACAAGGGCTCCGAGGAACTTTAGTGGTTTTTAAGGCGTGCAAAATGCTAGGCAGTATCAGTGGTAGTGCACAACGTCTGTGATACTTTCTTACGAGTGATAACCAGCGATATTAGTTTTGGCTTCTGTTGCTACACTAAGGTCAAATATACAAAGATTCAGCGTGAGTGTGATGCGGGTTGTTCAAGGATTTCGAGAGATTGGATATCAAGTGATGTGGGGGGCACATCCAGTGAGAGGAAAAAAGTTATAAGCAAAAGTTGAGAAAGGAATAATTATAATAGTTAACAAGGGAAGGTACGGCATTTGGCCTGCTGAAACAGTTGACGTCACAACAGTTGTTTGGACATTATACAGATAAGTGTAACACCGTTTGTGGAAGTGTATTCCAATTAAGTGATAGTGTATGCTATCATAAGTGACATTGAGGGAACGCGGGATGCATGAGATATACGGTTATAAAGATCACAGGTGAAGAATTTTCAAAATAGTGATAGAATGGTACGTCATCACATACTGGCAACTTGTCAATCGCATCACTGCCAGCTTAAGTATCACTCACTGTTGGGGGTTGTTTTGGGGGGTTCTGGAATCCTGCATTGTGTCACTGTGTAGATACTGGTCACTCCACTCCTGAAGCTATTACCAGAATTTGAGCAGGAAATTGCTTAGATAAAGGTGAGGATAATTTGACTAGCGAGGAGCAGGCTTAGCGAGGGAAGCTAGTGAGGGGTGACGTCAGACACTCCTTAGAAGATCAGAAGTAAATTTTACAACCTAATTACTTTCTGTGGTTTATAAGTAGAAGTGAGTAAGTGCTAGAATCACTGTTGGTAGTTTTAGAAATAAGGGGTATTGCTACTGATATTAATTAGCAGTATGAACTACTTAGATGTGGGGGGCACACATTACACACGAAGCCACCACACAACACACTCACACACACACACACACACACCACATCACCACACACACACACACATAACACCACAAAACACACACTCATGCAAACACACATGCACGCACCATGCACACACACATGCACACACCACAAACACGCAACACACACACCACACACACACACACACACACAATTCACACACACAAACAGGTGCTCGGATCGACACCCGCAACTCAAACTTAGGTGTGTACACACACACACACACACCACCCTATACAGGATTTACACCTTCCTGTGAGTGATCCTCTAACCTTCCTTCCCCCCCCCGCCTCCCTCTCCCATCCTCTCTTTCTCTCTCTCTCTCTCTTCTCTGTCTCTCTCTCTCTCTCTTCTCTCTCTCTTCTCTCTCTCTCTCTCTTCTTCTCTCTCTCTCTCTCTCTTCTCTCGTCTCTTCTCTCATCCTCTCTTCCTCTCCTCTTCCTCTTCTCTTCCTCTCACTCTCTCTCTTTTCCTCTCTCTTCATCTCTCTCCCTCTCCCTCCCTTTCCCCCTCTCTCTCCCACTCTCTTCCTTCTTTCTTCTCTCTTCCTATTCTCTCTCTCTCCCTCTCTTCCCTTGTCTTCCCCCTCTCTCTCTCACTTTCTCCCCCTTTTCCCCTCTTCTACCCTCCCCTTCTTCTCTTTCTCCCTCTCTTCACTCTCTCCCCCTTTTTTCTTTTTCACTTTCTCTTTTAATAAAAAAAAAAAAAAATGGTTGGGACTGCAGGAATCAGGGTTCAGAATTTTTTTGACAATGGTATGGTTGGGAGGAATGGATGAAAGAGCAGTGGGAACAAGGATTTAGACAAAGGAATGGAGAGAGGAAAAAATTAGGAGAGGCTTTCTGAAAAATGGAGAAAGAAAGAGCTCTCTGTGAAATGGGAAATAAAGAGGGTGGAGAAGGAGACGAAGAATTGGGAGGCACAAGTTCGAAAACTGCAGATAGCCAGGGTAAAGGTCCTAGGAATTTGAGGTAAAAACAGGCTGAAGCAGTATCAGGGGTAGTGACAAGAGAAGACCACACCTACAAAAGCTGAGAGGCTAGACAGGAAGAGAAGGAGATTGTAATATGCTATTGTTTCTATCAGCCTGAAAAGAAGGGCCAGGGAGTGGAGGGGGAAGATGAGATGGGTTGCAGATGGAGTGGGAGATAAGTCGGAATTGCTGAAGGCACAACCATGCTACCAAGAGCCACTGGAAATATCAAGGGAGAAATTGCCACATACTGACAGGAAATCCAGAGTACAGAGGGAGAGGCAATGGGAGGAGGAAAGGGCCAATAATCTGTGTTATCCATGGGCTTCGGGTAGAGAGTGGAAAGGACACACACTGAAAGACGGCAGGAAGAAAGAAAGGGAGATTGAGAAAATCATCACGGAAATAGGGGGAGAAGACATGAGACGAGATTGTAAATTTTAGAGAATAGGGGGTAATTGGAAGGGGAGGAAGTAAAACCGGACCGTTCAAGCTGATTCTCAGGACCAGAAACAGTGCGGAACAGGATCCTCCAAAGAAAAACCACGGCTTGAGAAGCTCGGAAGAGTACAAGAAGGTGTTCCTAGACAGAGACAGAACACAAAAAGAGAGGGACAGCCAGCTGAGGCGAGAGGACAAAAGCGGAAAGGAGCTAGGAAAGGAGACAAGGATGGAACCAGCAGGGTCAGTCAGTGCAAACAGAGCAGCAAGAGCAAGCACACCACCAACCTATCCTCAGACCCCACACCTATCAACACCATCCCAAACACACAATACAATCCCTTACCCCACAGCTTCACCAACCCCCAACATAGAATCCCCACAGTATGCTACCTGGTCTTCCCACCCCCACAGGCTCCCCAAACCTCAGTGTTGGAAAGGAAATGAGGTATGGTACACAAACGCTGTGGAATAATAACAAGTGGAGGAGTGGCACGAAAGAGTCATTATAGAGGCATCACCAGACATCATTAGCAATCACAGAAACCAAACTTAAGGTATGATAAAGATGGCCATCTTCCAACGGGATACCTGACCGAGGAGAAGACTGAAGAAGAAAAGGGCGGGGGAGGAGAGTGGCTTTTCTGATCTATCCCACCGATGGAATTTTGTATGATCTGGAGAGAGGAGACCAGCGGAGAAGAAAAGTGATTGATAGCGGGAACGCTTCACTATGGGGACAAAAACCACAAACACACCACACACACACAACACATTCACACATGCACAACACCCCACACAACACACAACACACACACACACACACAACACACACACACTGTATATGAGGCTTAATTAAAATAGTGATTTTTTATATTATATGCAATAATCAGTTAGCATTTATGATTGATAATAATGAAAATATAATAATAATAATAATAATAATAATAATAATATAATAATAATAATAATAATAATAAGAAGAAGAAGAAGAAGAAGAAGAAGAAGAAGATGAAGAAGAGGAAGAAGAAGAAGAAATGATTATTGTAATACAAATAACAGTAATAAAAATAATAGCAACAGATACATAATAATTCATGCATTTATTACATACCACTTTTATCCGTCCCCCAAAAATTATATTTTAAAACATCTGGTAGAAAACTATGAAAAATGATCAAATGCTTTTAGCGTTGAAGTATTCAACACTATGTTAGAGTATTTGATACTGTGTTAGAGTACTTGATACTGTGTTAGAGTACTTGATACTGTGTTAGAGTACTTGATACTGTGTTAGAGTACTTTGATACTGTGTTAGAGTACTTGATACTGTGTTAGAGTACTTGCTACTGTGTTAGAGTACTTGATACTGTGTTAGAGTATTTGATACTGTGTTAGAGTACTTGATACTGTGTTAGAGTACTTGATACTGTGTTAGAGTACTTGATACTGTGTTAGAGTACTTGATACTGTGTTAGAGTACTTGATACTGTGTTAGAGTACTTGATACTGTGTTAGAGTACTTGATACTGTGTTAGAGTACTTGATACTGTGTTAGAGTACTTGATACTGTGTTAGAGTACTTGCTACTGTGTTAGAGTACTTGATACTGTGTTAGAGTATTTGATACTGTGTTAGAGTACTTGATACTGTGTTAGAGTATTTGATACTGTGTTAGAGTACTTGATACTGTGTTAGAGTACTTGATACTGTGTTAGAGTACTTGCTACTGTGTTAGAGTACTTGCTACTGTGTTAGAGTACTTGATACTGTGTTAGAGTACTTGCTACTGTGTTAGAGTATTTGATACTGTGTTAGAGTATTTGATACTGTGTTAGAGTACTTGATACTGTGTTAGAGTACTTGATACTGTGTTAGAGTACTTGATACTGTGTTAGAGTACTTGATACTGTGTTAGAGTACTTGATACTGTGTTAGAGTACTTGCTACTGTGTTAGAGTACTTGCTACTGTGTTAGAGTACTTGCTACTGTGTTAGAGTACTTGATACTGTGTTAGAGTACTTGATACTGTGTTAGAGTTACTGATACTGTGTTAGAGTACTTGATACTGTGTTAGAGTATTTTGCTACTGTGTTAGAGTACTTGATACTGTGTTAGAGTACTTGATACTGTGTTAGAGTATTTGCTACTGTGTTAGAGTACTTGATACTGTGTTAGAGTACTTGATACTGTGTTAGAGTACTTGATACTG
Organism: Cherax quadricarinatus; assembly: GCF_026875155.1. NCBI lineage: Eukaryota > Metazoa > Arthropoda > Malacostraca > Decapoda > Parastacidae > Cherax > Cherax quadricarinatus. Next base: position 11,554,193 of record NC_069474.1, on the reverse strand, counting down.
TGTTAGAGTATTTGCTACTGTGTTAGAGTACTTGATACTGTGTTAGAGTACTTGATACTGTGTTAGAGTACTTGATACTGTGTTAGAGTACTTGCTACTGTGTTAGAGTACTTGATACTGTGTTAGAGTACTTGATATGTGTTAGAGTACTTGATACTGTGTTAGAGTACTTGCTACTGTGTTAGAGTACTTGATACTGTGTTAGAGTACTTGATACTGTGTTAGAGTACTTGATACTGTGTTAGAGTACTTGATACTGTGTTAGAGTACTTGATACTGTGTTAGAGTACTTGATACTGTGTTAGAGTACTTGACTACTGTGTTAGAGTACTTGCTACTGTGTTAGAGTACTTGCTACTGTGTTAGAGTACTTGCTACTGTGTTAGAGTACTTGCTACTGTGTTAGAGTACTTGATACTGTGTTAGAGTACTTGCTACTGTGTTAGAGTACTTTGCTACTGTGTTAGAGTACTTGATACTGTGTTAGAGTACTTGATACTGTGTTAGAGTACTTGATACTGTGTTAGAGTACTTGATACTGTGTTAGAGTACTTGATACTGTGTTAGAGTACTTGATACTGTGTTAGAGTAACTTGATACTGTGTTAGAGTACTTGATTACTGTGTTAGAGTACTTGATACTGTGTTAGAGTACTTGATACTGTGTTAGAGTACTTGATACTGTGTTAGAGTACTTGCTACTGTGTTAGAGTACTTGCTACTGTGTTAGAGTACTTGCTACTGTGTTAGAGTACTTGCTACTGTGTTAGAGTACTTGCTACTGGTTAGAGTACTTGCTACTGTGTTAGAGTACTTGCTACTGTGTTAGAGTACTTGATACTGTGTTAGAGTACTTGATACTGTGTTAGAGTACTTGATACTGTGTTAGAGTACTTGATACTGTGTTAGAGTATTTGATACTGTGTTAGAGTACTTGATACTGTGTTAGAGTACTTGCTACTGTGTTAGAGTACTTGCTACTGTGTTAGAGGTACTTGCTACTGTGTTAGAGTACTTGCTACTGTGTTAGAGTACTTGATACTGTGTATAGGTACTTGATACTGTGTTAGAGTACTTGTTTCTGTGTTAGAGTACTTGATACTGTGTTAGAGTACTTGATACTGTGTTAGAGTATTGCTACTGTGTTAGAGTACTTGCTACTGTGTTAGAGTACTTGATACTGTGTTAGAGTACTTGATACTGTGTTAGAGTACTTGATACTGTGTTAGAGTACTTGATACTGTGTTTAGAGTACTTGATACTGTGTTAGAGTACTTGATACTGTGTTAGAGTACTTGATACTGTGTTAGAGTAACTTGATACTGTGTTAGAGTACTTGATACTGTGTTAGAGTACTTGATACTGTGTTAAGTTACTTGATACTGTGTTAGAGTACTTGATACTGTGTTAGAGTACTTGATACTGTGTTAGAGTACTTGATACTGTGTTAGAGTACTTGATACTGTGTTAGAGTACTTGATACTGTGTTAGAGTACTTGATACTGTGTTAGAGTACTTGATACTGTGTTAGAGTACTTGCTACTGTGTTAGAGTACTTGATACTGTGTTAGAGTACTTGCTACTGTGTTAGAGTACTTGCTACTGTGTTAGAGTACTTGATACTGTGTTAGAGTACTTGATACTGTGTTAGAGTACTTGATACTGTGTTAGAGTACTTGATACTGTGTTAGAGTACTTGATTACTGTGTTAGAGTACTTGATACTGTGTTAGAGTACTTGATACTGTGTTAGAGTACTTGATACTGTGTTAGAGTACTTGATACTGTGTTAGAGTACTTGATACTGTGTTAGAGTACTTAGCAGCGTGTTAGAGTGCTTAACAGTGTTAGAGTACTTGATACTGTGATAGAGTACTTGATACTGTGTTAGAGTACTTGATACTGTGTTAGAGTACTTGATACTGTGATAGAGTACTTAGCAACGTGTTAGAGTACTTGATACTTTGTTAGAGTACTTAGCAGCGTGTTAGAGTAATTGATACTGTGTTAGAGTACTTGATACTGTGTTAGAGTACTTGATACTGTGTTAGAGTACTTGATACTGTGTTAGAGTACTTGATACTGTGTTAGAGTACTTGATACTGTGTTAGAGTACTTGATACTGTGTTAGAGTACTTAATACTGTGTTAGAGTACTTGATACTGTGTTAGAGTATTTAGCAGCGTGTTAGAGTGCTTAACAGTGTTAGAGTACTTGATACTGTGTTAGAGTACTTGATACTGTGTTAGAGTACTTAGCAGCGTGTTAGAGTGCTTAACAGTGTTAGAGTACTTGATACTGTGTTAGAGTACTTAGCAGCGTGTTAGAGTGCTTAACAGTGTTAGAGTACTTGATACTGTGATAGAGTACTTAGCAACGTGTTAGAGTACTTAACAGTGTTAGAGTACTTGATACTGTGATAGAGTACTTAGCAACATGTTAGAGTACTTAGCAACGTGTTAGAGTACTTGATACTGTGTTAGAGTACTTAGCAACGTGTTAGAGTACTTAACAGTGCTAGAGTACTTGATACTGTGTTAGAGTACTTAGCAGCGTGTTAGAGTACTTAACAGTGTTAGAGTACTTGCATAGTGTTAGAGTACAAAACAAAGTGTTAGAGAACTTGTCACAGTGTTACAGAACTTATCACAGTGTTAGAAAACTTATTACAGAGTTAGAGTACTTAAAACAATGTTAGAGTACTTATTACTGTATTAGAGTGCCTATCACAGTACTCTAACATAAGTTTAGAGTACTTTACACAGTGTTAGACAACTTAACACAGTGTTAGACAACTTAACACAGTCTTAGAGTACTTATCGACACTGTTAGAGTACTTAATGCTGTTATAATGCTTTGCAAAGTGTTATAGTACTTACCACTGCGTTAGAGTTCTTTTTACACAGTGTTAGAGTGCCTATGAAAGTATTAGAGTACTTAACACAGTGTTAAGGTTCATCAAAACGTGTTACAGTAAGTTAGGCAGTGTTAAAATGCACAATACGGTGTTAGAGTACAAAACATAGTGTTATAGTATATTACACAGCGTTAGAGTACACAGCACAGTGTTACAGTACACAGCGCAGTGTAAGAGTACACAGCACAGTGTAAAAGTACACAACACAGTGTAGGAGTACACAACACAGTGTTAGAGTACACCAGTACAGTGTTTAGAGTACACAGTGCAGTGTTAGAGTAATACAGCACAGTATTAGAGTACACAGCACAGTGTAAGCGTACACAGCACAGTGTTAGAGTACATAGCACAGTGTTAGAGTACACAGCACAGTGTAAGCGTACACATCACAATGTAGGAGTACACAGCACAGTGTTAGAGTACGCAACACATCATCTAACATTGTTTTGTGTACCCTAACACTGTGTTGTGTAGTCTAACACTGTGTTGTGTACTCTAACACTGTGTTGTGCACTCTTAACACTGTGTTGTGTACTCTAATGCTGTGTAATATACTATAACATTGTGTTGTGCACTCTAACACTGTGTTGTGTACTTTAACACTGTGTTGTGCACTCTAACACTGTGTTGTGTACTCTAACGCTGTATAATATACTATAACACTATGTAATGTAACACTTGTGTGCTCTAACAACGTCATATATACCCTAACACGAAGATGTGTACTCTAACACTGTGTTGTGTACTCTAACAACGGGATATATACCCTAACACGAAGATGTGTACTCTTACACTGTTCATTATTTTAATACTAACATTTACATTATCACTGTGTTGTATATTCTAACACGGGCATGTACTCATACACTATTGCGTACTCTAACACGGGCATGTACTCATACACTATTGCGTACTTTAACACGGGCATGTACTCATACACTATTGCGTACTCTAACATTAGCATGTATTATGTTTTATGTGCTCTAACACTAACACGTCTACTAACACTACCTTGTCTACTCTAACGTTGTGTTATGTACTCTAATAACTGCCATGTACACTAACACTGTGTTGTGTTCTCTAACACTGGCATGTACTCAAACACTGTGCTGTGTACTCTGACACTAGTATGTGCCCAAGCACTCTGTTGTGTACTCTAACACAGGCATGTACTCTAACATCTGCAAATTACTCCTTCTCATTTATATTAGTTAAATGTTTTCCGTACTAAACATTAAACATTAAGCAATTACTTACTGTATTCTCTCTCCCTTTCTCTCTCTTTTCTTTTATCCATTGTTTACTGGTGGTGACGCTGATGGTGGTGACGCTGGTGGTGGTGACGCTGGTGGTGGTGACGCTGGTGGTGGTGATGCTGGTGGTGGTGATGCTGGTGGTGGTGACGCTGCGAATGATGGTGACCTCAACCACTACTACTGATACTAATGCTGCTGGTGCTACTGCTGGTGACACTGCTGGTGACACTGCTGGTGACACTGCTGGTGACACTGCTGGTGACACTGCTGGTGACACTGCTGGTGACACTGCTGGTGACACTGCTGGTGCTACTGCTGGTGACACTGCTGGTGACACTGCTGGTGACACTGCTGGTGACACTGCTGGTGACACTGCTGGTGACACTGCTGGTGCTGTAATTTCTACGACAATCACCGCTGATGATGGTGTTTCTGCTGTGACTAACGACCCCTACTACTGCTGATGCTTCTGCTGTGTTTACGATATCTACCACCACTGGTGATTCCCCCGTGTCTACGACCTTTACCACTGCTGCTGCTGCTGCTGCTGCTGCTGTTCCTCGCTGAGCTCAGCGCTGGGGGCTGGAAACCCCGGGGAACCCCTCAGTCCCATTGTGGGTTCAGTGATCGGTGGGGTGTTGGCTGTGTTGTTGCTGTTGAGCATCGCCCTTGTGGTGGCCAAGTGTAAGGGACGCTCTTCCCACGAGGCCCACAGGTGAGTACTAGACCACTATAGCTGAGTACTAGACCCACCACTTGTGAGTACTAGACCCACCACTTGTGAATACTAGATCCACCACTTGTGAGTACTAGACCCACCGCTTGTGAGTACTAGATCATTTTTGAGTACTAGATTCACCATAGCTGAGTACTAGACCCACCAGAGCTGAGTACTAGATCTACCACCACTTGTGAGTACTAGGCCCACCAAAGGTGAGTACTAGACCACTTTTGAGTACAAGATTCACAACAGCTGAGTATTAGACTCACCACAGCTGAGTATTAACCTAACCATGGATGAGTACTAGACCCACCAGAGCTCAGTACTAGATCCACCATAGGTGAGTACTAGATCCACCACCACTTGCGAGTACTAGATCCACCATAGGTGAGTACTAGATCCATCACAGGTGTGTACTGATCCCGCAGAGGTGTGTACTGATCCCGCAGAGGTGTGTACTGGCCCCACAGGTGTGTACTGGTACACACAGGTGTGTACTGGCCCCACAGGTGTGTACTGGTTCCCAACAGATGTGTGCTGGTTTCCCCTCATATGTGTACTGGTCTACACAGGTGTGTACTGGTCCTCAAGAGGTGAGTCCTGGCTACAAACGGATGTGTAGTAGTTGTGTACTGGTGCACTATCAGGTGTGTACCGGTCCACTAAGAGGTGCGTATATGTCTACTAGCAGGTGAGTATTGGTGCACTAACAGGTGTATATTGGTTCACTAACAGGTGTATATTGGGTCACTAACAGGTGTATATTGGTTCACTAACAGGTGTATATTGGTTCACTAACAGGTGTATATTGGGTCACTAACAGGTGTATATTGGTTCACTAACAGGTGTATAGTGGTTCACTAACACGTGTGTATTGGTCTACAAACAGCTGTGTGTTGTTTCATAAACAGGTGAGTGTTAGATAACCACAACTGTGTACTGGCCAATCCCAGGTGTGTACTGGTCCCTCACAGGTGTGTACTGGTATCCTACTGGTGAGTTTTCCTCCTCTACTGGTGTGTACTGGGATCTGAGTCACCTCAGGGATACAGCGAGTCTGACTGGAAAAATTTTGGGTCTTCATCAGAGGGTACAAGTGATGAGGTGCTGGACTGGGGGCTGGGACAGGTAAGTTACTGAGCTGGGGGCTATGATAGGTAAGTTACTGAGCTGGGGGCTGGTACAGGTAAATTACTGTGCTGGGGTTGGGACAAGCTCGTTATTTGACTGGGGGCTGGGACAGGTAGGTTACTGTGCTGTGGTTGGGACTGGTTAATTACTGTACTGGGGTTGGGACCAGTAAGTTACTGTGCTGGGGCTGGAACTGTTACTAGTTATTTACTGTGCAAGGGGCTGGAATGGTTAGTCTTTGTGTTGGGGCTAGACTGGATAATTACTGTTATGGAAATATTGAGTTTTTTGCCTGGGGGTTGGGACTAACTAGTTATTGTGCAACAGGTTAGGACTAATTACTTATTGTGCTGTAAACAATACATTAATTACCTGCACATAGGAGAGAGGAGCCTACGACGACTTTTCCGTCCGACTTGGATAATTTACAAAGTCACACTAACCAGTGTGACTTTGTAAATGGTTCAAGTCTGACTGAATCGTCGTCGTAAGCTCCTCTCTCTTATGTACGGGATATTTGCGTATTATTCGAGCCGCGGGATTGTGCCTTTTTGTTCATTGTGCAGTACGTAGGTTAGGACTAATTATTGATTGTGTAGTAGATTGGGACTAATTAGTTATTGTGCTGGTGACTGTGACTAATTAGTTATTGTGCTGGTGACTGTGCCTAATTATTTATTGTGCTGGTGACTGTGAGTAATTAGTTATTGTACTGGTAACTGTGACTAATTAGTTATTGTTATGGTGACAGGGACTGTTTACTGTGCTAGGAGCCAGGCTGGTGTGGTACAGTCTACGATCTCAAGAGAATGAGGCAACAAGCGTATTAATTTGATTGCTTGTGCTCAGTTGCAAAATGAACGATATTAAATTAAAATTATTTTAATTATGTTAACTGGTCAATTCGAGTGGATTATTCAACTCAAGGAATGACGGAGGGTAAGTGCTCCGTCTGTTAATCAATAAAATGACACACTACTTTCGCAACCAAGTTGAGGTTTTAAAGATATTGAAGGTGCGCTCCTTTTTGTGTATCCCGATACCTATTAAGGATGAAAATATTGGATTCAATATTTTAATATGCCTTGTATAGCATTAAAAATAGGTTAGACAAGTTCAAGAGTGGGTGTGCAAGGATGTGACTTAGACATTGTGAATTCTGTTTTCTCGCTATAATGGTTCATGGATCTTGTCGTTGTTTTGCTCTGCGACTTGGCGTAGTCCTGTGGTCACGCTCGTGGCACGTGTCAAGAAGGCTGTTGATTCTTTACTCGGAAAGAGGATCGAGTCTCCAATGGTTTAAACAATTTCATACTGCTTATATATATATATATAATATATATATATATATATTATATATATATATATATATATATATATATATTATATATATATATATGTTGACGGCAGTGAAGGGACTTGAGCTAGAGTTCGTCACGGCCACGCTAGCTGGAGATTCGTCTGTAAAAACTTGCATTTGTGGTCACAGTGGTGCCTGTGCTAACCTTCCTATGGTGTAGAAATATACCTAGTTGGATGAATCTTATTGTGGCTAGCTGGTCTAGTGCCTAACGCGACGGGCTGGAGTTTTGAGACTCTATGACCGCGGGTTCAATCCCGGCCGGGGGTATGGTTTGTTTGCAATCGTGTCATTACGATTTCTTGAGTCATTATATAATAATATATATATATATATATATATATATATATATATATATATATTATATATATATATATATAATATATATATATATATATATATGTCGTGCCGAATAGGCAAAACTGGTCAATTAGCAAGAACTCATTTAAAATTAAGTCTTTTCTAAAATTTTCTCTTATACGTTTAAAGATATATTTTTTTCATTAATGCTAATGTAAAAATTTATAATTTTGCATCAAAAGAATTTTAGAAAACTTACCTAACCTTATTATAACAAGAACAATTTATTTTAGCCTAACCCAACTAAATATATTTTAAATTTGTTTACAATAATTTAATACTAAACAAACACAGTGAAATATATATTTTTTCGTTAGGTTCAGAATGATTTTAGCGAAATTATTGCATACATAAATTTTCGCTTGTCCTATATGGCAAGATGAACGTTGCTATTTAAGCCAAGATCGCAAGTTCTGCCTATTCGGCACGACATATATTTATAATATATATATATATATATATATATATATATATATATATATATATATATATATATATATATAAATATATACATATATATATATATATATATATATATATATATATATATTATATATATATATATATATATAATATATATATATATATATATATATATATATAGGTATAAACTTGCTTCAGGGAAAACTCAAGGTTGTCCCTGAAGCTGTTTGAAATTTTTTTCCTAAAGCCCCCTATATATTCTATATATGCTTTATGTAAAGACAAAATACATTGACAAATACATTGACAAAAACACAATAGAGAGTAAAACAACACAGATAACTCAGAGCTACATCTCGAATACTTCGTCCAGCTCCCCGGCGGTGGGCCGTGTGCCCAGAATGCTGCAGGCATTTCTCCTCTGGATCGCAACACAGAGTCTCTGAAAGAGAAAGCTGGCCGCCCTGTGGTCCTTGGTTTCTATGATGAATTTTTCACCAAGCTCTTTGAGGAACTTTAGAGCACACTTACTCCATGCCCCAAGGGTCTCTGACCCTATTGGGATGAAGTTATAGAAAGGGGGAAGGTCTTCATATTTGCGGGTCTTCTGGGTTTCCCTGTGGCTGGCAGCTCCACCCCCATCAGCTACGGAGTATGGCAAGTAGGTGTCTGCCAAATGTGGTGGTAAGGTGTAGTCCAGATAATTGTTTTCCCATCTTCCAGGGTAGCATAGTGGCTCCATCAGGACGCTTTTGCCCTCCCCAGACCTCTGATTTGGGGGTTTTTCCCCGTTGAGTGGGCAAAGGGTGTGGCGGGGTTCTCTTAAAAGAAAAATAAGATAAGTTTTCGTTCGGATTTTTAAACCCCGGGGGGTTACCCCCCAGGATAACAAAAAGAAAATAGTACGTCACGAAAAATGTCAACTTATTTCCAGTGGGGGTCCTCAATATTTTCCCCCAGGATGCGACCCACCCCAGGGAAAGGACAACAGGTGTAAGGAAACGCGCGAAATTTTTCACCCCCGGGAAATCGCCCCCCCCCCCCGGGCCCCTAGCGTGAAAAAGCTAGAGTTTTGGCCGCCAGGTCGTTGCCCCTCCTCGTGTTGGCATATTTCCCCTTTGATGGTGACGCACGAGACCATGAAATCCGAATTGATCAGCCGTCGCCCCGCCCCAAAAAACACCTATGCTCGGTGGGAGAGGGCGGCTAGGCGAAAAGGCAACACCAATCCCAAAGGTCTGTGGGTGAGTCGAGTGCCCCGGAAGGAATTGGGGAAAAGCTAGAAGGAAATCTCCCGAGGTGGGCCTTCACCGCCAGGAGCAAAAACTCCGTCCTTTCCTGAAGCGTTGATGAGCATTGTGTTGGCGACTTTTTCCCTGATCGGTTTGTACCAGTGGGGTGTTTTTTTTCTTTGGGAGGAGCGGTCTATGGAGGGTTGCAAGGGGTTCCACCAAAATTTCTTCTTCAGTAAACCTGGGGTTTGAGCTCCCACCCCGTCTTTCAAAAGTTCGGGGACGATCTTCTTGACTAAAGCACCGGAAACCAAAAACCCAAGAAGGAAAGCAGGTAAAGAAATTTTCATTGCTTTGCGCCCCCTATCCCCAGTCGCACTGGGAGGGTTGCCTGATCCCATTTCTGATCCTTGTGACAGGTTCAGTGCCCTTTTTAAAGGTTGATCTAGGTGTTTTCATCATATCGTCGGTGTTGGGTTGTCAAAAGGGTCGCACCCCCGAAGTAAATGAGTTTGGCATGTAAAACACCTTGTGAGGGAATAAAGGCATCTGGGGATCAAGCGTTATTCTTCCTCCCTTGTCTTCAGGTCTTCAATTTGTCCCTTTAGACAGTGTCGTGGAGGTGACCCAAAAGGTGTTCCCAAGGGGTTTTGTTGGACGGAATGGTTTGTAGAGACTTTCTGGAGGATTCTTTCAGGCACTGATTATTTCTTGGTTTTGATTTCACCTTTTTAGGGAATATATTATATATATTTATTTTATTTTTATTATATATTTATATATATTATATATATATATATATTCGTGCCCCAATAGGGAGAAAACTTCGACTTGGCTAATAGCAACGCTCTCTTTCCTATAGGACAACTAAAATTTGTGTATGAAAAATTTCACCAAAATCATTCTGAACCTAACGAAAACAATATTTTACTGTGTTTGTTTAGTATTAAATTATTGTAAAAAAATTTAAAAATATATTTAGTTGGGTTGGAAAAATAATTGTTCTTGTTATAATAAGGTTGGTAAGTTTTCTAAATCCTTATGGAGCAAATTAAAAATTTTTACATCAACTTTAATGAAATAAATATTCTTTAAAAGTTAGAAAAAATTTTAAAAAAAGGGGATTTAAATTTTTAAATGATTTCTTGTAATTGCCCAGTTTTACATTATATATATATATTATATATATATATATTTATATATTTATATATTATATATATATATATATATATATATATAATTTATTATATATACATGTATTATATTTATAATTATATATTATATATATTTATAATTTTATATATTTTTTAATATATATATTTTTTAATAATATATATCAAAAAAACCATCTGAAAGAAAGGAAATTCCAAGCGCTTTTTGTGATACTCACATTATAAAGGAACTATGAAAGTGAAGATCCGGGAAAAAGCTATATAAGGGTCCGGCCCACCTCACTTCAGACCCCACAACTTTTTTAAAACCGTGCGCGCGGGGGCCCAACTTTTTTGCATATTTTAAAATAAGTTTACTGTGATCTTTTTGCATATTATTATTATTATTTTAATATTTTATATATATATTATATATATTTATATATATATTATATATAATATATTTTTAAATATTATTTTATATATATATATTATATTATTATATATTATTATAAATAAACTAGTATGTGTCCCTGTTTTTAAATCCCTGAATTATAAATTTATTTCTTGTATTGATTAAATGCTTGATTTTTTAGTGCTTTACACATAAAATTTAAAATTTTCTAAAATTTTTAAGCGTGTAAATTTTTAAAAAAATTTCTCGTGGTTGTTTCATTATTCATTATATAAAGGTTCGGACTTAAATTTTTAAAATAAATGAGTGCTGTGTGATGAAAATATTGGGATTTTGAGATAGGTGTGTGTGTCAATGTAGTTGGACCGCCCCTTTTGTAGGATGGATGTAGCATGCGTATGTAGACTGTGATGGGTGATACAGGGTGTAGTGTATTTATGTTGGTGTGGGAAGAGCAGGTGTGATATGGACCGAGTTAAAAGTGTTTGGAAAAGCTAGTGCAGTGTGGGGGTGAATGCAGTTGGATCGTAGCAAGTGAGTGTGGTCGTAGCAAGTGCAGTGTGGTCGTAGTAGTGCAGTGTGGATCCGCAAGGCAGTGTGGATCGTAGCTGTGCCCCTGTGGATCGCAGCAAGTGCAGTGTGGATCGTAGCGAGTATTGTGGAAAACAAAAGGTTTAGAGCGGAAAAAAGGTGTAGTGGGACCGCAACAGGTCGATTTAAATGTAACAATGAAGTAAATAAGTATAATTGAAAGCTTAAAACAAAAAGGGCTTTGATTTTCGTTATGAAAATTGAAATGGGTTGAGGTCCCGGTATGTGTTTACAAAGGTAACGAAGAAAAAACTTCGGTATGAGATTTTTTAAAATAATATTTTTTCTCTGTGGAAATAATCGTAAAGAATTGATTGAAATGACCTTAACATTGGTGCTAAAATTCTTCCTGGGAAAAGGCCTTTGCGGGGGTAAAGGGCGACAAAATGCTGGGAGTAAAGGGCTAGTCCCCCTTGTTAAATTTATTATAAATAAAGAAGACTATATTGAAAAAGGGGTGTTTGAAAGGGTTAGATGGGTACGGATGAAAATGAAGTGGAAAAGGAAGTAGAGAAAGAGATCGTATTTAAGCCTACTTTAAGGTATTGGCTTAAGCCAGGGGGAGAATTGGCCCTGCCTCGCATGACCCAGTGGCCTGTGCAGGTTCCTTTCATTTTGTTCTAACACTACACGAAAGAGTAAATTATTTAAAAGTAAACAAAACTGGGAAAACAACCCCCCCAATATGTAGCTAAAGCCAGTATCAGGTCTGCAACAAAACTGTAAAACCAAAAAACACTTACTGGGGGGAAAAAAAAAATGAATAATGCGTTTAAACCAAGCATGTCCCGGGAGTGTAAAGGGTTTTGTAGACAAAAATCGGAGATCCGGATAACGGCAAAGAACGTTTAACGCTATCGAAACACCGACGCTCAAAAAGGCTCACCATCTACATGGAAACACGAGAAACCCCCTAGGAAATTTCCCAGAGCCAAGACATGCAATCGAAACAAATAACCCGGACATAGGAGAGAGAAACTTTCAACGACGTTTCGGTCCGATTAGGACTTGACTCTTTGTAAATGATTCAATCTTCACTATTGCGGGTTTTTTGTGTATTGTTCCCGTACGGAAAATTTTGTCTTTTCGTTCTTTTCAATCAAAAACGTGCCATTGCAGGGGAGATTTTAAAATGAAATTTCAGAATTAGCCACAAAAAATACATACAATGCACAACATATGAAAATGTAATGTGAAGAAATTAAAAACCCTACCCCCCCGGCCCCGGGTTGAACCCCCGGGGCAGAGAGCTCAAAAAATCCGCCCGTTTGCGTTAGCCCCTGACCAGCTAGCCACAAAAGATTCATCCAATGGTATATTTCTACACCATAGGAAGGTTAGCACAGGCACCTCTGTGCCACAAATGCGAGTTTTTACAGAGAATCTTTTCCAGCTAGCCCATGGCCGCCTCACGACCACCGAAAACTCTACGCCATCCAAGTCCCACTTCCACTGCGTCTATATATACAGAGTGATCCTCCCAAGAAATCGTAATGACCCGTTTGCAAATAAAAAACCATTACCCACGGCCGGGAGTTTTGGGCTCTATGACCGCAGGGTTCTATCCGGCCGGGGGCTATGGTTTATTTGCAATCGGGTCATTAACGATTTTATTGAGTCGTGAAGATAATTCTTCCCACCGAGGACTTTTTCGGTTCACACAGAGAAAACTAGAGATCCTGGAATTTACAAGAGGGATATAGCGTTCTGGGGCGGAGGAAGAGGATGAGTTACGTAGAGTCACATGTGAGTTGCAGCCAAGTGAGTTTATAGTGAATCACAGTATCAGGTATTGGGAGAATATGCCTGCTAATCTTCAAGTTTTAGCGAGGTTATTTTCCCAAATATCTGACGTGTAATTTGGACCGAATGCGTGGGAGAGAACACGCGTGGGAAGGAGAAACAGGCATGGGAGGGAACAGGCCGTGGAGGAGAAACTGGCGTGAGTGAGGAAGAGAGGAAACAAGCGTCTGGGAGAGGCAGGAACAGATGTGAAGAAGAAACAGGCGTGGAAATGATGATAAAAGCATGGGAAGGAGGAAAGGGAACAGGCTGTGGGAGAGGTACTGGTTTGACGAGGAGGAACAGGCGTTGGAGTGTAAACAGGTTTGGGATGATGTACTGATGTGGGAAGGAGGAAACAGATGTGGAAGGAGGAAACAGGTGTGTGGGAAGGGAGGGGGGAAACATTCATGGGAAGAAAGAACAGGTGTGGAAAATAGGACAGACGTAGGAAGAGAACAAATATTAGGGAGGAAAGGTGTGTGGGTGTTGAAGGAGAAGGAAAGCTACAGGTGTTTAGGGGGAAGGTGTGAAGAGAGGACAAGCATGTGTATTAAGGAGAAGTGTGAGAGAGAACATGTGTGGAAAAGTTTGGTAGATAGATAGATGAAGAAGGACGGTATGCAAAGGCGGAGAGAGGAGGGAGAACATAGTGTGATGTGTGGGACATTGTGTTATGGTCGAAATATGTGGAAGGCAGGTGTGGGGGGGGATGACAGGTGGGGAAGGGGTTGACAGGTGGGAAGAGAAGGAAAGGTGGGATGAGAACGACAGGGGGGATAGGAGAGACAAGGTGGAAAGGGAGAAGTAGTGGAGAGAAACTCGAGAAAACAGGTTAAGGCGGGAGGGGAACAGGTGTGAAGAATTAGTGTGGAAAAACATTGCAAAGGGAGGACAGGGGGGAAAGGGAGTGAGACAAGTGGAAAGGGAGGAGGCGAGAACGAGGCGAGAAAGGAGGGACAGGGGGAATTGGATCAGGACAAGTGGAAGGGAGGAAAGGTTGGGAGGTGGTGAGAGAGGACAGGTCTCAGGTAGGCTACAGTTTATTTGAGGGTGTGACAAAAATTATTTTGGGTTTGTGGATTTATAGGACCCACCTTGACAGGGAGTGCAGTAAGCTGCTATGGGGACGAAATTTTATATAGGTTCTAGATATGAAACTGTTGTGTTAAATGGAGGCTTTTAACTTTAGATTGTCGATTGACTGGTAACATTATGACAGGAAATTTTGGTATAATGTTTTTCTTGATCGATTCAGGATTGCTTTTTAAAACAGTTTGTGACGCAGAAACAACTAGAGGTCTCCAATCGGCATTGTTTTGGTTCATTGCCAACTATAATGATTTCTATAATTTATAATCGTGTGGTTAATGATGTGCTTTGGGAAAGCGATCACAAATCACTTAGTTTCAATATATCACGGAATTACCCAAATAACTTCATTCATGACTCTGCTTCAGATTTCCATTTGGCCGATTTCATGGACTGAGAAATTACCTGGGTGGGTTGAATTGGAATGACCTGAGTATGGGTCAGGTAGGTGGTGATGGTTGCCAACATAACGTTTTTCAGACTATAATTTTAGCTGCCCAGAATACAGGAATTAGATCTAACAAAAATGATTCCAAATGGATAAACAATAGATTAAAATAACTCATTGGTCAAAAGAGGGGATGGGCAGTTAAGAAATCAATATATTCAATTAAAGAGAGAACTAAAAAAGGGAATAAGAAAAGCAAAAAGAGATTATGAGGCTAAAGTCACAAGAGATTTGAAGACTAAACCAAAGAGTTCTTTCAGGTATACAGAAGTAAGATTAGGGACAAGATTGGTCCACTTAAGAGTAACTCATATCAGATCACTGTCAGTGATAAGGAAATGTGCAAACTTTTCAACACTGACTTCCTCTCAGTATTTACTTCGGAAGATACTAGATAAATTCCAGAAATAATAAATTATGTAGAACAGGACGTAAATAAACTATGCACGATTAGGGTAACTAGTTTCATGGTCCTCAGACAAATAGAGAAATTAAAACCTAACAAGTCTCCAGGCCTTGATGAACTATTTGCGAGGGTTTTAAAAGAATGTAAAGATGAACTTAGCAAACCTTTGGCTAATTTTTTCAACATATCACTACAAACTGGCGTAGTGCCAGACAATTGGAAAATGGCAATTCGTAGCCATCTTTAAATGTATAAATGGATTAATGAATCTCAACATGGTTTTACAAAGGGGCGTTCCTGCCTTACGAATTTACTAATTTATTTCACTAAAGTATTTGAGGAGGTAGATCATGGCAATGAATATGATATTGTGTATATGGACTTCAGTAAGGACCTGTCTCCTGCTTTGTATGCAGGCATTACATTAGCCGTTTTCCAGTAGAGTTCAACATCAGAGGCTATTGAGGAAAATTAAGGCACATGGAAAAGGAGAAATTTTTTCCTGGGTTGAGGCATGGTTGACAAATAGGCAGCAGAGAGTTTGCGTAAATGGGGAGAAATCAGAGTGGAGACGTGTCACAAGCAGTGTCCCACAGGGGTCAGTGTTGGGCCCTTTGTTGTTCACAATTTACATAAACGACATAGATGAGAGACTAAATAGCGAGATAAGCAAGTTTGCTGGTGACACCAAAATAGGCCGTCTAATTCATTTTAATATGGACATTAGAGTACATATGCCACATATAAACTAAATAATGTAGATCTTAATATTACTGATTGCAAAAAGGATATAGGAATTCTGGTTAGCAGTAATCTAAAACCAGACAACAGTGAATAAGTGTTCGCAATAAAGCTAACAGAATCCTTGGCTTCATATCAAGAAGCATAAATAATAGAAGTCCTCGGGTTCTTCTTCAACTTTGTATATCTATGGTTAGGTCTCATTTAGACTATGCTGCACAGTTCTTGTCACCGTATTACAGAATGGATATAAATGCACTGGAAAACGTACAAGGGAAGATGACAAAGTTGATCCCATGTATAAGAAATCTTCCCTAGTACCAAACTTGCACACGAAAATCACTCTCTCCGAAAGCAAAAGATTCGGCAGACGATGCAACATCCCCCCAATGAAAAGCAGGGGTGTCACTAGCACGCTAAGAGACACAATAAATGTCAGGGGCCCAAGACTGTTCAACTGCCTCCCAGCGTACATAAGGGGGATTACCAATAGACCCCTGGCTGTCTTCAAGCAGGCACTGGACAGACACCTAAAGTCGGTGCCTGACCAGCCGGGCTGTAGCTCGTACGTTGGATTGCTTGCAGCCAGAAGTAACAGCCTGATAGATCAGGCCGTTCCACCACGAGGCCTGGTCACAGACCGGGCCGCGGGGGCGTTGACCCCCGGAACTCTCTCCAGATTTATAGACTGAGGGCCCTGAATCTGCACTCTCCAGAAAGGCGTAGAATTAGGGGGATATGATTGAAGTGTATAAATGGAAAACAGAAATAAATAAGGGGATGTAAATAGCGTCCTAAAAATATCTAGCCAAGACAGGACTCGCAGCAATGGTTTCAAGTTGGAAAAATTCAGATTCAGGAAGGATATAGGAAAGCACTGGTTTGGTAATAGAGTTGTGGATGAGTGGAACAAACTCCCGAGTACCGTTATAGAAGCTAAGACTTTGTGTTGTTTTAAAAATGGGTTAGATAAATACATGAGTGGGTGTGGGTGGGTGTGAGTTGGACCTGACTAGCTTGTGCTAATAGGTTTGATGTCGTGCTCCTTCCTTAAGTGGATGTGATCTGGACCTGACTAGGTTGGATCAATGGGATAAGTCGGTAGGTGACTTGGACCTGCCTTGCATGAGCCAGTAGACCTTCTGCAGTATTCCTTCTTTCTTATGTTCATATGTAAGAAAGTGGGACAAGTGGTAAGGGAGGACAGGTTGTAGGGAGGACAAGTGGAGAAATAAGGGGATAGGTGGGAACGGAGACAGATGGGAAGGAAGGACAGGTGGGAAGACAGATGTGGAAGAAAAGAGATGGAGTGCAGGGACAGGTGGGAAGGACAGGAGTGAAATGAGATGATGAGCAAAACAAATGTGAGGGAGAAGAGGTGTAGTGGGAGGACAGATGTGATGGTGAACTCATGTGGTAAGATAACAGGTGTGGAGGGAAGACAGGTGAGGAGGGAGGACAAGTGTGGAGGGAGAGCAGGTGTGATGGGATGCCAAGTGTGGGAGAAGGCAGATGTGGAGGGAGGAAGGGAGGGCAGGTGTGGAGGAAGAACAGGTACTGAGGGAGGACAGGTATTGAAGGGGGCGCAGGTGTGGAGAAGATCAGGTGTGCAGGTAAGATAATGGTGGAGGGAGGATACGTGTGGAGGGAGGACATGTGTGGAGGGAAGACAGGTGTGGAGGAAGGAACATGTGTGGAGGGGAAGACAGGTGTGGAGGAAGGACATGTGTGGAGGGAAGACAGGTGTGGAGGAAGGACTATGTGTGGAGGGAAGACAGGTGTGGAGGAAGGACATGTGTGGAGGGAGACAGGTGTGGAGAAGGACTGTGTGGAGGGAAGACAGGTGTGGAGGAAGGACATGTGTGGAGGGAAGACAGGTGTGGAGGAAGGACATGTGTGGAGGGAAGACAGGTGTGGAGGAAGGACATGTGTGGAGGGAAGACACACATAGGAGAATGAAACTTATGACTACGTTTAAGTCCGTTTTGAACTTAACAGACCAAGAATGAACGAGGCAAGTGTTTTTTTCACGATTTGTCGTGCTGTTGGAGTGTGAGCAAGGTAACATTTATAAAGGGATTCAGGTAAACCGGTTTGCCAGATTTGACTCCTGGAAGTACACTGCCTGAACTCTGAAGGAGGGGTGAGTATATAAGATTTCAGAGGGTCATCTGAACCATACCGTCACCACGCTCTGACTAGAAAGTGATTGTATGAGTTACGGTTAAGTGATTTCTTCTTTTTGGGCTCATCCTACGTCGGTGGGAGATGGCCTGTGTGTTAATTGTTTTATATAATTATAACAAACCTTGAGTTAAATTACAAATGTAATCAAGAAATCTCTGTATTGTAATCAGAATACTGAATAATGATCTACATTTATTAATTACTATTATTACTCAAATATTTTCTTTGTTGATAGCAACATTTATACTCACGATAAATTTGTAATTTATGGTATATAATCATGGCTAAGATAAGATATAACTAGAATCACGATACAATTAGAACCAAGAATAGTTATCATAATAGGCAATATAGGACCTAATTATAGTGAATGTTGGATTTAAATGCAGTGATGATAGAGACACCGCAGTCCTCCCTACAGTTTGCGAGAGAGCGCCAGTAGTCCTGGGGATGCAGGCTACAAGTCCTGTGGGAAGGTAGACATCCGTCACGACTCCAGTGTCACCCACACCACCGACCCACACGATCACTCAGGCCTCGACCTTGTCACTGCCTCCCATGGTAAGTACTTTTCTATAACAGTTATGTGTATCCACAGACAGCGGCATTACTATTCTCTATGAGTTTAAGTGAGGCTACATCCGCATTGTGCAAGTATACTATGGTAGATATATATTACAGTGTACACACATAACCCGCACATAGAAGAGGGGAGCTTACAACGACGTTTCGGTCCGATTTGGACCATTTGTAAATGATCCAAGTTGGACTGAAACGTGGTCAAAAGCTCCCTTCGCCTATGTGCGGGTTATTTGTGTCGTATTCCAGTCACTGTATTTTGCATTTTTGTTATTTATATATTACAGTGTAGATACACCTGCAGTGTGTTTCTGTTCTATTCTAAGTGGAAATTACCACTATGAATATACCCAGAGTGTACCTTAGCCATATTATATGAAAATTACAATGAGGGGTTCACTGCAATTGTAGGATACCTCGTTTTGTAAGATTTCTTTTTATTTCGAAAACTTAAATACAACATCAGTGTACTGATACCCTAATTTACATGATAGCTGCATAGTGGGAACGAAAGTTAGTTGTGTTTCCGCATCATATTACATCACATAGGATGGGTAAAATACATAGATTTGAAATCTTTCCCTCTGACCTGGAAGAGGTTATATTGATGGAAGAAAGGCTAGTTATAGTAGTGGTAAAAGGGTCTATACGGCCAGGACCTGTATGACTGCAAATCTGGGGTTCACGGCCCACCCGGAGCTACTACCAAACCTCAACAACCAACCACTAGTGGGTGGTAGGCACTACTATTTGTCCTGGTGTAACCGAGAGGGAACTCATATCTGTTACAACCACTTCCTCTGACCCCAGTCAGTATTACCACCTCAGCCTTCCCATATCAGCTCCCTCCTTTCTCTTCTCTTCCTTCTTTCTCTTTCCTTCCTCTTCTCTTTCTTTCTTCCTCTCTTCCCCCTCCTATTCCATCCACCTCCTTCCCCTCCTCCCCATCTCAACCACTGCCATCACCACAACAACAACTATCACTACCGCCACCTCAAATATCGATACCACCGCCACAACTACCACCACCTCCACCACCCACTGTCACTACCTTCACCACCCACTATCAATACCTTCACCCTCCATCACATCCACCAATACAACCACCGCCAAAACCACCACTACTACCACTTCCACTACTAAGACAGTGCATGCACCACTACCACCTCTAAAAAAAACAATATGACAACTACCACTACCAGCACAACCACTAACATCACCTACCACCCATCCCTTCCTCAGATAAATTTGCAGTTACCAAGAGTGCTACGAATTTTTGATGTGGTCGCGTGCGTCTTCGTATTTGTCTCCCTCCTCCTTCATCCTCATCTTCCTCTTCCACGACAGCAATGTTTCAGTGTTACGACATATTCACTCTCTCCACTCTCTCGAGTATTATAATTTTTAAATATTTATTTTAAGTCACATGTTTATTTTAAGCATTAAAATGTTTATCATTATGTGACAACCTGTTCACTAATTTATTGATGCAAATCATTTGATATTTCTCAGTATATTGTTTAACCATAAAAATTAGTTAATATTTTAACACAATATGCCTCTCTTTGGCTTTTTTTTGGGGTTATCCTGGGTTATTATCCTCAATCGATGAATGACATTGTCATGCAAATTCTGAAATTATCAGCAAAAGAGGACAAGTTCTGTGGCTTACATCTCTGTTTATGTCAGATATGATAATGTGGAAAAGGAAGGGAGCGAGTACTGTACCTTGTGGAACAGAGCTTTTCACTGTAGCCGCCTCTGACTTTACTCAAGGGTAATATACCGAATTAACTCTTTTTCTATGTATTTACCAAGAGTCTCTCTCCTCTTTGAATGAGACTACCGGTCCTTTTTCCTAAAGTAAAATCTATTAAACCTCTGCACCTTGGATTCAAAACAATTTTTCCTTGTCTAAGACTACCGATAAAAGTTCCTGAGCATACCAAGAAAATTTCATATCTAAGAAAGGTTCGTGAGTGGAAATAGTATCAAATATGCAGGTCCTGGGAGGTCCACATCCAGTGCAGGTGTTCTCAAGGCTGTCTTTCGAGAAATGCACTCTCCATGCCTTCCACATAGACATTTTTACTCATAAGATTATCTTAACACTGTTTCCATCATATTAATTACCTCTTCACAATGGCACAAGTTTTTCTCTCTTTCCATTACTGTAACTTTTATAAAGTTTTAGGCTTATCTTTAAGGTGCTTCTTAGTTTGATCTTTTTTGAGATTTTTTTTTTGTGCTGCTCCATTTGCATTACAGTTCATTGTTTCTTCCTCATAAGGTTTGTCATAATAAATCACAGAACAGGTGGGACTTGAACCCACGGCAGGCGAGTCCTAAAGCTCACAGGCCAGTGCGTTAACCACTTGGCCAACTGTCTTTCTGTCTTTCTCAAGACAGTATACATTTTGTAAAAAGTAATGTTTAAAGGTCATGTAAATTTAAAAGGAAATGCGTGTTAATTATTTTAGGGGTGATGTATTTAGTACCCTAGAGTACCTTCCATAAAAGGTAATATTTTAAGGTAACGTGTTTCAAGAGAACGTTCACAGAAAAGTGAGAGAGGGATCAAGAAAAGGTTGTTGTGAAGATAACGTGCTACAAGAAAGTTCCACATTGTGATGTATGCTTTGTAAAAGCAGCGTGTCATGGTGTAATCAAAGGGATTGTATCATACAAAGGAAGTGGATTCAAGAAGTGTACTTCAAGCAAAGGTAATGCTTTCAAGAATGTCATTACTAAGGAGAGATATTTCAGAGTAGTCTACGTTTGCAAAGGTATCATCTGTTATCAATGGAAGGAGTTTTATGTTGTTGTATGATATACGGTAATGATGCCATCTGAAGGTAATTTTCCTGAAGGTGACGTATACAGTGTTTTAAGAGTGTATAAACTGGAAGTGATTAAGGTAATACATTACAAGGAAAGGTGTTTTGGAATGTGACTCAAGTTAATATATATTACAAAATAATATTCTGAGAGTACCTCTCTGAATAGGTAATGTGTTTCATGGTAATGTACAGTGAGGGTCAGGTGTTTCATGGTAATGTACAGTGAGGGTCAGGTGTTTCATGGTAATGTACAGTGAGGGTCAGGTGTTTCATGGTAATGTACAGTGAGGGTCAGGTGTTTCATGGTAATGTACAGTGAGGGTCAGGTGTTTCATGGTAATGTACAGTGAGGGTCAGGTGTTTCATGGTAATGTACAGTGAGGGTCAGGTGTTTCATGGTAATGTACAGTGAGGGTCAGGTGTTTCATGGTAATGTACAGTGAGGGTCAGGTGTTTCATGGTAATGTACAGTGAGGGTCAGGTGTTTCATGGTAATGTACAGTGAGGGTCAGGTGTTTCATGGTAATGTACAGTGAGGGTCAGGTGATTCATGGTAATGTACAGTGAGGGTCAGGTGTTTCATGGTAATGTACAGTGAGGGTCAGGTTGTTTCATGGTAATGTACAGTGAAGGTCAGGTGTTTCATGGTAATTTTACAGTGAAGGTCAGGTGTTTCATGGTAATGTACAGTGAAGGTCAGGTGTTTCATGGTAATGTACAGTGAAGGTCAGGTATTTCATGGTAATGTACAGTGAGGGTCAGGTGTTTCATGGTAATGTACAGTGAGGGTCAGGTGTTTCATGGTAATGTACAGTGAGGGTCAGGTGTTTCATGGTAATGTACAGTGAGGGTCAGGTGTTTCATGGTAATGTACAGTGAGGGTCAGGTGATTCATGGTAATGTACAGTGAGGGTCAGGTGTTTCATGGTAATGTACAGTGAGGGTCAGGTGATTCATGGTAATGTACAGTGAAGGTCAGGTTTCATGGTAATGTACAGTGAGGGGTCAGGTGTTTCATGGTAATGTACAGTGAGGGTCAGGTGTTTCATAGTAATGTACAGTGAGGGTCAGGTGTTTCATGGTAATGTACAGTGAAGGTCAGGTGTTTCATGGTAATGTACAGTGAAGGTCAGGTGTTTCATGGTAATGTACAGTGAAGGTCAGGTGTTTCATGGTAATGTACAGTGAGGGGTCAGGTGTTTCATGGTAATGTACAGTGAGGGTCATGTGTTTCATGGTAATGTACAGTGAGGGTCAGGTGTTTCATGGTAATGTACAGTGAAGGTCATGTGTTTCATGGTAATGTACAGTGAGGGGTCAGGTGTTTCATGGTAATGTACAGTGAGGGTCAGGTGTTTCATGGTAATGTACAGTGAGGGTCAGGTGTTTCATGGTAATGTACAGTGAAGGTCAGGTGTTTCATGGTAATGTACAGTGAGGGTCAGGTGTTTCATGGTAATGTACAGTGAGGGTCAGGTGTTTCATGGTAATGTACAGTGAGGGTCAGGTGTTTCATGGTAATGTACAGTGAGGGTCAGGTGTTTCATGGTAATGTACAGTGAAGGTCAGGTGTTTCATGGTAATGTACAGTGAGGGTCAGGTGTTTCATGGTAATGTACAGTGAGGGTCAGGTGTTTCATGGTAATGTACAGTGAAGGTCAGGTGTTTCATGGTAATGTACAGTGAGGGTCAGGTGTTTCATGGTAATGTACAGTGAGGGTCAGGTGTGTGAGTGATCAAGGAAACGTAAGAAGTTCCAGATTAGCTCTAAACAGTATAAGTGTCTTTTCTGTGAAGAAATGTTTTTAGAGTCATATCACGCAATTTTGTCAGTGTCTTGTCACCCCTCCAGCAGGAGTATTCCGAGGTTAACCGGTATTGATGCCACCTTAATTTACCATGTGTATTATCCTATGTGTTAGAACAACACTGTATGTGGTAACATTTGCTTTTCATATATTATTACTCTGACCAATGCATTTGTTTCATCATCAAATTATTTCTCGTATAGAGTTAAAAATTTTCTTGAACACACAAAAAAAAGGTTTAAATGGAGTATTTTTTCATTAATCTACTTTATTTCGTAAATATCTATTTTGAAAAACATGTACATTAATTGGAAGATTTTTTGTTAATCCATAAAATCACCATTAAGTTAAAGTTTCGACTCCACAGGTATCTTCTGTCTCTGGTAAGGGAGACCCCTAAAGTATCTCTGCTTCTTTTCTGAGGGTACATATCACGTCTTAATTTACTATTCTCCCACTTGCAACCGAATCTGACAGAGAAAGAAAATGTGCCTGATTTTTCTTCTTTTCATATTTTCGATTTTAGTTCTCTTATAACTCGATAAGACCATTTCAGCATCAAATTTTTAGAATATTTTTTGTACAGTATGGAGGAGCAAATTCCTGGAACAATTGGCTTGTTCACGTGCTCTACGATCAAAGTTGTTGAACCCATTTGCAATATCCTGGGATGGCTCGAATAACTCCCAAATCCCTTAGTTGTTATTGATTAAATACCACTCGTTCGTGGTTACAATAATGTATATACTGCTTGTGGAGGCTAGTACACTAAACGGGGAGTAGAATGAAATTAGCTCAGAGGCACCCACACCACCGTATGTCCTCGGATCAAGGTAAAACAGCTAGCTCTGCTGGGTGCTTGATTCTTGTAGGATTGAGTGGTCCTGTGGGTTAGAATGTCATGTGATTTTTGCTCACCATGAGGCGGGCCAAAACGACATGAGTTCGAGTCCTCGGTTTGTCGCAGTGTTGTTATTGATTAAATACCATTCGTCTGTGGTTACATATATATATATATATATATATATATATATATATATATATATATATATATATATATAAAATATAATATATATATATATATATATAATGTGCTTACAATTATTCAAGCACGCGCAATATTCATGAAAAAAATTGAAAGAACTTCACATAACTTAAGAATAAGTTGAGATCACAGCTGAAAGTGTGAGATATAAGATTTTTAAGTTAAAAGGTAACTTAGAGAGAATGAAACACGAAGCAAAAAGGAAACGTGAGATTTGTGTCATATGGATGAAGAGGGTTGGTAATGGGAGAGTAAAACACAGAGGGGAAAGACACCGTATAATAAGACTATGAACAGAGCACCTGGTTCGGAAATGGAAGTGTAGGATAGGGAAGTAAGGGAGACGAGGAGTGAGACCTGGGTGAAAGCATTACTAAAGAATTAGAAAGCAGTTAGCAGAAGCAAAAAAATATATATATATTGGTAAGGAGGGGAGATAAATGGGAAGAATAGATGGATTGATGACTGTGAGAGAAGGAAAGACATGTGAAGGAAGAGATGGAAGACTGAGAGAGTGAGGATAAGGTTGAAGTTAGAGAATGAGAGGTTAAACAAAAAAAAGCCAGTAAATGAGAGAATAGTTAATTACACGTGAGAGAAAGAGAACGATATGAACAAAGAATTTTGAAAATGAAAAAAAAATGAAGAAATAAATAATGCGTAGAGTAATTAGTAAGGGAATGTATAATAAACGAAATCTAAAGAGATATAATAAGAGCTTTGTAAATACAGAATTGAGGAAATGAGAGATAAGCAGAGGCAAAACAGACAAAAAAAGTAAGATAGGTGCAGGTGCAACTGTGAGAAAGAATAACAGTAAGAATTTCGATAAAACAAACCAGGCAGAAATGAAGGAGGAAAAAACGGGAGAAACATCAGAGAAAGAAGCTTAGATATGAAGTAAGAAAGAGAGATGAAGATAAATAGGAGCTCCTGCGAGGCTGGAGGCGAGAGGAAGATGAAAGAGGCGCTAGATAGCATCTAGTAAGAGAGGAGACAGGAACAAAGGAACATTTAGAGATATGAGTGCGACAGATGGGAGAGAGACGAAGATGTAAAGAGGAACCTGGATTGAGAAAGCGATATTGATGGTCCTGATACAGAGGGAATAGGAGGCAGGAATGTGGGTGATTTAGAAAGTAGAAATTAGAAGGAGAAGGAGGAGGCGAAAATGAGGAGGGTAAAGAAGAGACAGAAATGAAAAATGAGGAAGGAGGCAGTAATGTGGATGAGGAATAACGCAAGAATGCGAAGTGAATGATATATATCTTTTCTGAAACCACTGGTACTGACTTGGCTCTTTCTCCATCGCTTGTTCTTGATAACTTTTATATAGAATTTTTCGAAACCGTTTTATTTCTCACTGTTAATGTACGTCCTTCTCTTTGACTTCCCTGTGTGGATAATGTCTGGCCACATGACTAGTCTCTGTCAACCAGTCATTGATGTTCGTCACAATATTGCTGCGTCTATCAAGTTCATAGGTAAATGGGGAATCTAACTTCTACTTTCTTTACTAGATGTTCATGTTTGCTATGACAGGCTTAAATTTGTATTATTCAACGCAATGTTATACAGAGTGGCGTATAAGTCACTACGCTAATTATCACTGCGCCATCTGTCAACACAAGAACTCTTGGTTCTTCCTCCAATCAGAAGATTTATGATCGTTTTCTCCACTCTTTTCTCTCGGTTTAGTTATCGTTTTATTTGTAATAAGCTCTGTTTACTTCTGTGATATACGTGCTTTCTTCTCTCTTAAACCCACTTCTGATACACTTGTTGTAATTTGCTTTACCGATTTTTGTAATTTACAAAATTTTAATCACACCTTCTCTCCACTAGGTAGCATACTTACACTTCTTCAACCTTATTCACTTCACGGGAATATGCCACTGATGCTCTTGGTGTCTGCTCCACCTACTGCTCCACTTACCCTCTCCACCTACTGCTCCACTTACCCTCTCCACCTACTGCTCCACTTACCCTCTCCACCTACTGCTCCACTTACCCTCTCCACCTACTGCTCCACTTACTCTCTCCACCTACTGCTCCACTTACCCTCTCCACCTACTGCTCCACTTACCCTCTCCACCTACTGCTCCCCCCTTACCCTCTCCACCTACTGCTCCAAATTACCCTCTCCACCTACTGCTCCACTTACCCTCTTCAACCTACTGCCCCCACTTACCCTCTCCACCTACTGCTCCACCCTTTCCCTCTTCACCTACTGCTCCACTTAACTTTCCACCTACTGCTCCACTTACCCTCCCCACCTACTGCTCCACTTACAATCCACCACCTACTTATCCACTTACCCTCTCCACCTACTGCTCCACTTACCCTCTCTACCTACTGCTCCACTTACCCCCCTCCACATACTGCTCCACTTACCCTCTCCATCTACTGCTCCACTTACCTTCTCCACCTACCTCCACTTATTCTCCCCACCTACTGCTCCCACTTACCCTCTCCACCTACTGCTTTCCCCTTACCCTCCCCCACCTACGCTCCACTTACCCCCCCCCCACCTACTGCTGCAATTACCCTCCCCACTTACTGCTTCACATACCCTCTCCACCTACTGCTCCACTTAAACCCCCTTTCCCTCTACTGCTCCACTTACCCTCCCACCTACCTCCACTTACCCTCCCCACCTACTGCCTCCACTTACCCTCCCCACCCACTGCTCCACTTTCCCTCTCCACCTACTGCTCCACTTAAACCCCCTCCACCTACTGCTTTCCCCTTACCCTCTCCATCTACTGCTCCCCCTTACCCTCTCCACCTACCTCCAATTACCCTCCCCACCTACTGCTCCACTTTAAACCCCCTCCACCTACTGCTCCCTTACCCTCTCCTTCTACTGCTCCACTTACCCTCTCCACCTACCTCCACTTACCCTTCCCACCTACTGCTCCACTTACCCTCTCTACCTACTGCTCCACATACCCTCTCCACCTACTGCTCCACTTACCCTCTCCGCCTACTGCTTTCCCCTTACCCTCTCCAACTACTGCTCCACTTACCCTCTCCACCTACCTCAAATTACCCTCCCCACCTACTGCTCCACTTACCCTCTCCACCTACTGCTCCACTTACCCTCTCCATCTACTGCTCCACTTACCCTCTCCACCTACCTCCAATTACCCTCCCCACCTACTGCTCCACTTACCCTCTCCACCTACTGCTCCACTTAACCTCTCCCCATACTGCTCCACTTACCCTCTCCACCTACCTCCACTTCCCCTCCCCACCTACTGCTCCACTTACCCTCTCTACCTACTGCTCCACTTACCCTCTCCACCTACTGCTCCACTTACTCTCTCCATCTACTGCTCCACTTACCCTCTCCACTTACCGCCACTTACCCTCCCCACCTACTGCTCCACTTACCCTCTCCACCTACTGCTCCACTTACCCCCCTCCACTTACTGCTCCACTTACCCTCTTCCACCTAACTGCCTCACTTTCCCTCTCCATCTACTGCTCCACTTACCCTCTCCACCTACTGCTCCACTTACCCACCCCACCTACTGCTCCACTTACCCTCTCCACCTACTGTTCCACTTACTCTCTCCACCTACTGCTCCACTTACCCTCTCCACCTACTGCTCCACTTAACCTCTCCACCTACTGCTTCACTTACCCTCTCCACCTATGCTCCACTTACTCTCTCTACCTACTGCTCCACTTACCCTCTCCACCTACTGCTCCACTTACCCTCTCCACCTACTGCTCCACTTACCCTCTCCACCTACTGCTCCACTTACCCTTTCCACGTACTGCTCCACTTACTCTCTCCATCTACTGCTCCACTTTACTTCTCCATTAGACTGGAGAAGCTAGTCGCTGTGTTTCTGGCTTCAAATATACAAAAGAATTATTGGCCTTCCTGGGTCTACCACCACTCTTACCTATGTGTGGCTTATTTTTTTATTTTTCCCACTACATCACTGTTTCTTTCATTCCTTATGGGTAGTTAGAAAAAAGGCTGAAACAAAGACAGAAGGCGGAGGAAGGAGAAGTGAGAAGGGAGGGAGGGATGGAGGATGCATTAATGATGAGTGAAGAGGTTGGCAGATGTGATGAAGTAGGCAGGAATGAGGAAGGAGGAAAGCGGTAGAAATAAAGATTTAAGGGAAGAGGCAGGAATGAGGAGGGTGAAAGGGGGCATTGATAATGAGTGAAGAGGTAGGCAGAAAAGAAGAGGGAAGGAGAAACCTTAAATGAAGGGGCAAAAATGAGGGTGAGAAAGGAATAAGGACGGTGGAAGGAAGGAGGCAGAAGTGACAGTAAGAGAGGAGCAAGGGAGGAGAAGTGAGAGAGGAGGCAGGGATGAGGAAGGAGGGAAGAAGTGGAGAAGGCAGGAATAAGAATAAAAAGTGCGAAAAATGGAGTAAGGAGGCAGGAATAAGAATCAGTAATGAGGTAAAAATAGAGTAAGGGGGCAGGAATGAGGTAGGAAAGGCGAGGTAGGAGGGAGAGTTAATGAGGAGGCAGAAATAATGAGAATGAAGAAAGAAAGAGGGATGAATATGGGTGGAAGAGGAGACAAGAACAGGGGAGGAGGCACGACCAGGGAGTAGAGACAGAAGAGAGGGATTGAGGGAGACACAGAAAAAAAATAGATAAAGGAATAAAAGAATCCACAATACTCTGACTGAAACAATATTCACAAATAATAACTTGCACAATTAACAACTTATTGAACC
This sequence comes from Cherax quadricarinatus, assembly GCF_026875155.1. Classification (NCBI taxonomy): domain Eukaryota; kingdom Metazoa; phylum Arthropoda; class Malacostraca; order Decapoda; family Parastacidae; genus Cherax; species Cherax quadricarinatus. The sequence goes on along the minus strand of NC_069474.1, from coordinate 11,524,995 downwards.
AAGTTGGACCGAAACGCAGTGATAACTTTCAGTCTTCTATGTTCGGGTTATTAGTGCCAGGAAACACAGTTTAATGTAACATACAACAACCTAAGCCTCTCATTCAACAAAGTTTTTAACAAGAACATCCAACACAATCTAACATATTAACCAAATTTCACTAGTTCAATATATACCCGAAAAAACAATATATACCCGAAAAAACAATATTATATTTTAAAGCTAATTAAATATACCATACGTCTATAACATAAATATATATATATATATATATATATATATATGCAAGGAATTCGCGAGAGCATGCGAAATATACACAAACACTGATCTCTGGCTGAAGGAGACTCGAACCTACGAACCTTAGGACAAGGTACGCAGTGCTTTACCAATCTACCCACACAATCCAGTGTGGGTAGATTGGTAAAACACTGCGTACCTTGTCCTAAGGTTCGTAGGGTCGAGTCTCCTTCAGCCAGAGATCATATATATATATATATATATATATATATATATATATATATATATATATATATATATATATATATATATATATATATATATGCATATATGCAATAAGATCACAGTAAACAGTTTTCTTCTGCACTGATCAAGTCCCACAAGTTAAAAATTCGACTTAATTTTTTAAAAAAAATTTTAAATGCACAAGTTCTGTCCAAGTCTCTTTTACCCAATAGACTCCTTGACATGAGAGATCGTCCTTTTGATGATTTTATGAGAATTATTCTTCAGAAACATATTGAAATAACTAAAATACAGGAGAAGGGAGCATTCAAAATATTGAGAAACAAAAAATACTCTTTTAATCAGGCCATTCCATCAGAATGGAAACACAGTATGTTGGATCATTGCTATAATAAACTCAGAAGAATTTGTAATGAACTCAAAAACAAACTACAAAGAAAATTAGACATTTTAATTGAAAATAGTGATTGGACAAAGCATGCTAATAACAATTTTGTAATTAACTTATCAGATGAAATTTTAGACAAAAATACAACTGCTGCTCTAGGTTTTGGTGCTCTAGGTTTTGGCCTAAGTTTTGCAACTTCAAAAAAACTTAATAATGTTGAAATTGCAAAAGCCTTTTGTAACTTTGAAAAATTTTCTGATTTATCCTCTGATGAAATTAATATTAGTAAAGGAATGGTATATAGCTCTATGTTAAAACCAAACATTCCCAATTGCCCTCAAAGATTCTTTAAGTCTTATGATACACTTAATAACAATAAAAATTTGCGCCTTACTAAAGCAGACAAATTAAATGCAATAGTAATTATGAAAGAAAATGATTACCAAGAAAAAATGAATAATCTCTTAGATGATACTGAAACCTATTCTAAACTTAGGAAAAATCCCCTAGAAACCGTTAACAGCAATTTCAATAAAACAATAAAACTACTACTGAAAGGCAAAGATGAATTAGTCAAACAATTTACTTCCACTAATCCATCTTTACCTTACATGTATGGACTAATAAAAACACACAAACCAGGGAATCCAGTCAGACCAATTATTAGCTCCATAGGGTCAGTTTCATATATTTTATCCAAATGGCTTGTTGATATTTTGAGCCCAATTGTTGGCAAAATTTCTAACTTTAATGTTAAAAACAACATAGACTTGGTTGATAAATTAAGCTCCTTGACTGACTTAAATGATTTTAACATGGTTAGTTTTGATGTTACTTCCTTGTTTACGAAAGTTCCTGTTGATGATTTATTAAGTTTCTTATCTGAAGAACTCGTTAACTATGATTTACCAATGCCAGTTCCTACTATCACTAAACTTATTAAACTTTGCATTGCTGATGCAAAATTTATATTTAATGATACGTTTTACACTCAGAAGTTTGGTATGGCAATGGGAACTCCTCTTTCACCTGTTCTTAGTAACCTATACATGGAATTTTTTGAAACAAGGTTGCTTAACACAATCCTCCCTAATAGAGCTAAATAGTTCAGATATGTTGATGATATTTTGTGTCTTATGCCCAAAAATGTAGATATACACCATTTCCTTGGAAAATTAAATAGCTTAGCCCATTCTATAAACTTTACTGTTGAGTTTGAAGAAAATAACTCATTGCCTTTTCTAGATGTTTTAGTTATTAAGGGTAATAATGAATTCAAATTTAAAATTTACAGAAAACCTAAAAATAACTGTTCCTACGTCCACTATTATTCCTCGCATCAAGATAGAGTCAAACTGTCTGTTTTCTCATCAATGTTTTTGAGAGCTTTACGAATTTGTAGTCCTGAGTTCATAGATGAGGAAATATCCAAAATTTATGAAATAGGTAATGATTTAAAATACCCAAGAAATGTAATTGATAAATCTTTTAAAGTTGCTAGAAATACTTTTTACAATCCAAAAAGGGACAACCAGCCTTATTCAACTAAAAATATTTTGGTTCTCCCTTACCATGAAAACTTGGTTGATATGCCTTCGCTTCTTAAGACTTTTAATATTAAAGTTGTATTCAAAAATCTTGATACAGTAAAAAAAAACTTTTGTTAAAGAATTCCCCCCAAAATGCTGATGGATGTGTCTATAAGATTCCTTGTAAAATTTGCCATGAAGTTTATTACGGTCAAACTGGTAAAAATCTCGGACTAAGATTAAAACAACATAAATATAGCATTAGAACTGGACAAGATTCCAATGATCTATTTATTCATGTAAGAGATTTTAACCATCCAATTGATTTTCAAAAAGTTGAGAAAGTAGTATCAAGCAAGTCCATGGTCGACAGGAATATAATTGAATCTTGTTCCATAAAAAGCAGTTTTGACAATAATATGAATATTTCCTTTGGTTTCTATAAATTAGATCCATTTATAATTAATAGAATTTGGAAAAAATTTAATAATACACTGGACAAATAATAATTTTTAAATTTTCTTGGGTAGAATAGTTTGTTGGTGAGTTGTGCAAAGGACCTATCCAGTTAGGTCGGCGCGCGTCAGGTGTTTAACCGTTGTGGGATCTGATAGTGAGGTGTTGGCCAGACCCCTTATATACCTTCCTTGGATGCTTTACTTTCATAGTTCCTTGATAATGTGAGTAGTCACGAAAGCGCTTGGAATTTCTCTATTCTTTCAGAGTGGTTGTTTTGCATAATATATATATATATATATTATATATAATATATATATATATTATATATATAAATATATATATATATATATATATATATATATATATATATAATATATATATATATATATATATATATCGTATTTACCATGGTGTAAACTAGAAAATGTCGGCTCCTGGTGAATTGGATAACTTGTAAATATTGCTTAATTTAGAGCTTTTGCTACAGTGGAACTACCACTGCTCTCTTTAAAATGTGAAAAAAAACTCCGTTGTAAAGTAGTGGTGAGCTTTACCCACACGAGGGAGGCAATGATTCCCTAATACATAAACAACCCACTCAGAGGAGAATGAAATTTGTGACTACGTTTCGGTCAGACTGAAGCATGAAGGGAAGGGAGCCAGTATATTTACGAGAGACGGTCGGTGCCAGGAGAAGGAGAGGAGGTTATGGCGTAATGGAAGAAGTAGTGGTAGAGGTAATGGTGATGTTATTAGTAGTAGTAGTAGCAGCAGTAGTAGTAGTAGTAGTATTAGTAGCAGAAGTAGTAGTAGTAGTAGCAGCAGCAGAAGTAGTAGTAGTAGTAGCAGCAGCAGCAGCAGCAGCAGAAGTGGTAGTAGTAGTAGCAGCAGCAGCAGAAGTAGTAGCAGTAGTAGCAGCAGCAGAAGTAGTAGTAGTAGTAGCAGCAGCAGCAGCAGAAGTGGTAGTAGTAGTAGCAGCAGTAATAGTAGTAGTATTAGTAGCAGAAGTAGTAGTAGTAGTAGCAGCAGCAGAAGTAGTAGTAGTAGTAGCAGCAGGAGCAGCAGAAGTGGTAGTAGTAGTAGCAGCAGCAGCAGAAGTAGTAGCAGTAGTAGCAGCAGCAGAAGTAGTAGTAGTAGTAGCAGCAGCAGCAGCAGAAGTGGTAGTAGTAGTAGCAGCAGTAATAGTATTAGTATTAGTAGCAGAAGTAGTAGTAGTAGTAGCAGCAGCAGAAGTAGTAGTAGTAGTAGTAGCAGCAGCAGCAGCAGTGGTAGTAGTAGTAGCAGCAGCAGCAGAAGTAGTAGCAGTAGTAGCAGCAGCAGAAGTAGTAGTAGTAGGTAGGTAGGGTAATAATGGCAGAGGTGGCAATAAGAAAGGAGCAGCGATAGTGACACACAGAGAGAGTGTCGTGTTAGCGAGGGTCGTCTGACGACTCGGCGACGAAGATTCAGGCTGGCGAACCTTTGTATTAGTTTTTATTAAGTGTTCATTATTGTATAATAACCAGTTTTAGCTAAGAAAAGCAGTTCTAGATTAAAGAAATTAATAATAACAGATGTTAGAATTTTACACATTCTGTTAATAATAGAAGTTAATAACCCTTTATTTTCCTCATGCGATGTTAATTAGCGTTGTCCAGTGCGGAGTTACCCTATAGACAGCCTATGGCTGGCAGTTGACGCCGAAATTTCATAATTAGGCGGCCTAAAGTGCCGGCGCGCCTTAATTTAGCATAAATTCGAGGATAAAAATAATAGGAAGCAGCCAGGACTCAATGTAAATTAAGTGATAACACTCTTGTTAATAAACCAGAATAAATTAGACAGGCGTTAATTAAGGACTGCAGGGGAGTGTCGACGATTTATTGAGCGACTCCTCTATCAGCAGCCCTGGGCGGCACCACTTCGTTGCCAGACACAACATCCCACATCAACATTATTATTAATATAATCAAGGGGGAAGCACTAAACCCGGAGGATTATACAGCGCCTGGGGGGGGGACGTGGAAGGCATTCAGGCTTAATTCGGGGAACTGGAGCACAGATCCAATTCCCTAAATAAAGAGCCCCTCACCAACATCAAGGAACCTTCCTTGAGGGGCCCACATCAACAGCCCTGGGC
>NC_069474.1:11497517-11517517 GCF_026875155.1 Cherax quadricarinatus | reverse complement strand
CCAAGAAAGCTTCTGGGACTGTGGGAAAGCAGTAGGGTTACAGCTAATGCCACTGACGCAAACAATTTGCCGAAGTGGTATCTGTGAAATTTTCCCATTGGAAGTTACTTAGCTTAGTAGCACGTGCTACATGCCAGTACCACGGGTCGAGTTTCTGTCCGTTTTCTGTATATTCTCAAATTATTCTGTTTTTACCGGTATTCTGAATACCGGTACTAAGGCTACTGTTGGTGGTACCCGCAACTTCTGTACTGTAACTGCTCTTTTTGGTACCCTCAGCATTCGTACTTAGGTTTCTGTTTCTGGTGCAATCAGCACCAGTACTCAGGTTTCTGTTTCTGGAACCCTCAGCAACAGTACTCAGGTTTCTTTTTCTGGTACCCTCAGCACCAGTACTTAGGTTTCTGTTTCTGGTAACCTCGGCACCCGTACTCAGGTTTCTGTTTCTGGTACCCTCGGCACCAGTATTCAGGTTTCTGTTTCTGGAACCCTCAGCAACAGTACTCAGGTTTCTGTTTCTGGTACCCTCAGCACCAGTACTTAGGTTTCTGTTTCTGGTAACCTCGGCACCCGTACTCAGGTTTCTGTTTCTGGTACCCTCGGCACCAGTACTCAGGTTTCTGTTTCTGGTAACCTCGGCACCAGTACTCAGGTTTCTGTTTCTGGTGCCCTCGGCACCAGTACTCAGGTTTCTGTTTCTGGTAACCTCGGCACCAGTACTCAGGTTTCTGTTTCTGGTACCCTCAACACCTGTGCTGAAACTTCTCTTGTTGGCACCGTCAAACACTAGTACTCAGGCTTCTGTTTCTGATATCCTCAACACCTGTATTGAGATTACTGCTGTTGGCACCCTCAACACCAGTACTCAGGCTACTTTTGCAAGTACCATCAGCACTTGTAAGCGGCTAATTTTAGTCACCTTTAGCATACAAAAATTTGTGAATTCTAAGGTCAACGTCTGTAAACATCTTAAATAAACTTAAGCTTCTTTGATGAGTTAGTTGGTGTGAAATTACTAAGACTTGTTGAGCAGTGAGTAGACTCGCTAATGACATGTGGAAGCCAAGTTAACAAACAGCAAGAAATCAAGGCAGCTTTCGGATATGGAGCGGTTCATTGGTTCTAACACTCTGTACACTCTATACATATTTAAAACAGTTGAAAGTTCCTAGTTCTATATACACAGCATATATCTGGTTCCCTTTAAAATGATAATTTAGTAGACAGTAATGAATAATAAAGTATTGTAGGTCACGCCTAAATAAAATAATAGAAAAAAAGAATCACACGTCGATTTTAAGTAACAAAGCAGACAATACGCCTCAGTTCTTCTCTTCAGAGAAGAAATCAGTGTGGACCATCGGCTTAGGAAGTAGACCCCGTTGCTCCATTCTTGCCGATCATTTCTATTTCGAAGGGTCCTTTGAGGGAGGGGAGAGGAAGAAAGGTGCCTTCATGGCGGCGCAGGGCTCTTGATGTAAGGGCTTAGGGCTAGCCTCTTCTTTTGATCAAACTTGATTAGGTAGCACTCCCCAGGCGCTGAATGACTTCTCGGGCTTAACTCCTCTCAGTAAATGTAATAACAATGTATTTGAAACTACAGTAAGATCAAGTAGCCTGACATGCGCAACCCCACCTGCTCATTCTCTTACACTGTGCAGTCTTACCAGCTCAGGCACCGCAGTCACGCACAATTTATAGTAATACATATATCAGAATAGCGCTTCCTTGCCAGTAGGAAATGAAGATATAGATGTGATATATGTATCACTTGGTCTGCCTTGTGTTATGTATAGTGTCTGTTCTTCAGCATTCCTTACTAGGTCGAGGTGAAATTTAATCGTTAGTGCATTACCTCACTGGGTAATGTAATGCAATGATTTTTTGCACCAATTATTTTTTCCTATAATGAAGTTTGTCTAGTCATACGAGTTCCGTTATGCCACGTAGAACTTTATATTAGAATAGAGCTTTGTCAAGGTATATAATGCTTTAAAAACTCTTACAGAGGTTACAGTAAATACGCTTCTAAACTCCTGGAAGATACTTATATAAGCATACTACTCCTACCAATAGAGATAAAACAAATAGAATAACTTTCGTAATAAAACTTGTTCTGCGGCTTGTGTCTTTGTTTTCATACTTATGAGCAAGTACAATCTAATTTACCTATATTGATCGCACTTGCAAACGGTTTACTGGGTGATATTGCAGCTCTGCACATCATTAGTTAGGATGTGAATAAATGGTTTACAAAACCGACACGTTGATGGATGAGACACATTTGCAACATTTGGGTATCTTTCTTCTGGAAACGTATCACAACACAGCGACTTCTTCAGTCCAATGCAGAAAACGGTGGAATAAGAGGAGGAGTTTGAGGTAATCAGACCCTTGAGTCGATGCGTTCAGTCCATCAATCTTGCGAAAAATGCAGCATATTAGCGGAGATGGAGATTATATACTCAAGACAGACAAGGTGGAACAGTGGTAGGAGCAGTCACCAGAGAACAAAAAAACTAGTGGAAGTAGGTCATGTCTATAGATTAGACAAATTTTTAAGAACCCATGCATATATATATATATATATATATATATATATATATATATATATAATATATATATATATATATATATAATTATATATATATATAATATATATATATATATATGCAATAAGATCACAGTAAACAGGTGATTTCAGAATATGCAAAACAACCACTCTGAAAGAATAGAGAAATTCCAAGCTCTTTCGTGGCTACTCACATTATCAAGGAACTATGAAAGTAAAGCATCCAAGGAAGGTATATATGGGGTCTGGCCAACACTTCACTATCAGATCCCACAACGGTTAAACACCTGACGCGCGCCGGCCCAACTGGACAGGTCCTTTGCACAACCTACCAACAAACTATTCTACCCAAGAAAATTTTAAAAATTATTATTTGTCCAGTGTATTATTAAATTCTTCCCAAATTCTGTTAATTATAAATGGATCTAATTTATATAAACCAAAGGAAATATTCATATTATTGTCAAAACTGCTTTTTATGAAACAAGATTCAATTATATTCCTGTCGACCATGGACTTGCTTGATACTACTTTCTCAAAATTTTGAAAAACAATTGGATGGTTAAAATCTCATACATGAATAAATAGAGCATTGGAATCTTGTCCAATTCTAATGCTATATTTATGTTGTTTTAATCTTAGTTCGAGATTTTTACCAGTTTGACCGCAATAAACTTTATCGTAAATTTTACAAGGAATCTTATAGACACATCCACCAGCATTTTGGGGGGAATTCTTTATCAAAAGTTTTTTTTACTGTATCAAGATTTTTGAATACAACTTTAATATTAAAAGTCTTAAGAAGAGAAGGCATATCAACCAAGTTTTCATGGTAAGGGAGAACCAACATATTTTTAGTTGAATAAGGTTGGTTGTCCCTTTTTGGATTGTAAAAAGTATTTCTAGCAACTTTAAAAGATTTATCAATTACATTTCTTGGGTATTTTAAATCATTACCTATTTCATAAATTTTGGATAATTTCCTCATCTATGAACTCAGGACTACAAATTCGTAAAGCTCTCAAAAACATTGATGAGAAAACAGACAGTTTGACTCTATAATGATGCGAGGAATAATAGTGGACATAGGAACAGTTATTTGTAGGTTTTCTGTAAATTTTAAATTTGAATTCATTACTACAATTAATAATTAAAACATCTAGAAAAGGCAATGAGTTATTTTCTTCAAACTCAACAGTAAAGTTTATAGAATGGGCAAAGCTATTTAATTTTCCAAAAAATGTAGATATACACCATTTCCTTGGAAAATTAAATAGCTTAGCCCATTCTATAAACTTTACTGTTGAGTTTGAAGAAAATAACTCATTGCCTTTTCTAGATGTTTTAATTATTAAGGGTAATAATGAATTCAAATTTAAAATTTACAGAAAACCTACAAATAACTGTTCCTATGTCCACTATTATTCTTCGCATCAAGATAGAGTCAAACTGTCTGTTTTCTCATCAGTGTTTTTGAGAGCTTTACGAATTTGTAGTCCTGAGTTCATAGATGAGGAAATATCCAAAATTTATGAAATAGGTAATGATTTAAAATACCCAAGAAATGTAATTGATAAATCTTTTAAAGTTGCTAGAAATACTTTTTACAATCCAAAAAGGGAGAACCAGCCTTATTCAACTAAAAATATGTTGGTTCTCCCTTACCATGAAAACTTGGTTGATATGCCTTCTCTTCTTAAGGCTTTTAATATTAAAGTTGTATTCAAAAATCTTGATACAGTAAAAAAACTTTTGATAAAGAATTCCCCCCAAAATGCTGGTGGATGTGTCTATAAGATTCCTTGTAAAATTTGCGATAAAGTTTATTACGGTCAAACTGGTAAAAATCTCGAACTAAGATTAAAACAACATAAATATAGCATTAGAACTGTACAAGATTCCAATGATCTATTTATTCATGTAAGAGATTTTAACCATCCAATTGATTTTCAAAATGTTGAGAAAGTAGTATCAAGCAAGTCCATGGTCGACAGGAATATAATTGAATCTTGTTTCATAAAAAGCAGTTTTGACAATAATATGAATATTTCCTTTGGTTTATATAAATTAGATCCATTTATAATTAATAGAATTTGGGAAGAATTTAATAATACAAAGGACAAATAATAATTTTTTAAATTTTCTTGGGTAGAATAGTTTGTTGGTGGGTTGTGCAAAGGACCTGTCCAGTTGGGCCGGCGCGCATCAGGTGTTTAACCGTTGTGGGATCTGATAGTGAAGTGTTGGCCAGACCCCTTATATACCTTCCTTGGATGCTTTACTTTCATAGTTCCTTGATAATGTGAGTAGTCACGAAAGCGCTTGGAATTTCTCTATTCTTTCAGAGTGGTTGTTATATATATATATATATAATATATATAATATATATATATATATATATATATATATATATATATATATATATATATATATATATATATATATATATATATATATATATTATATATATATGTCGTGCCGAATAGGCAGAACTTGCGATCTTGGCTTAAATAGCAACGCTCATTTTGCCATATAGGACAAGTGAAAATTTGTGTATGCAATAATTTCGCCAAAATCATTCTGAACCTAACGAAAAAAATACATTTCACTGTGTTTCTTTAGTATTAAATTATTGTAAACAAATCTAAAATATATTTAGTTGGGTTAGGCTAAAATAAATTGCGCTTGTTATAATAAGGTTAGGTAAGTTTTCTAAGTTCCTTTTGGTGCAAAATTATAAATTTTTATATCAACATTACTGGAAAAAATATATCTTTAAACGTATAAGAGAAAATTTTAGAAAGAACTTAATTTTAAATGAGTTCTTGCTAATTGACCAGTTTTACATATTCGGCACGACATATATATATATATATATATATATATATATATATATATATATATATATATATATATATATATATATATATATATATATACATATACATATATATATATATATATAAATATATATATATATATATATATATATATATATATATATATTATATGTATATTATATATATATATATATATATATATATATATATATATATATATATATATATATATATATATATATATATATATATATATATATATATTAATACATCGGCCGATTCCCACCAAGGCAGGGTGGCCCGAAAAAGAAAACTTTCATCATCAGTCACTCCATCACTGTCTTGAAAGAAGGGTGCTTTACACTACAGTTACAAAACTGCAACATTAACACCCCTCCTTCAGAGTGCAGACACTGTACTTCCCATCTCCAGGACTCAAGTCCGGCCTGCCGGTTTCCCTGAACCCCTTCATAAATGTTACTTGGTTCACACTCCAACAGCACGTCAAGTATTAAAAACCATTTGTCTCCATTCACTCCTATCAAATACGCTCATGCACGCCTGCTGGAAGTCCAAGCCCCTCGCACACTAAACCCCCTTTACTCCCTCCCTCCAACCCTTCCTAGGCCGACCCCTACCTCGCCTTCCCTCCACTGCAAATTTATACACTCTCGAAGTCATTCTGTTTTTTTCTATTCTCTCTACATGTCCGAACCACCTCAGTAACCCTTCCTCAGCCCTTTGGATAGTAGTCTTGGTAATCCCATACCTTCTCCTAATTTTCAAACTACGAGTTCTCTGCATTATATTCACACCACACATTGCCCTCGGACATGACATCTCCACTGCCTCATTCACTGCAACATTCATCACCCATGTTTCACACCCATACATACATACATACATATACATATATACATATACAAATATACATACATATACAAACGTTTATATATATATATATATATGTCGTGCCGAATAGGCAGAACTTGCGATCTTGGCTTAAATAGCAACGCTCATCTTGCCATATAGGACAAGTGTAAATTTGTGTATGCAATAATTTCGCCAAAATCATTCTGAACCTAACGAAAAAAATATATTTCACTGTGTTTGTTTAGTATTAAATTATTGTAAACAAATCTAAAATATATTTAGTTGGGTTAGGCTAAAATAAATTGCGCTTGTTATAATAAAGTTAGGTAAGTTTTCTAAGATTCTTTTAGTGCAAAATTAAAAATTTTTACATTAACATTAATGAAAAAAATATATCTTTAAACGTATAAGAGAAAATTTCAGAACGGACTTAATTTTAAATGAGTTCTTGCTAACTGACCAGTTTTACATATTCGGCACGACATATATATATATATATATATATATATATATATATATATATATATATATATATATATATATATAAACCATACCACGGGCGGGAATTGAACCCGCGGTCAGAGAGTCTCAAAACTCCTGACTGCGGGTTCAAATCCCGCCCGTGGTATGGTTTGTTTGCAATCGTATCATTACGATTTCGTGAGTCATATATATATATATATATATATATATATATATATATATATATATATATATATATATATATATATATATATATATATATATATATATATATATATATATATATATAATATATATATATATATATATATATATATTTATATATATATTATATATATATATATAATATACGTTTGTTCATATGTATACAAGGAAATGTACTCTTGTTCATATGTATACATGTTTGTCTTGGTAATACTGGGGGCTGGCGAATCCCATAGAGTTAAACAACAATATAGTACTTAAGATAGACTACAAAACTGCTTATCAGAGATGGTTTCCCATTTATATCATGGAAATGAATGACTGATCCTCATAAAACTCACATAATTTATATAGCTATGAAAGGACATATAGTAGTCCTTATCATTGTAAAAACAAAATATTGTTTTTAAATTCGGATTAATATTTATTATTTGCTGTTGTTTTTAATAAAAATTTCAGCTTGCTTGTTCAGTTTCTTATGGGTCCAGATAATTAAATATAATACTCCAAATTTCTTTTTTTATATAATTTGCTAGAGTCAACAAACCAAATTTAAAAACTAATCTGCATCAGAGTGAGACTCACGCTAAAAGTCTGAAGATCAATAAACAAACCATTCATATTTGCGTATTTGCAAATATGAATATTTACAGCCTAAATTTATGGGGTACCATTCTTCTCATCAAATATGACTTAAGAAATCGTAATGACACGATTGCAAATAAACCATACCCCCGGCCGGGATTGAACCCGCGGTCATAGAGTCTCAAAACTCCAGCCCGTCGCGTTAGCCACTAGACCACTAGTGGCTAACGCGACGGGCTGGAGTTTTGAGACTCTATGACCGCGGGTTCAATCCCGGCCGGGGGTATGGTTTCTCATCAAATATTTCAGCAGTAGTGTGTTGAAGTAGATCACATCAGACATTCTTTACTTACTGAATAAAAATCAGTATCACAGTTTAACTATATTTGTCGAAAATTGTGACTTATGTCTCCAAGTAATATTGAAAAACCTTCCGAAGCCTACCATAAGAGGCGTTCTCCAGGTAACACACTCAATTCAGTGATTCTTTTAACCAATGAAGCCATTCTAAGGTGTGGTCAAGATGTATAAATGAAGAAGTGCAACACGTTCCTAAAAATGTCAATTAAGAAATTAATACCTTTAATCTCTACTAACAATCCCATCTTGGTGCCATCAAAACACAGGAAAATCACAAGAAAAAATGAGTAATCTTTACATAGACTGAAGTGCTGTAGTAGGTGAAGTGAGGAGACGAATGTTGATCCCAACGAAGAAAGAAAAACTGAGAAGAACAGAAGAGAATCATCTAAGAATAATGAGTAAAAACGGCAGATGATGAAACAGAAAATTCAAGAGTATTCCCTCGCTAAATGATGCTACATATGGGACCTCCAGAGAGAACCTCAAACACAAACAATCGTATCACAGTCACACTAAACATATTTATATTTTCTACCCTTTATCCTTAAAACATCAATAGTTGAATGAACCCTTCCCCTTTGTGCAGTGAAACAGCATCGAAAAGTTGAAGCCGAACGGACGAGGCATTCTTAAGTTGTACAAGAAAGTCTGGATTAAGGTAAACATATTTCACAATTTAAATTACGAAACCTGCACTCCATTTTATATGTTCTGAAGTGTGGCTTCTTTAGAGATGTGAAATTTTAATGTTGCCCACTTGAATAAAAATAAGCTATACCAGAATAAACTGCTTTTACCCTTTACCAATTATCTGAGTTGGTGTTAATATCGCCCACTCACTGTCTGGCCACTGCTGTGACCTAGTAGTTTTATCTAATACCGAGAAGAAATATCTGGGGTTTTTCTCCAAATATTTGTTAGCAAACTTTATAGCTTTATCTAATTAAACCTGTTTCCTGCTAATAAACAAATTCTCGCTTTCTCTCTATTTCTTTAGCCTTAAGTATTTCTAACTCCTTTTTTCTGGGACCTGTGTACATTCAATCCTTCTCAGGTCATTTTTTTTCTTTAATTAGGGCAAATTTAAACCTTAAAATCCCTGCTTTAGTACTCTGATTATTTGCAGTGGGACTTGATTCAGGGTCTCCTGCTGACAGACATTTTGGAAATCAATAGCACAAAACACTGCTTTTTATTACAGCATAAGTTAATAAAGATAATGATCCACAATAAAGCAAAGCACGAAAAATTACTACACAAAATATTATTACATTCACCGAGAATTACTATCATTAAATAATTCTCTAAAAATCATCAATTTTGCCTAACAACAAAACAAACAAAAATAATTATCACACCTGACAAAGGTAATTATTATTTACTGTTAATATTTTAAAGTAATTCCTTCCTTTAATCGACCTATAAATAAAAAATAAGTATTGACTTTCCAGGTTATTAAAATTGAATTATCACATTAAATTTGATAATTCTCCCGGACTTGACCCCCATGTTACGAAAATATCCTGGAGCCTAGTTTGGCAAGTCTTGTCTAAACCACATACAAAATATTAAAAAATAAACCACCCTATGGTTACACTTGCAACTTTACGGAAGTGCTGAATAGGTGGCCAATACTTTAGGCTCGATTAACAGGAAGGGCAGATAAACTCACCTTAAAAACATTATCAGCAACAGTATATACAACACAGAACGTGCCTTCGCTACCGCTACTAGCTAATCAAGGCTAAGACACTGAAGAAAAAATAACCATTGCACTAGGTACCATCGGGGCCCTACTATCCTAGTCGGCTTTTAGCCTCGTGTTAAATGTTCTCTTACTTCAAAATCATACCCGAACACCTTGGCCCCACTCAAACAACAGGGCCTGTGTGAGCGCAAATGTGACCCAAAACCAGACTATGGCTTGAAAATTATAATAAAATAGTCCTTTGTAATTAACACCATGCTACCTCCATCACACCACACAAGCAACTACTAGAATAACGACGCCACACAACACTCAATCCCAGTCACCTGTCTCTTACAGTCCAATAGGCATCCACTTAAACACTAATACTATTTTTATGGAGCTTTTTTTCCATATTACAAACACTGCTTTATATTATATAAATAATATTTAAAGAATGCAGTATTCTGCATAATACTCAATAAGACCACATAGTAAATGTGTTAAATCATTCCCAATGAAAAAAACATATTTTTCACAATCTTTCTCTTGTACAGAGTCGGCCGTGATGACCCACTCCCATGACTCCAGTACACCTCTTATAGGCAACGGACGATTAGTGCAAGGACAGGTGAAGCAAGAACAGATGTATCAACAGCAGCAACAGCAGCAGACACAACAGCAGTATCCTCAGCAGCATCACTACTCTGATCAGCAGCAACAGAAACCTCAGCACGTGGTGAGGGTGGAGGCCACAACTGGAGGCGGTGTAGGAGTAGGAGAGGCGCCGTACTACCCAGAAGACGTTCTTCTGGAAGGCGGTAGTTCCTTGCCCTACCAGCCTCAGAAGGTCACCTACGTCCCCGTCTTTGACTACCAGCATCACCCGCAACACAAGGTGGATACACCGACCTAAAACCTCCAAAAGAGGTGCTTTCTAGTGGGTGATGACCTTCCTATCCAAGGAAATGGATCACACCTGATGACCTAATATTCCCCATGTACTGTATGATCTCTATGAGTATAATAATAGAATCCAAAAACCATCCCACCCTTAATTTCCTAATCCTTGTCTTCTCTTTTCGTCCAGTATTATCGATTTTTCCTTTTCTCTTTTCTCTTGCTGTCTCCCACCGAGGCAGAATGACCCCCAAAAATTAACACTTTCACCATCATTCATACTGTCACTGTCTTTGCAGAGGTGCGCAGATACGAAAATCTATGTCACTCTAGACTACCAATATCCCAAACCCTTCATTTAAAGTACATGCACGGTACTTTCCACATCCAGAAGTCAAGTCCGGCTAACCAGTTTCCCTGAATCCCTTCAGAACCCTTCCAATACGCTCACACATGCTTACTGTATATCCAAACCCTCTGCACACAAAATCTCCACTGCAGATTTATAGACCCTCCAAGTCATCTTATTGTGCTCTTTCCTCTCTAATTGACCAAACCACCTCAACAACCTCTCCTTAGCCCTCTGAATAATACTTTTAGTAACTCTACACCCCCTCCTAATTTCCACACAACGAATTTTCTGCATAATATTTACACCACACATTTCCCCTAGACACGACATCTCCACTCCCTCCAGCCTCCTTCTCGCTGTAACATTCACAGCCCATGCTTCACAACCAAATAAAAGTGTTGCTACCACTATACTCTCATGCATTCCCTTCTTTGCTTCCATGGATAACGTCCTTTGTCCCCACAGATACCTCAGTGCACCACCCTTCATCAGTTCTATGGTTAACCTTATCCTTCATAAACCCATCCGCTGACGAATCTACTCCCAAAGATCTGAACATATTCACTTCTAAAATACTCCCTCCTCCACTTGCAATTATTATTATTATTATTATTATTATTATTATTATTATTATTATTATTATTATTATTATTATTATTATTATTATTTTGGATTATTCATGTGAGGTGCTAAACCCATAGGGGTCATACAGTGCCTTGGAAATGTGAGGTAAACAGATTAGATCCGAGAAAGTTTGTAGTCAATAGGAAATTGGCTTCACCAGCGAGCCTTTCAGTTCACGTTGCTTCACCTTAACTAGAGTGATGTGTAAGGAAGCTGAGAGAGGTAGAGGAGTGATAACATGGGCCTTTGTATATTTGTATTAAGGTGAGAGAAGTTTACGTTGTCATTATTAATGGTGGCAGTTTAAAGAGAGGGAGGGAGAGAGAGAGAGAGAGAGAGAGAGAGAGAGAGAGAGAGAGAGAGAGAGAGAGAGAGAGAGAGAGGTAGCAGCAGCGAGTAAGCATGAAGTAAAAAATAACAGGGCATAAAGACCGTCACTACAAAATAAACACTGAGGGAGATACCTATCGCTGTTATCAACCTCACTACTGTATTGATCTGCTCACCAGTCTTCTTGCTATCACTCTCCTCAGGTATCAGGTCGACGCTGGTGCTGAGAGCGGTGTCGCTGAAAGAAAACGAATGTCTTCCTTGATGTCCTCTCTTTTGAAATATTTAAAGAAAGTGGTTAGAGGAAGAAAAAAATGCCAGAGAGAAAACTTAATTAAAGTTCATGTTCTTCTAGATAAGGAGAGTTGGTGCAAGATGTGTGTGTGTGTGTGTGTGTGTGTGTGTGTGTGTGTGTGTGTGTGTGTGTGTGTGTGTGTGTGTGTGTGTGTATGTGTGTGTGTGTGTGTGTGTGCGCGCGCGCGCGGTGTGTGTGTGTGCGCGCGCGCGTGTGTGTGTGTGTGTGTGTGTACTCACCTACTCACCTATTTGTGGTTACAGGGGTCGAGTCATAGCTCCTGGCCCCGCCTCTTCACTGATTGCTACTAGGTCCTCTCTCTCCTTGCTCCATGAGCATTATCAAACCTCGTCTTAAAACTATGTATGGCTCCCGCCTCCACTACGTCACTTTCTAGGCTATTCCGCTTCCTGACAACTCTATGACTGAAGAAATACTTCCTAACATCCCTTTGACTCATAGGAGTCTTCAATTTCCAGTTGTGACCCCTTGTTTTTGTCTCATCTCTGGAACATCCTGTCTTTGTCCACCTTGTCAATTCCTCGCAGTATTTTACATGTCATTATCATGTCTCCCCTGACCCTCTTGTCCTCCAGTGTCGTCAGGCCGATTTCCCATAGCCTTTCTTTTTAGGTCAATCCCCTTAGCTCTGGAACTATCCTTGTTGCAAACCTTTGCACTTTCTCTAATTTCTTGACGTGCTTGACCAGGTGTGGATTCCAAACTGGTGCTGCATACTCCAATATGGGCCTGACGTATATGGTGTACAGAATCTTGAACGATTCCTTACTGAGGTATCGGAACGCTATTCTCAGGTTTGCCAGACGCCCGTATGCTGCAGCAGTTATCTAACTTATGTGCGCCTCAGGAGATGTGCTCTGTATTATACTCGCCCTAAGATCTTTTTCCCTGAGTGAGGTTTGCAGTCTTTGGCCACCTAGACTATACTCTGTCTGCGATTTTCTTTGCCCTTCCCCGATCTTCATGACTTTTCATTTGGCAAGGTTAAATTCAAGGAGACAGGTGCTGGACCAGGCTTGTAGCCTGTCCAGGTCTCTTTGTAATCCTGCCTGATCCTCGACCGATTTAATTCTCCTCATTAGCTTTACATTATCTGCAAACAGGGATACTCTTGAGTCTGTCCCTTCCGTTATGTCATTCACATATACCTAGGACTGACCCCTGTGGAACCCCGCTCGTTACAGGCTCCCACTCTGACATCTCGTTACGTACCATGACTTGTTTTTGCCTCCCTGTCAGACATTCTCTGATCCATTGCAGTGCCTTTCCTGTTATGCGCGCTTTTGCATTAACCTCTTGTGAGGAACTGTGTTGAAGGCCTTCATGCCATCCAAGAAAATGCAGTTTATCCACCCTTTTCACTCTCGTGTTTTACTTGTGTTACCTTGTCTTAAAACTCCAGTAGGTTTGTGAGACAGGATTTTCCTTCCCTGAAACCGTGCTGGTTGTCGTTTATAAGCTTGTATCTTTCTAGGTGCTCCACCACTCACCTCTTGATGATCTTTTCCATGACTTTGTATACCATACACGTCAGAGACACTGGTCTGTAGTTTAATGCCTCGTGTCTGTCTCCTTTCTTAAAAATAGGGACTGTTAGGTAAGACACATATGCAACAGTTAGGTATCTTTATTTCGAAACGTTTCGCCTACACAGCAGGCTTCTTCAGTCGAGTACAGAAAAGTTGATAGAAGCAGAAGATACTTGAAGACGATGTAATCAGTCCATCACCCTTAAAGTTTTGAGGTGGTCAGTCCCTCAGTCTGGAGAAGAGTATTGTTCCATAGTCTGAAACAATATGGAGTAGAAGTGACAGGATGGAGCCTAGGCGGTATATAGGCTCCATCCTGTCACTTCTACTCCATATTGTTTCAGACTAGGGAACAATACTCTTCTCCAGACTGAGGGACTGATCACCTCAAAACTTTAAGGGTGATGGACTGATTACATCGTCTTCAAGTATCTTCTGCTTCTATCAACTTTTCTGTACTCGACTGAAGAAGCCTACTGTGTAGGCGAAACGTTTCGAAATAAAGATACCTAACTGTTGCATATGTGTCTTACCTAACAACCTTTCGGTATTTTATACCATTTTAATGTTCAAAATTGGGACTACATTTGTCATCTTCTATACCTCAGGTAGTTGCCCAGTTTCTATGGCTGTGTTGAAGATTTTTGTTAGTGGCACGCACATCATCTCTGCTCCCTCTCTATGGACATAATACTCGTTCTTAAAACAAATCTTCTTCTTCGAGGCCCTTCCTCCTCTCGACCTCCCTGTGATAGAAGAAATACTTCCTGACATCCTTGTGACTCATCAGTCTTTAGCTTCCATCTGTACCCCCGATTACAGTTTTTCAAACAGCCCAACTGTCTGCCCTTTTAATTCATCTTAACATATCGTGTATGGTTATCATGTCTTCCCTGGTCCTCTTGTCCTCCAGGGTTGCTAGAGTCAATTCCTTTAGTCTTTCCTCGAGAAAACCATAGTCTATAGCCCTGGAACTAGTCTCGTTGCTTACTTCTGCACTTCCTCAAATTCCTCAACCTGCTTCATCAGGTGTGGGTTCAATAATGGTGCTGCATACTCTAAGATAGGCCTAACAAATGTAGTATATATCACCCATAATGATTTTTAGATTTCTAAGACAAGCATTGGTTGCTGACGTTACTAGGTTGATGTGAACCTCTGGCTACATGGTAGGCTGCTCCAGGAGCCTAGTGAAGATATAGTTAAGGAACATGTCAACTAATTTTTTTTAAGAGTGACTTGTCAGGCATTGTTTAAAATTTTCACATATTTAATGCATTATAAATTAATCTATTTTGTTCAGTCCTGATCTTATATTCATATTGCAGTCAATACTATTTTTACGAAGCTAAAATCAATAATGTTCCACTCAGTCCTGGACTTGTTTTATACAACCTCGGCCTTTTCAAAATCAAATATGTGGTTAAAATTTCTCATATGAATAAGCAGAGCATTAACTCATTTTTCTATTTTTTTTCAGTCCTGCTCCCTGGCACGTTCTAATACTATATTTTTGTTGTAATCTTAGTTTTAGTTTTTTTCCACTTAGGCCGTAAATAACTTTATTCCGTTTTTTAAAGGAAATCTTATAGACACAGCTATCAGCATTTTGGAGGAATTCTTAATTTTTTTTTTTACAGTATCAAGATTTTCTAATGCAACTTTGATTTTGAAATTGTTGATCAGAAAATATATATCAAAGTTTTCATGGTAAGACAGAATAAACATATTCCTGGTTGAAAATGTACCAGTGTCCTTTTTTTTTTAATTTTAAATATATTTTGGTAATTTTGAAAGATTTGTCAGTTATTTTTGGGGGGATACCTTTGATATACATTTGAAGAGTTTCGAGAGTTTGTCTACTCTCTGAGCCCGGCCATGGGCCAGGCTCGTCTGGTGCTTGCCTGGTCAACCAGGCTGTTGCTGCTGGTGGCCCCCTGCCCCACATACAACCTGGTTGATCTGACACCTGGTGAAGATACTTGTCCAGTTTCAAAAACGTGGAGAAGAACACAGAAAGTTTAATTTTCTTAAGATGTTAATAACAGCGTTCATAAGAGCAATTTATATTTACATACAAAAATATCACAGCCAGGCCACCAGCTCTCAATAAATGTAGATAGAGGGTGGAAATAAATGGTATAAAATACCGACACAATGGCAATATAAACACAAATGCAGTATAATGTGATCCTATATTGACTACGTTTCTGTTTGTGACTTGAAAAAGCCCACTGTGTGGGCGAAACGTAGTCAATAAAGGATCACATTATACTGCATTTGTGTTTATATTGCCAGATAGAGGGTGAGCTGACGCCTTAACCTGCTCAGCTATAGATGCAAATAACTTGGGGTTGCCAGCTGTGGAGGTATTGTCCCCCTGTCAGTCCCTCGAAGGGTATTTAAAAGGACCCTTCTTCCCTATGAAAATAATTTAAATAGAAAAATAATAATAACAGGTAATAATAATCACTCGTTGAAAAAATATGCAAAAATAATTTAAATATAAAACGAACTTGAGAATATCCTAACTTAAGCCAAACAGGAAAAATAAAATGTTTAAAGTAATTACATGAAACTAAGCTAATGTTCCAATATATAAATATATACGGGATCAGGAGAGATGGTATTACTTTGAGCAGATGGAATGTCGCAGGCAGTTTTTTTTTTATTTTTTTTATTTTTTATTTAGAATGACAGTACATATACAGAGTACATACAATTATTAACATGGAACATCAATAAAGTACAAAGATAAACAGTATTTTACTTAAGGAGAGTACCGTACTCAAACACCTTCAAAATTTTTTTACGATAAGGATTCATGTTGCTGACCATGAATCACGTGAATGACGAGATAGTCGCTGTTGGGCACGACTCTTACAGAAGGCAGGTCATCGTTCTGAAGAGATGGAGAGCAGAGGTACCAAGCTGCATGCGATGTTTCGGTTAGTAATCAAAGGGTAATTCAAACGCTGGGTTTTGGTATTCTAATAAAGGTTATGAAGTCAATGGATGGTAATTCTCCTGAATGTGCTTAGAAACTGTTGTGGCATCCAGACGATAGTCGGTAAAAGTATATAAAGTCACAGATGTAGAACTTAGATCAAGCTGTGTCAGAAGACCCAAGCCGAGTCACAACGCTATAAGAAATAAAAAACGTAACAGTCAAAAAGCCGGACAAGCAGTCACTCACATGCTAGGCAGAAGGCCTGTAAAAGAAATGGTAAGACTAAGAAAAATTACGCTAACAAACTTAAGTCAAATCATGCCCGGTTACGTTAACATAAAAACCCAGCATCTAGAAAACGACAAGAAGCAGGAGTGGAACCCCATACTTGTAGATTTCGTGGGAGCAAGAAGTCAAGTGGGTTAAACTCTCTAGGAGGGTGCCTTGTCGACTCCCACAGGGTGGAGTTAAAAGGGGAAGAGGTACAGAAAGGTAGCGACGCCCAAACCTTACTCAACAAGCTTGCTGACTAAGTTTTGGGCGTCGCTACCTTTCTGCACCTCTTCCCCTTTTAACTCCACCCTGTGGCAGTCGACAAGGCACCCTCCTAGAGAGTTTTAACCCACTATCATTCATTCATGTGTCCACTCATTATTTAACGAACATTTGCCTCACACCAGCAAGAATGTTTCCATAAAGACTGGCACGTCAGTGAGCCTCAGTCATGGTTATTAGCCTCTGTCTCCCGTGTCTATACTAACTTTTTTTTTACCTTTTCCGCAATTTTCAAAAAATTGCATTTGCTACTCTATTGACCGTATGTTTCAGATGTTATAGTCTTTCCCCCATTTTTATCGGTTTTCATTCTTTTCATTAATTTTAAATAATCTAAAAAAAAGAGATATATATCATTGGCTCTGCCGGTATTACAAGTCACATATACCTCTAATTGCACTAGTCATTATACCGACTCTTGTGGGACCCCTCTTGCAGTACTTTAAAATCCCATCGTCTCTTCTCAAACAATTACTCTTTGTCTCATTCTCTAAGGAATTCTTTGAGCCCCAGTAGCACATTCCTTTCTTCTTGTCTGGTCCTCAGTTTTTATCTCGGTCTCTTGTGAGGTACAGTATCAATTTTTTTTTTTTTTCGTAGTCCAAAAATATGCACTTCACCCATCCCACTCTCTTTTGCCTCACTTCTATGTACCTACCTAATTGCGGTTGCACAAGTAGAATCTTAGCCCCTTTGTGTGTGTGTACTCACCTAATTGTGGTTGCAGGGGTCGAGACTCAGCTCCTGGCCCCGCCTCTTCACTGATCGCTATTAGGTCCTCTCTCTGTTTCCTGAGCTGTATCATACCTCTTCTTAAAACTATGTATGGTTCCTGCCTCCACTACTTCACTTGCTAGGCTATTCCACTTCTTGACAACTCTATGACTGAAGAAATACTTCCTAACGTCCCTGTGACTCGTCTGAGTCTTCAGCTTCCAGTTGTGACCCCTTGTCCCTGTGTCCCCTCTCTGGAACATCCTGTCTCTGTCCACCTTGTCTATTCCCCGCAGTATCTTGTATGTCGTTGTCATGTCTCCCCTGACCCTTCTGTCCTCCAGTGTCGTCAGTCCGATCTCCCTCAACCTTTCCTCGTACGACATTCCCCTGAGCTCTGGGACTAGCCTTGTTGCAAACCTTTGTACTTTCTCTAACTTCTTGACGTGCTTGACCAAGTATGGGTTCCAAACTGGTGCTGCATACTCCAGTATGGGCCTATCATACACAGTGTACAGTGTCTTGAACGATTCCTTATTAAGGTATCGGAACGCTATTCTCAGGTTTGCCAGGCGCCCGTATGCTGCAGCGGTTATTTGGTTGATGTGTGCCTCCGGTGATGTGCTCGGTGTTATGGTTACCCCAAGATCTTTCTCCCTGAGTGAGGTCTGTAGTCTTTGTCCACCTAGCCTATACTCTGTCTGCGGTCTTCTTTGCCCCTCCCCAATCTTCATGACTTTGCATTTGGCTGGATTGAATTCGAGAAGCCAGTTACTGGACCACATGTCCAGCCTGTCCAGGTCTCTTTGCAGTCCTGTCTCATCCTCATCCGATTTAATTCTTCTCATCAGCTTCACATCGTCTGCGAACAGGGACACTTCAGAATCTATTCCTTCCATCATGTCGTTCACATATATCAAAAATAGCACTGGTCCTAGAACTGACCCCTGTGGGACCCCGCTCGTAACAGGCGCCCACTGTGATACCTCTTCACGTACCATGACTCGTTGCTGCCTCCCTGTCAGGTATTCCCTGATCCATTGCAGTGTGTGTGTGTGTGTGTGTGTGTGTGTGTGTGTGTGTGTGTGTCTTCATTTGCAAGATGTGTCTGTATTTTTGTGTGTGCCTTAAACAACATTTTATCTCTGGTAATTAAGAAGAATCATTAAGAAGCAGCGCATGATTATAAAGTATTTAAAGTCGCAGTTTTAATGAATCTCCTTGTTCACTTGTGTCATGTTGCAGGGTGAACGCGACTGGTCGGCGACTGAGGGCGTGTGGGGCGGCGCGCCTGGACCAGCCGTGGGCGGGGGAGTGGGCGGGAGTGCCGCTAAGGACCAGCCTGACAGCTCGCCTTTGTCTCCATACGGCGTAGTTGATCCCCGGCGGCACTCTGCCTACTTGCGCCCACTGGACCAACTGCCTCCCCAGCTAAGCCAGCTGCCGCCGCACCTAGCAGAGCACCAGCTGGGCAGGCAATATGTGCCCACTCTCCACCATCCCCCTCCCTCCACCCCCAGCATGTTCCAACCCACCTCGGAGCATGAGAGCGCTGTCTAGTGATCCAACAGAAGCTGGAGTGCGGCTCTGCCTGGGTGTTGCATACTCAACTGTACACTAGCATATCACTTCTTTCTGATCACCCTGATGGTGTACGGCTATGTTCTAGCTCAGATTAGCAGATGTATGGCCGGTACACTTTGAGTGGGAGTTTATGTAGCAGTGTACAGCCTGTGTACTCGATGTATGGGTCAAGTTTGTGTATTTGCCATTTGTAAGTGTATGGCTCAAGCAGTGGCGCGGACAGGATTACAATCTAAGGGGAGGCTTAAATCCGGATTTCAATTTGCTGGGTCATTAAAATCATGAAATGCTGAAAAAATCAACGAAATAGTCTTTAAACAATAAATGATTTCCAGTATGTATGTGAAATTTCTTACTCTCGTCCCCTCTGGGGGCTTTAACCCCCGTGGCTGCACCACTGGGCTAATGTATTGTGTGCAAGACCGTGTACCAAGCCCATGTAACAGCTGCTCAACCCGTGTAACGAAGTGAGGGTACAGAGTTTGGGCTAGCCCTGTGTAACAAGTGTATGGCCAGTGTAACCTAAGTGTGGGACTAGA
>NC_069474.1:11462517-11487517 GCF_026875155.1 Cherax quadricarinatus | reverse complement strand
TATACTGGAATTCGACCTCAGCACCTCAAAGAGATGGTAAATCCAGTACTCGGTGAATCTGCATCAATTCTCCTGACCGAAATAACAGCTTTCGTCAACAACTGCCTGGCTGGGCGAATCCCGGAAGAAATTAAACCTTTCTTTTTTGGAGCCTCACTATGTGCGTTGAAGAAGAAGGATGGGGGAATCAGATCCATTGCGGTTTTAAACACTCTTCGCCGTCTCGTTGCCAAAGCAGCAGTAAGAAACATTCGCCTAGAAGCTGCCAGATTACTCCAGCCACACCAACTGGGCTTTGGGGTCTCTCAAGGCAGTGAAGCTGCAGCTCATGCGGCAAGGACCTACATCAGGGACCTACCAGAAGACAAGGCCATAGTCAAACTTGATTTTAGAAATACCTTTAATACAGTGAAGAGAGATGCTGTCTTGCCAGCTGTTCGGGAACGGTTCCCCAGTCTTTTTCCCTTCATTTCAGCCGGCTACAGCAAACCCTCAATTCATTTGTTTGGAGAACATGAAATTCTCTCATCAGAAGGTGTTCAGCAGGGTGACCCACTAGCTCCACTTCTCTTCTGCTTGGCAGTAAGAGAACTAACTTCCAGCCTACGCAGCGAGCTCAACATCTGGTACCTGAATGGTGGCACTCTGGCAGGTACTGAAGAGTCCCTGGTAGGGGACCTACAACTGGTGAAAACACAGGGAGAAGACTTGGAGACTCATCCTCAATCCCTCCAAGTGTGAAATCATCACGGCGAACCAGGAAATAATCAATGCTGTGCGAAGAATCCTCCCAGAAGTCTCTACTACCACTCAGTCCAACAGTACCCTTTTGGGAGCACCGCTGGGTCACCAGGCCATCGACACAGTCCTCAAGGACAAATTGAATGACCTGATGAGAATGGAGGAGAGAATAAGCAATCTTGATGCCCATGATGCTCTGTATCTCCTGACAAGGTGCCTTACTATTCCAAGACTCACTTACTTCCTGAGGTGTGCACCCTCTTTTGACAACCCAACACTCGACGAATATGATGCACACCTGAGATCAACCTTTAAGAAGGCACTGAACCTGTCACTAGAGGATGAGCAATGGGATCAGGCAACCCTCCCAGTGCGACTGGGAGGTAAAGGGGTGCGCAAAGCAACGCATGTTGCTTTATCTGTTTATTGTCTTCGTGTTTGGCTTCCAGTGCATTAGTCAAGAAGATTGTTCACGAACGCTTGAGAGACGTGGTAGGAGCTGAAGACCCCAGGTTTACTGAAACAGCGATTCGGTGGGACACCCTTACAGATTCCCCCAGTAGACCAGCTCCTTCCAAAGAACACAAACAGTCCCACTGGGACAAACCGATCATGGAAAAAATCGCTAACAAAATGCTCTCCAACGCCTCAGGAAAGGACAAAGCTCGTCTTCTGGCAGTGAAGGCACCACGCTCAGGAGATTTCCTGTTAGCTGTTCCCAATTCCTCCTTGGGCACTCGACTAGACCCACAGACCATTCGGATTGGTGTTGCTCTTCGCCTAACCGCCCCCATCCTCACCGAACATAGGTGTATTTGCGGCAGGGCGACAGCTGATCAATTCGGACTTCATGGTCTCGTGTGCCACACAGCAGAAGGGAAGTATGCCAGGCATGAGGAGGTCAATGACATCATAAAGAGAAGCCTCGCCACAGCCCGTTGCCCAGCTCAACGGGAACCCCAAGTTCAGAGATCTGATGGAGCCACTATGCTACCTTGGAAGGATGGAAAGCAGATTGCCTGGGACTACACCTGTGCCGCCACATTGGCAGACACCTACTTGCCATACTCCATAGTGGAAGGGGGTGGAGCTGCCAGCCACAGGGAGACCCAGAAGATCCGCAAATATGAAGACCTTCCCCCTTGCTATAACTTCATCCCAATAGGGTCGGAGACCCTTGGAACATTGGGCAAGTGTGCTATAAAGTTCCTCAAAGAGCTGGGTGAAAAGCTCATCATAGAAACCAAGGACCACAGGGCGACCAGCTTCCTCTTTCAGAGACTCAGTGTTGCGATCTAGAGAAGAAATGCCTGCAGCATTCCAGCTCCCCGGCGGCCCACCGCCGGGGAGCTGGACGAAGTATTCGAGATGTAGCTATGAGTTACCTATGTTGTTTTACTTTCTATTGTATCTTTGTGAATGTTTCGTCAATGTATTTTGTCTTTAAATAAAATATATATTAATTAAATATAGGGGGTGGTAGGAGAAAATTCTCAAACAGCTTCAGGGAGAACCTTGAGTTTTCCTGAAGCAAGTTTATTCTTTTCTCTGAGGATGAGGGTCCCTAGGACAATTCTAGAGGTGGTACCATCCATATATTATATATATATATATATATATATATATATATATATATATATATATATATATATATATATATATATATATATATATATATATATATATATATATATATATATATATATATATATATATATATATATATATATATATATATATATATATGCGTGTGTGTATAATGTAATGGTTGATAGTTCATTATTTCTGCTGTTCTAATAAATTCTCTGATTGTTGAAGCTATATTTGCTATTGTATTTACACAATGCCTATTACTTAGCCTCTCCACACTTACACTTACACTTCAGAGCGTTTCTTTGAATTTGTGACCAAGTGCAGTGGACAGAGGATTGTCATGTTCCTCACAAGTTTCTCATTGCTTGTGAAGGATTAATCTAGCATATTTTCATTTCTAGTAAGCTCTATTACATTAATACGTCAGTTTCACAATACGCTTAAATATTGAATGTTTACTGCCTTTCATAATTTTATGATAGAGCTTAAGCAAGTATTAAGTCCTGCTCCGAGTCATTTCCTCACTGTATTAAAGTGATTCACTTTATTCTTGGTCAGATTTTAACTGTGAAAAAGTATCCAAACATTTCATAAACTTAATTAATTTATTCATAATGTGAATTAATATTCATCTACACGACAACGTTAAACATCAATGGTCGGGAATTATACATAATTTTTAACTTCATATATAATTTTTTTATATAATCGGAAAACATTGTGACAATTTTGCAAGAATAACGATGACAAAATCCATGTCAGAAATGTGTTGGGAGAGAAAGCAATCATGGATGTGATTGTAAAATGGGATACACAGTGACAAGAGCAACCAATCAGGTGATCAAGGTCTGCAGGTCTTGATGGCGAGATGTTGTGTCACTCAGCTGGCCAGGTCTTGGTAACAGTGGTGGAGGAGTGTCACTGGAAGCAGTATGGGGCGTGATTAAGACACATGTGCAACATCTGGGTATCTTTATTGTAGACGTTTCGCCATCTAGTGGCTTTATTAATACAAATTCTAGGTGCTCAGTTATGTCCCTCGGCCATCTCCAAGGCTAAGGGACTGATTACCTCATCTTCTGTACATAGTTCTACTGTCTTCAAGTTATGTCCTGGAATTTGTATTGATAAAGCCACAGGATGGCGAAACGTCTACAATAAAGATACCCAGATGTTGCACATGTGTCTTAATTTCATCTTGTCGGTATTGTATACCATTCTTGCACAACAGTATGGAATGTGTTTGTTTTACATCATTAACGTGTGCTCCATCCATATCTTGGTTTTACCTTAATCTGTTTGAGAACTGCATTTTAGAAACACCTCTATGAGCAACTACCATATTCGGTATGTTTTACATGGTGGGAACACCCTCTTCGTGTGGCTGCCTTTTTCTATAGGAGTGTTTTATAGTGGGAACACCTGCTGGAAACAACTACGACGGTAGGGTACTTTTGCCTCTGAGATAACACAAATGGTGATGGTCTCTAGGCACCATGATATTAGTATTGGAGTAGTGATAAGAATGAATGGGAGGGTGTTGGTAACCTGGAATGAGGTGGATATCCTAGGGGTGAAATTTGATTCCTAACTGTATATGAAAAACCATGTGGTAAATCTTGCAAGCAAGACAGCTAAAAACCTAACAACGTTGTGGCGTATTTCTTACCTAGTGGACAGAAGAGTCTGCAAAACTCTGTACGAGGCACAAGTGCCTCCCACATTGAGTATGCTCCGTTGTCATGGATTACCTGTCTCTCGTTGGATCTACGGCTTCTGGCCAGAATGGAAAACAGAGAAAGACGACTTAGCTCTCGCCTGGACCCAGCCTGGATAGATCTGTCATTACTGCAGAGCATTTAGTACCAGACAGGGTAGGTTGTGTTATTGTTATTTACAAGCCCAATATTTCCAAGGTAGCAAAAGTGTCTCCACATCGCGAACAGCGAGAAAATGGCTTATAAACAAGACTGGCAGGAAACAACTACACTCTGGGTGTACCATTCTCAAGAACATCACTTCATCTGAGATCATTCATTAAGAGAA
This sequence comes from Cherax quadricarinatus, assembly GCF_026875155.1. NCBI lineage: Eukaryota > Metazoa > Arthropoda > Malacostraca > Decapoda > Parastacidae > Cherax > Cherax quadricarinatus. The sequence continues at coordinate 11,483,137 of NC_069474.1, read as the reverse complement.
TGACTCGATTCTGGAACATGTTTTTGATATGAATATGAAGTAAAGTCAGCTTACAAACTGAAGCTGCTCACCCACAGCTTGCTACAACCTCATCCTGTTCCATATTTGTCTCAAACAAATAGCTGAGGTAGGTAACAGCTCTTACTTTTTAAATAAAGACAGGAACTCTTAACCTAACCCTGTGAAAGCCTTGTGTATATAAAAGAGAGAGAGAGAAAGAGAGAGGGAGAGAATGATTGAGGAATAAGTCTTTTCACTTTAGCTGGCAACGTGTATCACAGAATTTTTATTGAACGAGTTATGGGAAAGAAGGAAGCTGGAAGTGTCGATTATTGTACTTTATGTAGAACGCTAAACAAGTGAGTGTCGTTGTGCGCAAAGAGTACGGAAGCTCTATTGAGCGGGAGTGAGCTGTGTAGATAACTTGTTCAGTAATCTTGTACAGTGGTTGGTATCACGAGATCTTGCAGCGCTAATCAAAGGCGTTGATGGCTGATCTAGAGTTTATTTATATATGTACAATGACTAGTAGCTAAGTTGACCGGAGATGGTAGTAGTACTGAGTGATGGGAAGCACTGTAACATGTTTTTGATAGGATGATAGAACTAGATAGACGGCCTGTCACATGTGCAAGTCTGTCGATAGATGTCTCTGTTTTTGTATCTGGGCTGGACTCTTTTTAATAATAATATCTTAATTTCTACAAGTACATGTACAAGGTATACAGGGCTAGCTATCATCACTGACTATATAGAAAGCCGCTTGTTATGCTGAGCATTTCGGGCAAATTAGATCGGTATTGTCCCAGGATACGACCCACACCAGTCGACTAGTACCCAGGTACCTATTTTATAATGATGGGTGAACAAGGACAACAGTTGTTTTGTTAAAACACATCCCTAATGTTTTCCAGTTGTACCGGAGATTCGAACTCCGGGCCTCAGTGCGTGAGCTGAGTGCGCTAGCGATCGTGCTATTGGACACCTTGAATGAATACAAAGTTAGCCTCTATTTACTTGGCTACATCCTTTTCCCGACATAATCTACCCCTTCGGCAATGCTCCCGACTGTGGTATAAAAACGAACTTCTCTCCAATAGGAAGGCTGGGAGGAAAAAAAAACTGCGACTACATCACTGAAGACGAGCTAGCAAAGAGATGTAGGGGCCCTGCATATACAGTACCCCCTTTTTTCGGTGTTCCACGTTTTCGTTGGCTACCCCTTCGGCAATGCTCCCGACTGTGGTATAAAAACGAACTTCTCTCCAATAGGAAGGCTGGGAGGAAAAAAAAACTGCGACTACATCACTGAAGACGAGCTAGCAAAGAGATGTAGGGGCCCTGCATATACAGTACCCCCTTTTTTCGGTGTTCCACGTTTTCGTTGGCTTCAGATTAAGCCACTGTTGATTATGTTCCACCCGCCGGAACTGATTGCGTCAATCTCCTTCTGAATTTCACTATTCTTGTTTGCATTGGGGTAAGGGATTATTTATTTAAAATGCATAAACATGAATACAATAGAGCAACATATCAAAGATTATGGAGCTCCTCCAGCTCCTCGAAGCTGAACGTGAGCCAAGAATGCAGAAAACATTTTCCCTCTGGATGGCCATGCTGAAGCTCTGGAACACGGCTGCCAGTGAATCCTTAGTGGTGTCAGTGAGTCTGGAACCCATTTCTTTGAGAAAACGTGTGGCGTTCTTTCCCTATGATCTCAAAGTCTCCAGTCCCAGTGTGACAAATTGATAGTGATGGCATATGTCTTTGTACTTGCTGATCTTGCACTCCTCCCTGTGATCTGTAGCACCTCTCTGTTTCCCAGCGCTGTGACGGATGTAGGTGTCAGCCAGAGTCGACACGCAGGTATAGTGCCATGCTAAAAGCTTGCCATACTGTTAAGGATAGATGGTGATCCCTCAGGGTGGGTCGCAGGATTGTGAGTATTGCTGGATGCTAGTGATCGAGTCTTTCTCTTAGCCGGGCATCCAGCTTAGGCAAGGTTCCTCTTTATGATGTCATTGACTTCATTGCGTTTCGCCTGCCAACCCCTCGTTCTGGAGCAATTTAGAGTGTGTAGACCATATCGGTCGGTTTGTGCATCCCCATAATTACATGTATATCCTAGTGAATTGGGACAAGGAGAGGGAAAGCCACTACAGCACGGAGGGTCTGTGGGTCAAGCCATGTTTCCATTGCCGATATGGGAACTGTTAGAAAATAGTCCCCAAAGTGATGTGCACTCACAGCTTGGAGTTAGACAATTTCCTTGTTGGACGTTACGGCTCCGAGCAAGTTGTTATGAACCTTTTCAGCAATGGGGCCATCACACCTGGAATGTTTGTATGCTAGTGCTGCAATGGGTTTTGCGCTGGATCAGTAAGAGTTTCCCATTTAAAGGTGGAAGATAGAGACATGTTCGTGAGGTATATGTAGGTGGGAAAAAAAAAATAAAAACAGTGTGTTTTTTGTATAAGTCGGAGAGAGATAATAGTTGATGTTTGCGGTATAAAAGGTGGAAAGAAATAAGATGTGGCATGATGTATATATAAGAGTGAGAGAGGCAGTGGTGGACTTATAAAGTATATATACGTAGGAGGAAGACAGTGGTGGGTTCGTGAGGTATATATAACTGAAAGGAAGACAGTGGTGGGTTCGTGAGGTATATATAAATGAGTGGAAGACAGTGGTGGGTGCGTGAGGTATATATAACTGAAAGGAAGACAGTAGTGGGTTCGTGAGGTATATATAACCGAAATGAAGACAGTGGTGGGTTCGTGAGGTATATATAAATGAGTGAAAGAAAGTGGTGGGTGCGTGAGGTATATATAGGAGTGAGGAGATAGTGGTGTGACACTCTGGTGACAATGGCTCGCTGCACAGCTCCATCCTTGACTCTGCCCTTGTTTTTGCTTCTGCTGCTGCCAAGTGAGTGACGCTGCTGGAGTTTCTGATATCGTACATATCCTCCAGTTGTGTATCGATAAAAAATTTTGTCTACCCAAGAGTACTTTAATAATAATTTTATATCCATTAAAGTGTGATTACTGATAGAAATTATATGTACTCACCAATAAGTGGTTGCGGGGGTCGATTCACAGTTCCTGGCACATACGTGTGTGTATATATATATGGGTGCCACTTCCAGGTGATTAACAATCTTCGCTTGGTAGCTTGGTTAACAACTTGTAAGGCTACAGTGCTTGCTGCATACACTTCGACGTAGGTACCACAACCTGCATAATCAGGAGTCTCTCCCTCAGGAACAAATTTAGCTTATTTTTTGAACTGAAGAATTTATTGCTAATTTTCCTTCTATTTGAAGGAAGTGCGTTGAAAAGTGTTCTCTTACTGGACTTAATGCACCTTTGGTTTCGTATAAGTATTTCCAGTCCGCAGACTTGACACCAACGATTTTAGCATTTTACAAGTTTAAACTCAGAAGTATCATCCTTGTTTGCTTTCCACAAAGTATAATTTAAATGATTTTAATTGATTTTAATAATTTAGATGCTCGAATTTATTCCAACAGCGACTTTAACATTTTACAAGTTTAAACTCAGAAGTATCTACCTCGTTTGCTTTCCACAAAGTATAATTTAAATGATTTCAATTAATTTTAATAATTTAGATGCTCGAGTTTATTCCAGCAGTATTTTTTTTCACTTTCTCTAATAGTCTGGTTGCCCTAATGAGCTTGTTAGAGTAAAGTAACAATCCCGACTTAAGAGCATAATCGTTTCCTGGACACCTCCAATTTTTGGTTTTCCTGCTCATTATTTCCCATGGAGGTGTTCCAGCAACACTAGATATTCCGACATCAATACCGCTACATTCCTCTTCCCGTTTTTTTTATTATGTTGTTTGAGAACATTTCATGTGTCCTCGATGAACATCGTTTATTTTCTGCTGCCCCTCAAGAAAATTTGGTTTACATTAGTTTAATTAAAGACTTGCAGTGTTCACTGGAGGCCTCTTTTTTCATTACATATTATGATCGTCCAAGAAAATATTACTGTGCTGTTGGCCTTTTTTTTTCTATGTCATTTTTAAGAATAATTGAAACAAATATTGCGACTTGAGAAACAACTTTTCACTGTGAAAGTCTCGATTTTATTGCTAGAAAATCGTAAGATTTTCATATTCCAATACTGTTTTATTGTGCGCACTTTATATGAACATCTTGTAAGAGTTTTGAAAGTCTTTATAAATATTATTCATCATTGTCGTCCTCTAGTGCGTAATAAAATACATTTATATCCAATAGTTCCAGATTTTCTGTTTGTTGTCTTCGGCACTTGCAGTGGTACCCTTGTAGATTGGTTTTAAACCGTCATTTTAATATAATATTATAAATTACCGACTATGAAGTTAAACATGTAATCATGGTTCTTAGTCGTTGCCATCCAGGGGCTTTTTAAAACGCATTGCTATTTACGATAGTTGTTGTTTTATTTCAAGCACGTGTGAGAGTGATTTCCTCCACACGATGCTTGACTATATGGGCTATTATCATCATATGTTCTAGTCTTCTATTAGTGTTTTTTAAACACTGTCCGTTATAAACTGTACATCTTAACTTAATATTATCAACCACATACTCGACTGTACAGCAACTCAGCCTCAAAAATTCTGTGTGCATTTCCTAAGATATGGTTATATTATTTAGGTAGGTTATTTTAGACTGTCTTCTTCCAATCAAAATTTATTATTTATCACTTATCAGAGGGCCAATAAATACAATTTCAATAAAGAACAAATAGAAGGTGTTCGACCATTCAACTGTCCTTGTTTTCTACTCGCCTTCTTTTGTTTTTTCTGGATTACAATTGTTTTCGTGGACTTATGTTATCCTACACTTTGTTAATTTAAGTGACAGGCAACACTCTAGTCATACTAAGTCAAACCAAACCAAAAGTTAGTCTTGAAGTTTGTTATTAAAGAGAAATAGCTAAAAATTCTGTGACAAAACCGACTGTTTATAAATGCCTGAATTACCACTATTGCTTATGAAGAAAGGCTATGTACATACACCTAGGAATTTGTTGGTGATCCCATTATTATGAAGGGAGGGCGTTAAGGGTCACGATCTTTTAACATTTATTGGGTTCTCTCTTATTGTACTCATCGCTCGCCTACTTTTCATTGGAGGTATTCGGCACTGTCTGCCAAGCGTCCAATGTTTATAAGTAGTTATTTCGGTGTGCAGGTTTCTTAGCAATCCCTCTATTATCTTCCAGATGTAGATTATGATGTATCTTTCTCGTCTAAGTTCTAAGGAATATAGTTATAGGGATTAGAAGATCTCCCAGTAATTTAGGTGCTTGGTGGTGTTTATATGAACTGTGAAAATTCTCTGTACATTTTTCCACCTCAACAATTTCGCCTGTCTTAAAGGAAGTTATTAATACACAGCAATACTCCAGCCTAAAGAGAACGAGTGTCCAGATGAGAGTCATCATTGGCTTGGCGTCCCTTGTTGTGAATGTTCTAGCTATCCAACCTGTCATTTATTTCCTTCATTCTTCTATGGAGTAATAACCGAAATTTTTCTTAATTTCTGTGGATGCCACATTCATGTCACCCGCTCTTGTGAATAGTATTTCCAGTGGGCAGACTTGGAGTAAAGCTCCAGTACTTTACAAGCATTAATTCTGTTACATCTACTTCACCTGCTTTCCAGAAAGTATATTTCGAGTCAGTAATGACAAAGCCACACAACAAATAATAACTCACTCTAGTATCCCCTGTAAATCATTTCACTTAACTATGGAGGCACAAGCACACCAGTCTGGGAACTCCTGGGTTATGGAATGCAATAAATCATATATTTTTGCATTCCATAACCATAGACTGCCCTCTCTATCAACGAGCACGCAGAATTTACCTCCAACGTCGTCTTCGTTCTACTACTCTCTCTTTACCTTCCCTTCTTGCTGATGGACCCTCCTTTAATCCTGACTCTCTCATTGACTTCTTGACAACGACTGATTTACTCCACAAACTCTGATGATACTTTTCGCACTCCCCTCAGCCCTTTCTAGTTCAGTCTCTTGCTGCCCTTTACCCTTTCACCATCCACTACCCCGCTGTTATCCGTAACCTATTACTCATCCATCTCCCTTTTGCCACCTGATGCCCTCGCTTCCTTCCTGCCCTGCAGCGCTGTATAGTTCTTGTGGCTTAGCGCTTCTTTTTTGATTATAAAAATAATAATATGAATTTGGATTGGAAGAAGAGTGTATGAGAGAGCTATCAATGACTTTTTCAAGGAAAGTTGTGGTTCAGAGTTATGTCGAAAATCTTAGCACTATTATATTTTATTATATTGATTAATGATATACAATACTGACAAATTGATGTGTAACACATGTGATACTCAATGTGTCATTTGGACTGTAATTTCCGAGCACTACTGTCAAGACAGCTGTTAAATGAATGAGTGTGAATGTGTTTTCTTCTTCAGTATGATGGGGTCGATGTATTAAAAAATACAACACAAAAAACGAATGAACGAACCATACTCGCTACCCTTGGATGCCGTTATTGCTGAAGCATTTCACCTGAGCAACAGAGCAGAGGTGACAGCTGAACTGGAGAGTGTAAGTAGAGGAGCTGTTAGTTTGAGGTGTTCAGTCCTTCACTCCCTCTAAACAGTCAAGAAATCTTGACTGGATAGAGGGAGTGAAGGAATGAACACCTTAAAATGGCCTCTACACTGCAAAATAACCTACAACTAACACTCTAACTTGACCACTTCTTCCAATGTCTACAGTTTAAGTGTTACCTCTGTTTTCAGTTGAAGAAACCTGCCATGCAGGTGATACCTTTCAGTAATAGTGGTATCCGAGTGCCAAACGTGTTTTGATCATCAGTATTTTGTGTTCCGCTTTCTTAATATATCAACCCCAAATCTATATTATTGGCCTTCATTCATATAGCTGTCTTGCCAGTAGTGCGCGGACATCACAATTCAAATAACACTTCAAATCGCATTCACGAAAAATTTATGTAGGCAGTTCAATTTCGCTGAATGCTTTTCTTTCTCTCTCCGTCTCTCTTGGGCGTTTTACGATGATTTCATTTTCAGCTTTCCTCTTGATACTTATTCTAACAACTGTTTGTTCTCCCTTGAGAAAGTCTGAAGCTTATCAGCAGATCTGAGAATCATCGGGTTCTCCTATAGAGGGAGCATCACTTTCCTTCTAAATTGTCTCGGCTCTTTAACTCACAAAATCATAATAAACGGATCACAGAACGGATGTTGCTGGAACCCAGAGCAAGCGCCTCCTCGTTTACCTTGGGAACATTTTACAGATGAGTCTCCCGTTAGGGTGGCAATAACGAACTCTAGCTCAAGACCCTTCAAAGCCGTCATCATGACTCACAAAATCGAAATAACACGAATGCACGTCCTCGTTCTAAATGTAAGACTGGATCACATTTCCAGTGCCACTGAGCAGAGCCAATCGAGAAACTGATACATAATCTCTTCCCGTACTAGATTCTTTATTTCAGTCAAGTTGATGTCCTTTTATTGTTGAAAACATTTTGTTTTAAATTCTCTGCTAATAATTTGTTGGGCTGCCCTGATCTGTTGCCTATGAAGATGTACTATAATTAACACCATCACACAGATAATTGTTGTTTGCGTTCCAATACCAGGGTATTTTCCAGTCTGGTTGGTTCCACGACTTGCTGGATTTTGTGGAAAAAAAATCAGTCTTTATGGCTCGTATGTTAGTATCTCTTAATGCTAATATGTGCCTCCTGGTGTGTTCTTTGCTTTCACAGTCATTGTTATACCTTCATAGCGATTGTAATACCTTCAAAATGATTGTTATACCTTCACAATGATTGTTATACCTTCACAGTGATTGTTATACCTTCACGGTCATTGTTATACCCTCACAGCGATTGTTATACCTTCACAATGATTGTTATACCTTCATAGTGATTGTTATACCTTCAGAGTGATTGTTATACCTTCACGGTCATTGCTCTACCTTCACGGTCATTGTTATATCTTCACAGTGATTATGCCCTCATAATGATTCTTATACCTTCACAGTGATTGTTATACCTTCACAGTGAGCGTTATACCTTCACGGTCATTGTTATACCCTCACAGTGATTGTTATACCTTCACAGTGATTGTTATACCTTCACGGTGGTTGTTATACCTTCACGGTCATTGTTATACCCTCACAGTGATTGTTATGCCCTCACAATGATTGTTGCACTTTCACAGTGATTGTTATACCTTCACGGTGATTGTTATACCTTCACGGTGATTGTTATACCTTCACAGTGATTGTTATACCTTCACAGTGATTGTTATGCCTTCACACTGATTGTTATGCTTTCACAGTGATTGTTATACCTTCCAGGTGATTGTTATACCGTCACAGTGATTGTTATACCATCACGGTGTTTGTTATACCTCCACAGTGATTGTTATACCTCCACAGTGATTGTTTAACTTTCACAGTGATTGTAATGCCTTCACACTGATTGTTATGCTTTCACAGTGATTGTTATACCTTCCAGGTGATTGTTATACCGTCACAGTGATTGTTATACCATCACGGTGTTTGTTATACCTCCACAGTGATTGTTATACCTCCACAGTGATTGTTTAACTTTCACAGTGATTGTAATGCCTTCACACTGATTGTTATGCTTTCACAGTGATTGTTATACCTTCACAGTGATTGTTATACCTTCCAAGTGATTGTTAGGTCTTCACAGTGATTGTTATACCTTCCAGGTGATTGTTATGCCTTCACAGTGATTGTTATACCTTCCCGGTGATTGTTATACCTTCACAGTTATTTTTATACTTTGACGGTGATTGTTATACCTTCACAGTGATTATTATGCTCTCAGAGTGATTGTTAAATCTTTACAGTGATTGCTATTACTTCACAGTGATTGTTATGTCTTCACAGTAACTGTTACACCTTCACAGTGATTGTCTAGCCTTCATAGTGACTGTTATGCCTTCACAGTGATTGTTATACCTTGACGGTGATTGTTATACCTTCACAGTAATAGTTATGCCCTCAAAGTGATTGTTAAATCTTCACTGTGATTGTTATACCTTCACGGTGATTGCTATACCTTCAGAGTGATTGTTATACCTTGACGGTGATTGTTATACCTTCACAGTGATTGTTATGCCCTCAAAGTGATTGTTAAAACTTCACAGTGATTGTTATACCTTGACAGTGATTGATATACCTTCACAGTGACTGTTATACCTTCTCAGTGATTGTTTAACCTTCACAGTAACTGTTATACTTTCAAAATGATTGTTATACGTTGACGGTGAGGGTTTAACCTTCACAGTGACTGCTATACCGTCACAGTGATTGTTATACCTTAACGGTGATTGTTATGCCTTCACAGTGATTGCTATACCTTCACAGTGGTTGTTATACCTTCACGGTGATTATTATACCCTCAGAGTGATTGTTATACCTTCACAGTGATTGTTATATCTTCACAGTGATTGTTATATCATCACATTGATTGTTATACTCTCATTTTGATTGTTATACCTCACATTGATTGTTATGCCTTTTCAATGATTGTTATATCTTCACAGTGATTGTTATACCCTCACATTGATTGGTATAACCTCACAGTGATTGTTATACTTTCAGAGTGATTGTTATGGCTTTACGATGATTGTTATACCTTCACGGTGATTGTTGTGCGTTCACTGGGATTGTTATTGCTTTACAGTGATTGCTCTGCCTTGACAGTGATTGTTATACCTTCACGGTGATTGTTATACCCTCAAAGTGAGTGTTATACCCTCGCAGTGAGTGTTATACCTTCACAGTGATTGTTATGCCTTCACACTGAGTGTTATACCTTCACAGTGATTTTTATATATTCACAGTGATTGTTGTATCTTCACTGTGATTGTTATACCTTCTCAGTGATTGTTATACCTTCATAGTGATTGTTATGCCCTCACAGTGATTGTTATACCTTCACAGTGATTGTTATACCCTTACAGTGATTGTAATACTTTCACGATGACTAGTATGCTTTCACGGTGACTGTTACACTTTCACGGTGACTGTTACACTTTCACGGTGACTGTTACACTTTCACGGTGACTGTTACACTTTTACGGTGACTGTTACACTTTCACTATGACTGTTACACTTTCACGGTGACTGTTACACTTTCACGATGACTGTTACACTTTTACGGTGACTGTTACACTTTTACGGTGACTGTTACACTTTCACGGTGACTGTTACACTTTCACGGTGTCTGTTACACTTTTACGGTGACTGTTACACTTTTACGGTGACTGTTACACTTTCACGATGACTGTTACACTTTTACGGTGACTTTTACACTTTTACGATGATTGTTACACTTTCACGGTGACTGTTACACTTTCACGGTGTCTGTTACACTTTCACGGTGACTATTATACTTTCACGGTGACTGCTGTACTCTCTTTTTTGTCACTGATTTTTTAGATATCCTCTCATTTTAAGTTACTTCTATTGATATAAAAATTAATCAAAATGTATGTGGTCTGAGTTGTAAGTTTCTCATTTTTCATTTATTGATTTTTAAACTGATCCAGAAATGCAATTTGCGATTTGTAAACAACAGTGATGACAGAGTTAAGGGTTTCGGTTTTCACTGCCAGTGTTTCGACTACGTCTTTTGTGTTGCTGAAGAACTCAATGCAATCGTGAGAATCTTTAATGTATAAATTGACAACACGTTTGGATCCGTTCATTCGGCTGCAACGGACGGCATTATTCTACGGCTTTACAATTCACCTTCAGCGTAAATATAATTCCGGAATTTTTGGAAGGCTTCAGGCTCTGAAATGACGGTGTGAAGGGGCAATTTAGAAATGGATTAAGTTAGTATTGCTTTCTTAAAGAAGTTGAAAGCTTTCAGAAATTATGGTATATTATCTACATTCGGCTGAGAACTTTTACTGAGGTTAGCAAATAAGAACATAAGAAAAGAACGAAGGAACACTGCAGCAGGCCTACTGGCCCATGCGAGGCAGGTCCAAGTCTCCTACCGGCTTAAGCCAATGCCCAACCTAGTCAGGTCAGGTCACCTTGACTTAAGGGAGGAACACGGCAACCGTCCTGGTAGCACAAGCTAATCAGGTCCAACTCACACCCACCCACACCCACTCATGTATTTATCCAACCTATTTTTAAAGCTACACAAGTGCAACTAATGTGACATTTTATTCTGGCAACGTTTCGCTCTCAAGGAGCTTTATCAAGCTACATCAAGTTACATTGTACGCTTCTCTCTCCTATGTACGGGTTATTTGTGTACGATTGGGTAACCACTGAGTTTGTGTTGCAGTCATCATGAATAATGGGTATGGGAGTGTTTTATAATACGAGGCATTTCACTCGTAGCAGACCCCGAGTTATCGGGGTCTGCTACTACGGGAGTACCAACTCGGGACTTCCTACGAGTGAAACACCTTTCTACCTTACTCTCTGCCAAGTCTGAATAATTGCATCCCTGCTGTCATTTGGAAGTGGGCGTAACTCGCCACTACTAATTCATTTTATCTGGAAAGTATAGCAGTCAGTATGATAGCAGTGTTTCCTATTCAGCCAGTCATTGCGCCTTTATGGGTAATAGCGCTCGCAGTTTGTAAAATGACATCTGCCTTTATTGCTCACATTTCATTGGGTGACCCTATTTACATGGTCCATTCTTTTACCAGATTTTTCGTGTTTGCTAACACTCCAAGCATTGTGCCAACATAGTTTGTAATGCTAATTATTTACGGTGTTCCTTAATGATAGGAGACTCCTGTAAATTGTCCTGTAAATAATAATAATAATAATAATAATAATAATAATAATAATATTATTATTATTATTATTATTATTATTATTATTATTACTATTATTATTATTATTATTATTATTATTATTATTATTATTATTATTATTATTATTTTATTATTATTATTATTATTATTATTATTATTATTATTATTATTATTATTATTATTATTATTTTATTATTATTATTATTATTAATATTGATGTGGAAGTAATAATACTTTAAAGGTAATACGATGCCTTGGGAATGTGAAGCAATATAATTTGATTTCAGGAAGAGAAAGCTAGCTCCATTCCCCCGGATCAAAAGCCCTTTACCGGTACATCATAGCACATTAACTTTAAGGACCTGGAAATAATAGCCAAGGATTTAATATATTTAAAACTTTTCGTTGGGCTTTGTTTGATGTCAGTATTGAAGCCTCAGCTCAGAATCACTGTTTCAATCTCTGTGTTTACGACTTGGCTCACACATTGTGCATTTGTTGACTCTTCCAGCACGTTTGTGCTTTCGATTTGAGTGTGTGTGTGTGTGTGTGTGTGTGTGTGTGTGTGTGTGTGTGTGTGTGTGTGTGTGTGTACTCACCTAGTTGAGATTGCAGGGGTCGAGGCCAAGCTCCTGGCCCCGTGTGTGTGTGTGTGTGTGTGTGTGTGCGCCCGAGCCACTATTGTGTTTGTAGGCACATTATTATTATAATCAAGGGGGAAGCACTAAACCCGTAGGATTATACAGCGCCTATGGGGGGATGGAAGGCATTCAGGCTTAATTCAGGGAACTGGAGCACAGATCCAATTCCCTAGATCAAGAGCCCCTCACCAGCGTCAAGGAGCCTTCCTTGAGGAGGTTTGTAGGCACAGAGATTGTACAGTGCCTAATGATGGCGTGAGAAAAGTGCAAAACCAGTCTTGAATCAAATATATTTCAAGAAGCGGCGCTGGTTTTTATCTTCCTTCTACAGTAATTAGTTTCCACACTCCCTTGACGTTAGTTTAATACCTGTGATATACATTCCATACCCATCCTGTGGGCGGAAGTCAAATGATTACAGAGGTACATAATGGGTCCAGGGACTGTGCCCCAAAGTTTTGATAGCTGAGCAAGTGACAAAGGTAATAAATTTCAGGTAGATCTGGTCACAATCATGACAAGTTACAAAGGTAATGAACCATCTACACTCCTATACATGGTTACAATCATGAACAAATTACAAAGTAATGAACCACTGACACGTCCACATCCAGTCACAATTGTAATGAGTTATTAGTGCAAGTACTAATTGGGTCTCACACACACACACACACACACACACACACACACGAGCGGCGCGCACACACACACATAAACACACACACACACACACACACACACACATCACACACACACACACACACACACACACACACACACACACACACACACAAACACACAGACACACACACACACACACACACACACACACACACACACACACATACACACACACACACACACACACACACACACACACACACACACACACACACACACACACACACACGCACACACACGCACACATACACACACACACACACACACACACATTGCAATGATGTATAATCCATCACAGAACGGCAGGAGGCCAAGAAAGTAATATGATGAGTGCAACAGAGCAATGGTGGACACTCTAGCTGAGGTGGCAAGAAGGGCTCACTCGAGTAGAGCGAAGTTACTGGTTTTGGCGACTTTACCCACAGGGAGATTGATTGGGAAAACCTGGAGCCACATGGGGGTCCCGAAACATGGACAGCCAAGATGATGGATGTGGTGCTGACAAACCTCATGCACTAACATGTTAGGGACACTACCAGAGAGAGAGAGGGGAGGATGAACGAGCTAGATTGGACCTTTTGTTCACCCTGAGTAGCTCAGACATTTAGCACAACACATATGAAAGGCCCCTTGGAGATAGTGACCACATGGTTCTGAGGGTAACAGGAATAGAAAGGGAAAAGTCAAACTATAAAAGGGATTACTACAAGGAGGACTGCAGGAGGTTCAGTGGGAACAGGAGTTGGTAGGAAAATCAGTAAACGAAATGATAGACTTTGTAACAACAAAATGCAAGGAGGCAGAGGAAAGGTTTGTTCCCAAGGGTAACAGAAATAATGGGAAGGACAGAACGAGCTCTTGGTTTACCCGAGGGTGGAGGGAAAATAAAGATATTAGTCGACGAGCCAGAAACGGGTATGCACAGATAAGGATGGAGGCCCAGCGGCAGTACAAAAACGACATAGCATCGAAAGTCAAGTCTGACCCGAAACTGCTTTACAGCCACATCAGGAGGAAGACAACAGTCAAGGACCAGGTAATCCGGCTGAGGAAAGAAGGTGGGGAACTCACAAGAAATGACCAAGAAGTATGTGAGGAGCTCAACATGATATTTCAGGAAGTATTTACAGTGGAGGCTGAAGGGACACTGGGAAGACAAAACAGTGGGGTACATCAACAAGGGATATACCAACAAGTGTTGGATGAATTACACACAACTGAGGAGGAAGTGGAGAAGCTCCTAAGTGATCTTGATACCTCAAAGGCGGTGGGACCAGACAACATCTCCCAGTGGGTCCTTAGAGAGGGAGCAGAGACACTGTGTGGGCCACTAACCAAAATCTTCAACACCACTTCCCTTGAAACTGGGCAACTACCTGAAGTATGAAAGAAGGTAAATGTAGTTCCCATCTTTACGAAAGGAAACAGAAATGAAGCACTAAACTATAGACCAGTGTCACTGACGTGTATAATATGAAAGTCATGGAGAAGATTATCAGGAAGAGAGTGGTGGAGCACCTGGAGCGGAACAAGATTATAAACGACAGCCAGCACGGATTCATGGAAGGCAAATCCTGTGTCACAAATCTACTAGAGTTTTATGACAAGGTAACTGAAGTAAGAAATGAGAGGGAGGGGTGCGTTCATTGCATTTTCTTGGACTGCAAGAAGGCCTTCGACACAATTCCTCACAAGAGATTAGTACAGAAGCTAGAGGATCAGGCACATATAACAGGAAGAGCACTGCAATGGATCAGAGAATACCTCACAGGGAGGCAACACCGAGTCACGGTCCGTGATGAGGTATCACAGTGGGCGCCTGTGACGAGCGGGGTCCCACAGGGGTCAGTCCTGGGACCATTGCTATTCTTGGTATATGTGAATGACATGACGGAAGGGATGGACTCAGAAGTGTCCCTGTTTGCAGATGATGATAAGTTAATGAGGAGAATTAAATCAGATGCGGACCAGACAAGTCTACAAAGAGACTTGGAGAGGCTGGATGCATGGTCCTGCAACTGGCTCCTAGAATTTAACCCCGCCAAATGTAAAGTCATGAAGATCGGAGAAGGGCAAAGAAGACCACAGACAGAGTAGGCAAGGAGGCCAAAGACTTGAAACCTCACTCAAGGAGAAAGATCTAGGAGTGAGTATAATACCGAGTACATCGCCAGAAGCACACATTAACCAGATAACTGCTGCGGCATATGGGCGCCTGGCAAACCTGAGAATAGCGTTCCGGTACCTCAGTAAGGAATCGTTCAAGACTTCATATACTGTGTACCTCAGGCCCATACTGGAGTACGCAGCACCAGTATGGAACCCACACCTGGTCAAACACGTCAAGAAATTAGAGAAAGTGCAAAGGTTTGCAACAAGGCTCGTTCCAGAGCTAAGGGGAAGCTAAGGTTAAGGGAAATCGGACTGACGACACTGGAGGACAGGAGGGTTAGGGGAGACATGATAACGACATACAAAATATTGCGTGGAATAGACAAGATGGACAGAGACAAGATGTTCCAGAGATGGGACACAGAAACAAGGGGTCGCAATTGGAAGCTGAAGACTCAGATGAGTCAAAGGGATGTTAGGAAGTACTTGTTCAGCCACAGAGTTGTTAGGAAGTGGAATAGTCTGACAAGCGATGTAGTGGAGGCGGGAACTATACATAGTTTTAAGACGAGGTATGATAAAGCTCATGGAGCAGGAAGAAGGAGGACCCAGTAGCGGTCAGTGAAGAGGCGGGGCCAGGAGCTGAGTCTCGACCCCTGCAACCACAATTAGGTGAGTACAATTAGGTGGGTACACACACACACACACACACACACACATACACGCGCGCGCGCGCGCAGTAATGCTTTATTTACAGCGACCAAAGTCAGAGTATTTTTCCAGAATGGTCCGTAATATACCACTGTGGATAATATACTTTGCCATTTCTTGAACATTTCTGAGTGAGTTGTCTCTGAATTCATTAATTTTATCGCACTACAGTACATAATGACGCAAGGTGTGACAAAGTTTACATTTCGTTTGGTCTACATCTGGTGGTGGTGATTTAACCTGCCATAGATACTTGTAACCCAGCCGGAGCCGGGCTGTAGTGTCGTCCAAGAGTCGGCTTATTTTGTTGGATGCACCATAGACATGTGACTCCTCCTGCATGATAGAATGATGATAGATAGACTAACTGGTGCCAGTCTCCCTGAGTCTTAAGTCAATAAAGTTAAGTTGAAGTTCTTTTCGTAGTTTTGTTCTCAAACTGCTAACTGACAACCCAAGATTGTAATCTACTCCCTCTTTGAAAGGATATAACTTAGCTAATCCATCAGTTCTATCATGCATCTAATCACCAATGCAGGATGAAATCCACATCATGTGCACTCTGACTTCACTCTCCACAATCCTAACATACTTGTATCTGGCTTCTGACACAAGCATGCCACAATTTATACTTAAAGAGCTGAGAGCATTTATGGATGACAGAATCAGTTACAATTAAAGTGTCAACCTTAGATACATGGACGCATTTGAGTGCAAGGAGGATGGCAAACAGTTCTGTTTGAAGGGTAGAGGCCCACTTATTGATGCGTGCTCCAATTTCTTTATGAGAGCTATCACTCTGTATGACAACAGCAGCACTACCAGCTGCACCAGTGGACTGGTGAACAGAACCATCAACACAAATATTTTTCTAAGAGTTCTGTGTGACTAAGCTATCAGTACAGCTTAAATTAAGGCATCATGTCTGGTTTCAAGGCGAAGCTTTGGTTGTGATTTAAGAAGAATTTGGGGAAGAAATGGAGGAATGGTAGTTTGGTATGGGGTAATATCCCATGGAGCGGTGAAGTGCCACTGTTGCCTTACTTGACATAGATTATGTAGCAGGTTCATGCGGAGGTAGGTTCCAGTGTTTCCAATCCATCTGGAAGAGTGTTCACCAGTACTCGTCTAATTGTACTCAGCTAATTGTGGTTGCAGTGGTCGAGACTCACCTCCTGGCCCAGCCTCTTCACTGGTCCCTTGAAATGAAGAAAATTACGCAGAATACAGAACGTGAATGGGGTCACAGGCGGCGTGAAATGATTTACCTAAAAATGCATTTTGAAATACCGAGAGACAAACCGAAATTTAAAAAGGAATATTATTATTGAACCTCCACTCAAAGGCTGTTCATATTAAACAGTTTTTCAGTCACTAATTTTGTAGATTGTGATTCTGGTTTCAGTTATTAAAAAATAACGTCGGTCTGCAGTTTTGTGACTCTGATCGCGGGTTCTAACCCCACCCGTGGTATGGCTAGTTAAACTATTTAAATAGTAATAAAGAATTAATAATTATAGTACTACTACTACTACTACTACTACTAATACTACTAATACTACTACTACTACTAATAATAATAATAATAATAATAATAATAATAATAATAATAATGATAATAATTTTCCAATTTTAATATCCAAAATAGTGCTTTATTTTTTTAGTGATGAAGGGAAGTAAATGGTACAGAGGTATCGACAAGATGTGGATTAAAAAAAAGGTGACATTTATGTGCAGTTTGGGGCATTTATTAAACCAAATGTATTGCCACGACCGGCGATACATTTCCTTGGCTGAACGCTACTGCATTTTCCTACATCTTAGCGATAACTTCGCGATAACTTGAGAATGCTCATGACTAGTTTTAGTCTCTCAACAATGGCACATCGCTTTTACTGAAAGATTCCAATAGTTTCTCGGTTTTTAACTTTGTTGATTTGCAAATTGTGGAAACAAACAGGAAATATTAATTTCTAATTGATAACTTGAGAATGTGTCTAAGCAACGGCTTCAAATTTTTAGACAGACAAATTTTAACTAAAGGAAATAAATCACTCTGTCTGACATTTTTGGGTTATCCTAGATCTTCTACACATATGTTGCTATGTATGATAATTTATGTAACTGTATATATGTGCACCTGTACCTGAATAAAATTACTAATCAGTTAATATTAATAAAAATAATTGTTGCAACTCCTACTTTCCTCTTGCGGAATCCTAAGGAATAAGGGAATCAACCCTGTACTCACAGTACCTATCGGTCAGATGCCGTCAAAGTACAGTAATTGCGATCACTGCTCAAGTCAGTGGCTGTGCCATACATGGGGATCTTCTATGCCTATCCGATAATACTTCCATGATCTAAATTCTACTAATACTCTTAAACCTCGTAAGGAGA
The DNA here is from genome assembly GCF_026875155.1 of Cherax quadricarinatus. NCBI lineage: Eukaryota > Metazoa > Arthropoda > Malacostraca > Decapoda > Parastacidae > Cherax > Cherax quadricarinatus. The sequence continues at coordinate 11,464,735 of NC_069474.1, read as the reverse complement.
GGTTTAAGAATTTAGATCAAAGAAATATTATCGGATAGGCAAAGAAGATCCCCATGTATGGCATATTAACCAGCCTGAGAAAAATAGTAGACAATATTTAGGAAGAGATACTTCTGAGTACATGGGTAGAACATTCGAGTACCTCAGAGCAGGACATTTAAACGGACAAAGAGCACATTGTATTCCTTTCTTTCATTATTTAAAAAGGTCACACAGAATAATAACAGTCCATGTCTACAGTATCTAACGAGAAACTTATTTTCTACAACCACATGACCTGTTATAAACGATTAGAAAAAGCTTATGGCTGGTTTTTATATCTTATAATTTCATACTTGACATCTCAGAACCCTCCTACCCAATATGGGGAGTAGGGGGATGATGGTAGGGTGGGGTTGGCACCGATCACTAGCCCAGTCTAAAGGTAACCGTGGACGGTGACACCTACGCTACTCTGAGACCTCTCTCCCTGCTTTGGTTGCTCCGTTGCAACATTGCACAGCTCCTGATGACGCACTGAGAAGTGTGAAAGTACTTGAGCTAAAGATTTCCACCACTTGTGGCTTGTCCTGCGTATATATATACATATATATATATATATATATATATATATATATATATATATATATATATATATATATATATATATATATATATATATATATATAATATATATATATATATGTCGTGCCGAATATGTAAAACTGGTCAATTAGCAGAAACTCATTTAAAATTAAGTCCTTTCCAAGATTTTCTTTTATACGTTTAAAGATATATTTTTTCATTAATGTTAATGTAAAAATTTTTAATTTTGCTCCAAAAGAATCTTAGAAAACTTACCTAACCTTATTATAACAAGAACAATTTATTTTAGCCTAACCCAACTAAATATATATTAGATTTGTTTACAATAATTTAATACTAAACAAACAGAGTGAAATATATTTTTTTCGTTAGGATCAGAATGACTTTGGCGAAATTATTGCATACACAAATTTTCACTTGTCCTATATGGCAAGATGAACGTTGCTATTTAAGCCAAGATCGCAAGTTCTGCCTATTCAGCACGACATATATATATATATATATATATATATATATATATATATATATATATATATATATATATATATATATATATATTATATATATATATATATATATATATATATATTTTATATATATATATATATATATATATATATATATTATATAATATATATATATATATCTGGAGAGATCTGGAGAGAGTTCCGGGGGTCAACGCCCCCGCGGCCCGGTCTGTGACCAGGCCTCCTTAGGTCAGTGTCCCAGGATGCGACCCACACCAGTCGACTAACACCCAGGTACCCATTTTACTGATGGGGAACATAGACAACAGGTGGAAAGAAACACGTCCAATGTTTCTACTCTGGCTGGGAATCGAACCCAGGCCCTCACCGTGTGAAGCGAGAGCGTTAACCACCATATGGTAAATGAATTTTAACTATAGTGTAATTTATCTTATGAATTATTTATGATTACTTGTCGGAATTCCAAAATACAACTATTTTTAAATGTTTATGATAAATAAATTTTCAAAGGATAACAAATAGGAAAATCCTTTGAAACATTTTCCCTTTCAAATAAGTTTTACGTCATATTTATTCCGGGAATAAGTCAAGTGTATTTAGCGTTGCTCTGACATTTAGTTAATTAATACTTCAGTAGAGGGGAATACCCCGAGAGAATACCGTAAAAATTGGTAAATACTCACATATAATGCACCAATAATATTCTAAGCTTTGTTTAATAAGTTACACAAGAAATGATAGTTTGAAATCAATTTGAATTGTTATTCTAAGGTTAATCAACTGTCAGCGTGGGCTGCATTGTGTGTCTCACCATGTAAGGCGGAGCAAAATACGTATTTGACTTAGTAAAATCAAGTAATATCAGTAAAATTAAAAGTATTAAAAGTATTTACCGCGTTTCGCGGCTTATTAGACGCATGTTTTTTTCCAAGAAATGTCTCCAAAAATCACCCTACGGCCTATAATCAGGAGGTGAGTGACGTGAGCTATAAGTTTGGGGTGTGGGATGGGCTGTAGTTCTTCCAGTTACGTCCGATGCCGAGCCGCTGAAACTAAAACAAGTCTTACATACCGCGTCTTATAAGCCGTGAAATATGCTATTACCATAGAAGTGTATGAAATAATCGCAACCGAGCGATCACAGA
>NC_069474.1:11452517-11457517 GCF_026875155.1 Cherax quadricarinatus | reverse complement strand
TATATATATATATATATATATATATATATATATAATATATATATATATATATATATATATAATATATATATATATATATAAAATATATATATAATATTGTAACCACGAGCGAGTGGTATTGATCAATAACAACACTGCGCTAGCCAAGGATTCGAACCCATGTTGTACTGGCCTGCCTCATGGTAAGCGAGAACCACATGACGCTTTAAACCACAGGACCACCCAACCCTATAAGAATGGCGCAGCCAGCACAGAGCTAGCTGTTGGGCCGCCATCCGAGGGCATACGGAGGTGTGGGAGCTTCTAAGCTAATTTCAAACAGGGATGAGAATGAAATTAGCTTAGAAGCTTCCACACCTCCGTATGCCCTCGGATGGTGGCCCAACAGCTAGCTCTGTACTGGTTGCGCCATTCTTGTAGGGTTGGGTGGTCCTGTGGTTTAAAGCGTCATGTGGTTCTCGCTTACCATGAGGCAGGCCAGTACAACATGGGCTCATCAACCTCTCTGTCGTCCAACTAATGCTTTTCTATGCTTTATATGCTGCTGGAATTCTTGTTTTGATTTGATTTTTCAGCTATTTAATTATATATAAGTGAATGGTGTAATAGTCTTCATTAACAGACATGGCAGAGTTTCATTGTATTAAAAAGACTGATTTTTTCCCATTTAATTAGTATTTATTCATGATCAATAAAGGTTGTGGCACTTATTTTTATAACATTGAATATATATAGATGTTTCAGTGTTCCTTAAAATTTTATGGTTTGTCCTTTGTCTTTACCTTATACTGATTGTTGTTAGAATGTAAAATAAACTGATATTTATTTATGCTGCAGGCCTGGGCTAACCAGTGTCAGTTTGAACATGACGGTGATGACCAGCGCAGAATCTGTTCTCGTGACTACGACGTGGGCCAAAACTTGTTTTATGAATGGAGCCATTATCCGTACCCGGTAAGTAACATCACATTATTTCTTACAGGTAAGAGATGATCTTCAGCACCGACGACCATGTAAACAAGACACCTACGCGGCACTGATACTTGGTCATGAAATGTTTCGCTCCAGGAAGCTCTGTGAACCCACTGCAGCTTTATCAGCAGTTGTATTGATAGCTTCCCTGAGCGAAACGTCTCGATAAATATCCAGGCTTTGCACACGTGTCATGTTTAAATAACCTCCTAAAGTTTACCATACAACCTCGAGTATGCGATTCAGTTATTTGATTTACGAACTATGTAAAGAGCGAAGAAATTGTATATTATCTATTGTAGGACATATAATGTTTTACCTGGTGAACCATAAATTAACCCATATTTTATAATAGTTACCAACCAATAACTGATTGAGATAAACCCAAGGCGTAAGTCATGCGAAATGACTTCCTACCCGTAAAACTTTAAAGTACATCTTTAAAAGGTTTAGATGTTTAAGAACTTTGTTTTTTGCAACGTTCTACGCAACTCCTTGACTGGTGATGTTGATGATGGACTAGACACTAACCTCAAGTAACATTAACTTCTACATCATCGCATACGAGGCACCCAGAGATTGCCTCGTGGCGCTGTGGTTATTGATTCCTTCAGATACACAAGACAAGCAGTGGTAACTTCACTGGATCATCTGCTTCTGTGGCCCTGAGACTAACATGGGTAAGCCAAGAGGAGCTGTATTGTGACCAACGATAGTGACACGATAATGATTTATTCTCAACTGAGTAATCACCATCTTCAGAGTACATGCAAAGTGCACTGTATAGATAATTCCTCTCCTGCCGATGACCTCTTAAGACGTAGTGTAATCACTTTTACTATATTGGTTCACTGATGACTATTATCACTGCTGGTCACTTGCTGGAGTCGTCATCTCAGTGTTTCTTTTGCTTCTGCCGAGATTTTAAATGTCTTTACATTTATCATGTTTAGATTGTATGTTTTTGGATGTCTGTAAAAACCGAACTTAGCCATTCAGAACTTTCTGACTTATATGCAGCAGTTTGGTCTAAATTCCCGTAAAGTTTTCAATGTTGCAGAGATTTTAAGGGTGGAATGTTCCTTTATAAAGACAGTTCTCCAGTTGTAGTGCATAAAATAACAGAATACAATAATTTGTGTTGGTTCCAGGACATAGCAATATATGCAATTTACTTTTAAGTCTGTTCTGTATCTATTGGTGTGAGCAAATAGCTCAGTGTTAGCCTCACTCTGGCAATTGCTCTTTCTATTATTTCAGTTTTATGCCTTTTATGTTTCTACGCTTCCCGGTTTCAATTTTTAATTCCAGAGTGTTGATGAACGCGACAATTTTTATTTTACAATGAAATTGTCCGTGAAAATTGCTTAAATTGTTTTCAGAGTGCCTTGACATGATATGTGTGGAATTGAAAGTTATGTAGTAAATGTTGTACTACACATTGTTGTAGTTACTTTCATTGTGTAGTATTATGCGATGTATGGGTATTGCTTAAATTTTATACTCGTTCCTGGTTACAATAATATATATTTACTGCTTCTGGAGGCTAGTGGCTACTACACCAAATGGGGAGTAGAATGAAATTATATATATATATATATATATATATATATATATATATATTATATATATATATATATATATATATATATATATATATATATATATATATATATATATATATATATATATATATATATATATATATATATATATATATATATATATATATATATATATATATATATATATATATATATATATAGAAAAACAACATAGGTAACTCAGAGCTGCATCTCGAATACTTCGTCCAGCTCTCCTGCGGTGGGCCGCGTGCCCAGAATGCTGCAGGCATTTCCTCTCTGGATCGCAACACAGAGTCTATGAAAGAGGAAGCTGGACGCCCTGTGGTCCTTGGTTTCTATGATGAGCTTTTTACCCAGCTCTTTCAGGAACTTTAGAGCACACTTGCCCCCATGCTCCAAGGGTCTCCGACCCTATTGGAATGAAGTTATTGCAAGGGGAAGGTCTTCATATTTTCGGATCTTCTGGGTCTCCCTGTGGCTGGCAGCTCCACTCCCTTCCACTACGGAGTATGGCAAGTAGGTGTCTGCCAATGTGGCAGCACAGGTGTAGTCCCAGGCAATCTGCTTTCCATCCTTCCAGGGTAGCATAGTGGCTCCATCAGGAAGCTTTTGACTTCCATCAGACCTCTGAACTTGGGGTTCCCGTTGAGCTGGGCAACGGGCTGTGGCGAAGCTTCTCTTTATGATGTCATTGACCTCCTCATGTCTGGCATACTTCCCTTCTGCTCTGCGACACACGAGACCATCAAGTCCGAATTGATCAGCTGTCGCCCTGCCGCAAATACACCTATGTTCGGTGAGGACGGGGGCGGCTAGGCGAAGAGCAACGCCAATCCGAATGGTCTGTGGGTCGAGACGGGTGCCCAGGGAGGAATTGGGAACAGCTAACAGGAAATCTCCTGAGTGTGGTGCCTTTACTGCCAGGAGACGAGCTTTGTCCTTTCCTGAAGCATTGGAGAGCATTGTGTTGGCGATTTTTTACATGATCGGTTTGTCCCAGTGGGACTGTTTGTGCTCTTTGGGAGGAGCTGGTCTACTGGAGGAATCTGTAAGGGTGTCCCACGGAATCGCTGCTTCAGTAAACCTGGGGTCTTGAGCTCCTACCACGTCTCTCAAGCGTTCGGGAACTATCTTCTTGACTAATGCATTGGAAGCCAAACACGAAGAGAGAAAAGCAGGTAAAGCAACATGCGTTGCTTTACGCACCCCTATATCTCCCAGTCGCACTGGGAGGGTTGCCTGATCCCATTGCTCATCCTCTAGTGACAGGTTCAGTGCCTTCTTAAAAGTTGATCTCAGGTGTGCGTCATATTCATCGAGTGTTGGGTTGTCAAAGAGGGTGCACACCTCAAGAAGTAAGTGAGTCTTGGCATAGTAAAACCTTTGTGGGGAAATCGGGCTATGGGCATAAAGATCGCTTTTTCTCTCCCCATTCCCATGGGCATTAAATTTTGTCCCGAGGACAGTGTCATGGTCGGTGACCCAGCGGTCCCCCCAAAGGGCGTTGGACGAGTGGTATTTGAGATTCCGGGGAGGATTCTTTGCACAGCTTTGGGAAATTATTTCCTGGTTCGCCGTGAGATTTCACCTTGGAGGATTGAGGATGAGCCCCAAAGTCTTCTCCCTGTGTTTTCACCATTTTTTGGGTCCCCCACCGGGACCTTCAGTACTGCCAAGTGCCGTCATCCAGGTGCCAGTTTTGAGCTCCCTGCTTTGGGGCTGAAGTTTTTTCTCTTCTGAAAGCAGAAGAGAAGTGGAGCGAGTGGGTCACCCCGCTGAACACCCTCTGAGATTGAATTTTATGTTCTCCCAAAAAAAAGAATGAGGGTTTTTTCTGTAACCGGGTGAAATGAAAGGAAAAAGACCGGGGAAAACCCATCCCGAACAGCTGGGAAAACGCATCTCTCTTCACCATAAATTTAAAAGGGTTTTTTAAAATCAAGTTTGACTATGGCCTGCTTTGGGAGGTCCCCGATTTTGGCCCTTTCGGGATGAGCTGAGGCTTCACTGCCTTTAAGACCCCAAACCCAGTTGGTTGGCTGGATAAATGGCGCTTCAAAGGGGAATGTTTCTCACTGGCTTTGGGAAAGGACGGAAGAGTGTTTCCAACTGCAATGGGGCTGATTCCCCCCCCCCTCTTTTTAAAGCACATAGTGAGGCTCCAAAAAAAAGAAAGGTTTAATTTTCTTCTGGGGTTTGCCCAGCCAGGGAATTTTTGACGAAAGTTGTTAACTCGGTGAGAAGAATTGATGCAGATTCACCGAGTACTGGATTTACCATCTCTTTGAGGTGCTGAGGTCGAATTCCAGTGTAACCTCCTGCAGATCCTGCTGGAAATGACACGATCGCCTTATAGACTTCCGAATCTGGGAAAATTAATTGTTCAGTGATGGGGTCTTCCTCAGGGTTGTCGTTGATGGCTATGGTGTCCCTGGTTGGATA
>NC_069474.1:11365017-11447517 GCF_026875155.1 Cherax quadricarinatus | reverse complement strand
GTTGGGAATGAGGGTGCTGAATTTCTCATTCCCAACACTGTTACCTGGCTAAGATACGTTGATGATGTATTGGTTTTCTATCCGAAACGTCTCAATATCCAGGCCCTTCTCAACAAGATCAATGCAGTTGAACCATCAATAAAGTTTACACTTGAACTCGAAAATGATGGCAAACTTCCTTTCCTCGACGTTCTACTGTGCAGATCTCCCGACAGTGACAAACTTCTCTTCAAAGTGTATAGAAAACCTACCAACAAGGACGATCTTATACACTTTTATTCACACCAAGACACCCGCACTAAGAGAGGAGTCCTCATTGGCTTCTTCTTGAGAGCTCTTCGCATCTCCAGCCCTTGTTTTGTAGAAGAAGAATGCACTTACATAACACAAGCCTTTACACGTCTTCAGTTCCCATCTTTCTTCATCCGAGATTGCAGACTCAAGGCACAAGCTATCCTCAACAAACCGCCCATGGAACAGCCCCTAAACAGTTCATAGTACTCCCATGTGGTGATGTTGCCACGAATACTCGCCGGGCACTTGCTGTGAGTAACATCAACGTTTCCACCATAAACACATCATCTATCAAAGACCTCACTACGAAACGCAGCCCCACACCTCTAACTTCTACAGCAGGCGTCTACACTATCCCCTGTGGGTTCTGTCCCAAGAAATATGTAGGCGAGACAGGCAGAGATCTTGCAGTCCGCCTGAATGAGCATCGAAATGCCTCTTACAGAGACGATGTAAGGTACGCCTGTGTCCTCCACAGAGACTCCACGGGGCATTTGATGAAATGGAATGAGGCACAACTCGTTCTCATCGAACCAGACCTCAGACGCCGACGGTGCCTAGATGCCTCACTAATCGCCGTCACCGACACTATAGAACGCAACACTGGAAACTACAAAATTTCAAAAACATTGGCATACGTGATACTTAAGCACCACCAACCCAACAACACAGGAGTCACATGATTTCATCGTCTACCAGTCCTCATCATAGGTAGAGGTTGTTTTGATAAGGACCTGCCTCGCATGGGCCAGTAGGCCTTCTACAGTGTTCCTCCATTCTTATGTTCTTAAGTTCTTATGACATTCCTCAGATCACGTGCGTCACGCCTCACTCTCCGCCTATATATATAATGTCTTTCTATATCTGTATGTTAGAAGTGATCAAGGTCCCAGGACCGAAAGGTTTTCTAATAAATATGTCATAGTGTTTGCTTACGTGTCTTTCTAAACCAACTTGTCGGTATTTATTACCAAGGTTTATGCCATATAACATATATATATTATATATATATATATATATATATATATATATATATATATATATATATATATATATATATTATATTATATATATATATATATATATATATATATATATATATATATATACATATATATATATATTTATCACACTGGCCGAAAAAGAAAAACTTTCACCATCATTCACTCCATCACTGTCTTGCCAGAAGGGTGCTTTACACTACAGTTTTTAAACTGCAACATTAACACCCCTCCTTCAGAGTGCAGGCACTGTACTTCCCATCTCCAGGACTCAAGTCCGGCCAGCCGGTTTCCCTGAACCCCTTCATAAATTTTACTTTGCTCACACTCCAACAGCACGTCAAATATTAAAAACCATTTGTCTCCATTCACTCCTATCAAACACGCTCACGCATGCCTGCTGGAAGTCCAAGCCCCTCGCACACAAAACCTCCTTTACCCCCTCCCTCCAACCTTTCCTAGGCCGACCCCTACCCCACCTTCCTTCCACTACAGACTGATACATTCTTGAAGTCACTCTGTTTCGCTCCATTCTCTCCACATGTCCGAACCACCTCAACAACCCTTCCTCAGCCCTCTGGACAACAGTTTTGGTAATCCCGCACCTCCTCCTAACTTCCAAACTACGAATTCTCTGCATTATATTCACACCACACATTGCTCTCAGACATGACATCTCCACTGCCTCCAGCCTTCTCCTCGCTGCAACATTCATCACCCATGCTTCACACCCATATTAGAGCGTTGGTAAAACTATACTCTCATACATTCCCCTCTTTGCCTCCAAGGACAAAGTTCTTTGTCTCCACAGACTCCTAAGTGCACCACTCACCCTTTTCCCCTCATCAATTCTATGATTCACCTCATCTTTCATAGACCCATCCGCCGACACGTCCACTCCCAAATATCTGAATACATTCACCTCCTCCATACTCTCTCCCTCCAATCTGATATCCAATCTTTCATCACCTGCCTGGTTGATCAGGCTCTGATCCACCAGGAGGCCTGGTCACAGACCGGGCCGCGGGGGCGTTGACCCCCGGAACTCTCTCCAGGTAAACTCCAGGTAAAACCTAATCTTTTTGTTATCCTCATAACCTTACTCTTTCCTGTATTCACTTTCAATTTTCTTCTTTTGCACACCCTACCAAATTCATCCACCAATCTCTGCAACTTCTCTTCAGAATCTCCCAAGAGCACAGTGTCATCAGCAAAGAGCAACTGTGATAACTCCCACTTTATGTGTGATTCTTTATCTTTTAACTCCACGTCTCTTGCCAAGACCCTCGCATTTACTTCTCTTACAACCCCATCTATAAATATATTAAACAACCACGGTGACATCACACATCCTTGTCTAAGGCCTACTTTTACTGGGAAATAATTTCCCTCTTCCTACATATTATATATATATATATTTATATATATATATATTATATATATATATATATATATATATATATAATATATATATATATATATATATAATATGTGTGCCGAATATTAAAACTGGTCAATTAGCAAGAATCATTTAAAATTAAGTCCTTCCTAAAAATTTCTCTTATACCTTTAAAGAATTTTTTTTTCATTATGTTAATGAAAAAAATATTTTCCACAAAAGAAATCTTAAAACTTACTAACCTTATTTAACAAGAACAATTTTTTTAGCCTAACCCACTAAATATACTTTAGATTTGTTTACAGTAATTTAATACTAAAGAACACAGTGAATAATTTTTTTCATTAGGTTAAGAATATTTTGGGCAAAAATTTTGATCACAATTTTTCGCTTGTCCTCTATGCAAGGTGAGCGTTGCTATTTAAGCCAAGATCGCAAGTATACTGCCTATTCGGCACGACATATATATATAATAATAAATATATATATATATTATTTATATATTATATAATATTTTATAATATATATATAATGCGCTGGACTCAATTCCCGGCTGGTCGCAGTAATGTTATTGTGTTAAAACCACTTTGTTGTGGATGCATTAATATATGTATATACATACATACATATATATATATATATATATATATATATATATATATATATAATATATATATATATATATTATGTATGTATGTATATACATATATTAATGCATCCACAGAACAAAGTGGTTTTAAACAAATAACATTACTGCGACCAGCCGGGAATTGAGTCCAGCGCATTTAGCCTGGTTCCCAGGAGCCTGGCTAAATGGCTCGGGTTCGATATCCGGCTTAACCAGCATTTATTTTATTCGTTTTTTCCATATCATATCAACTTGTGAAGATGTGAGTGGAATCTCCACAACTTTCTGATGTACACCGATTCACTTTTAGATATCTCGAAGACTAAAGTCATACTCTTGTGATATCCTTGTCCTGAGTTCCCATCATATATGACTCCCTTATATAAAAACAATGAAACTCGCGGAGTTTCTGTAATAAAAGGTCACATTAGTTACTAGTTTCCTTTTAATGAACTAAACGTGAAATACCGCGACTGGAACAATACACAAATGAACCAAGACAGACCGAATCGTCGTCATAAGTTACAGTGTCCTTATGGGGGTTATTTGTCTATGTGACCTCTAACCTAACATGCGTTCTTAAAAGTATATACCTTACATAGTATACATGAAAAGTTTATTTTAATCTTTCTGTTATTCATTAATGTCTCCTTGACTGGTGGGAACAATATTACGAACGGCCTTAATCATCGTTTTTGTTGTCGATATTCATTAATGAACCAACCAGGTCTGTAATCATTTACAACGACTTTTTAGCTCTAATTAACGATTATATTTTTGAAGTTTTAAATTACCGATTTTAAAAAGACATGAGAGACAACAGTGGTGCATTTGTTTTCACATTTGGAATTAAAGCAATATACGTGAACGATAAACATTAGAAGACAAGTGCCCATTTAAAAAGGTCAATTAAGCTTCAGATAGGGAAGAGTTTATGGAAGCTCATTGAGTACCAGTAAAGTATTACGTTTATTGTCCAGTAACGAATGTTTTAAAGTGAAAAGCGTCCACATAAACCATGATTCATACATTAGCTAGTGTTTAGTGAATTCATTAACGGATGAAAGAAATAGTGCAGGGAAAATAATAGAGTGTAGCGTTCAATAAACTAAGGTAATTTTTAACTTTTAATGGATGAGGTAATTAAAAAGAAATTGGTAATTATGATAAAATCACGATGAGATAAGGACATAAAACTGTCAGTGAATGATGTCAGGAAAATAAAATGTTCAGCAACAAAAAGCACCCAATTAATTAAAGTTAAATAAGGGCTGAAGGTTTTTAATCAAAGGAGTGTGGATAGAATTAACAGCATTTTGAACAGTCGAATCGAGATTATGATCAGATTTGATTTGCGAACCAGGTTAGGAAAAAAATGGATAAAATTAGAGACCAGGAACTGCAAAGGAACATGATTTTGCGACCATGTTAATGGTAAAAAAAGAGCACTACACCAAAAATATTATTAGTAATGAACCAGGAACATTAGACAAAAGGAACACTGCAGCATACTTACTGGCCCATGCTGGGCAAGTCGTTTTCAAACCCTAACCCACCTACAAAACTATTTTCCAACACATTTCCACTGCGTAAGTAGAACTGGCAAAACCGCTTTCTTGCAACAAAAATTCTGTTCAATGGATAACAATATGTGGACAAAGATGCTTATGTAAACTTTAGCATTATTAGAAGAAAAAAAATTACCAAGAGTTGCTTCTTCTTTTGGACTGATGAAGACAATCCTGGTAAAACAGTTCTTGAAACAGAAGTCGTAAATGTTCATCCAGTTTCATTCGCGTAAGCGTCTTGATCACCATCACCGGTGCTGTGGTGAACCAGAGGTCCGTGCCGGGGGTAGCTAGAGCCATCCCGTTGAAACAGAGAGCAACCAGCATGTAGTCTGGATCTTGGCTCATTGAGAAAAGACTAAATAGGAATAAATAGGATTATAGACCCCGCAAAGGTTAATAAAAGGAGGACAATGTGGAGGTAAGCAGAGAGTGGCGGCTAATGTTTGATGGATTAAAACTGAGATTTACGAAGGAAATTAAGCAGTGATTTGTGAAATATAAAAATGTTTAGGAGAATAATTGTAGAAGATAAACAGAAGCCACAATGATGTGACTGAAATAATTCGCAAATTTCCACAATTAAAGAAGTAACTCTGGACGATGTATCGGTCCCTTCTAAACCATTATCAAGATGCGACTTGATAATGATCCAGAACGGACCAAAAACGTAGTCTAAGGCTTCCTCTATAACTGGGGGTTATCTGTCAATAATTGTAAAAATATAGATGATAAATAGAAATTGACAGCTGTAATTAAAATGCTCGAGAATAAGTGAGATGGTGAATGGGACTGAAGACATATTATGCAGAGATGCTTAAAGCAGACTCTGCAGAAATAAATATTATCAAGATAACCCGCTATAAAAGCAGCAAGAAGCAGCAACGACATGAACCAAATGAACAAGAAATATAAGTCAGTGATGACTGCAGTCTTGAAAGAGCAAAAAAAAAAAAAAAACTTGAGAAGTGAATGATAGATATTAGAGTTCAATGGGAAAATGACAGATATGTAAACAAGAAATGAATAGGAAGAAATCGCATACCTGACTACATGAAAAGGAAATGACTGATGAATATGATATTTACAAGAGGCAGTGAGGGAGTGAATTATATGACAATAGGTATTTCTGTAGATCTCGAACAACTAGGAAAGTGATCATAACAAAGATAAAGAGATGATAGAAAAAAGATGGGGAAAAAAAGGGTACCACGGACGAAGAGGAAAATATAATGCACCTAGCACAAAACGAACTGAAAATGACGTAGAGAGGGAGCTGTACACCGAAGATCCATCCATTATCTAGGTAATACTTGCACGACCTCTTAAGGCTAGCTCCACTCTTAACTTTCCATGCAGGCTTCAAGGTATATTTAAGGCTTAACTCCCCATCCCTTTTCCTACTTACCGCTATCCTCCTCCCAGTCAGTCCCTGATATCTACATTAGCATCTTCATTCCTTTCTGCTGCACTTTCATTTCATTTCTAATAGCCGTTTTATTCTCATGATCTGCCCATAACTTTTTCCAACACTTTCTCCTACTTCCACTATCTCTAACACTTAACACAACATATTTTGCAAGTGCTCTGCATTAAGTTAATAAATGTTATGTGCTTTAAATAACCTTTATTTTCTAATTCCCTCATTAATTTTAGAAGAAATTTCCAAAACATTTCAGATCGTCCTGGAGTTTTAAGTCTTGGGCAATTATCTACCCAGGATGAGCCGAAAAGTCTCCCAACTTGGGAATTAAGAATTACTGTTTTTAAGACTTGTTTTCTTGATTTACAGATGATAAGAAGTGAGACGCGGGAGGTAGGCTGCGGGGCCGTGTACTACTCCCCTTTTGTGGGTGGTATCAGCAGGTTGTATGTATGTAACTACGGCCCCTCCAACCATAAACTCGGGGAACCATTATACAAGGAAGGTCTCCCTGCCACAGAGTGTGGATCCAGCCCTCCTTCCACACTTTTCCAAGGTCTCTGTGACTAAAACTCAAATCATATACTGTTGAACAAGTGCTGGAGAATGTATCTCATTCCTTAGGTCACCCTGAATTCATGTGAAACTATCATTATGTGGTAAAAAAAAAAGGTGAGATATCATTTACTACGTTAATTTACAGAAAGACTGTATTTACATGTTTACCAACTAAATTTTCTCCGGTTATACTAATTTAATTCAATAAAAATTTAATAATAATCCTACAGTTGGGATGACAAAACCATTTTTTTTTGTTTTGTTAAAATTTAAACATTGTGGTCTGCGTTTAATAGAAGCAGAATTTTGTCTATGTGTCTAAGTTGGTAATGAAGTGGGAGTAAACTCAATCACTCTTCAGGAATCTGAAAAATCCGTGATAGCTTTCCTTTTAATAAACGTTTTTGAATTCCGGCGTTTTTACTCCTTTCAAAAACGAAGTAATACCTGAAGAAATCTTACTACATGTGGTAAATATCTGAACCATTGTTACTGCCTGTAAATATCGAGGAAGCAACATTCATGAGGAAATGCAAAAATATTTAAATGACTCACGAAATCGTGATGACACAATTGCAAACAAACCATACCACGGGCGGGATTTGAACCCTCGGTCAGAGAGTCTCAAAACTCCAGACCGTCGCGTTAGCCACTGGGCCAGCTAGCTTAATAAGATTCGTCCAATTGGGTGTATTTCTACACCATAGAATGGTTAGCATAGGCACCACGAGACGGTCTGGAGTTTTGAGACTCTCTGACCGCGGGTTCAAATCCCGCCCGTGGTATGGTATATTTAGATGAAAATGAAATCATTTCTATCACGTACAATTAGTTTTTTCTTTTCTTTTATGTAATTAAAACACATCTGCAACTACAGATCCTGGGATTAAAATAAGAGTCGAGCATCGAATCTTCACCATTATAAAAAAAAATCTGTGTGTTTTGAGGTTTAATTATTTAACTTTAAATTCCAATGTCCGTTAAGTCGGGAAATATGATCACCTAAACATGTCCCAGTGTAAACAAGCTCCGATAAGTTTATAAGGAGCTACCAGTATTCTGCATGCAGCGGATGCCTGATATAATGACTGATGTCGAAAGTTCATTGATTAGTGAATAAAAACTAATAAGAATAAGCTGAGATGATACCTAACATGATAATGTTCCTGCGTTAGTAAAGATTTGGTACATGAATGGTAATCATCACATAGTGGTAAAGAATGTAGCTAAGAATGTCTTATCAAGAACGCAGAAGCATCATGGTTACAAATTAGCATTTTGATGACAGTTAACATAGGTGTCACAGAGCTTAGAACTGCTGTCACCTGATACCCTCACTGGTTCTGATGATATGGCATCTCAGAGTTGCATAAGTAATACTAAGGCTGGAAAAAATGTTGTGCAGCAGAAAATGAATTTAAAAGTTTAGAAGATCCTTCAGCCTAAATGAAAAAGCTTTTAATATATACCATCAACAGCCTTATTTGGAGCTAAGGTATGAAGAGTGAGGCTGGAGAAACTGTCAGATATCTTATACAATTCTGACTCTCAAGTACAGGACAAAAAAGAGCCAAAACTCAAAACTTTACTTTCGACTGCTGAGGCATCACTGAAAAAGCTAAAAGAGTACATTATAGGCACATATATGGAAGGCTATTTTAAATGAGGGACCTCTAGGTCATGAACATGAGAGATTCAGGTGGGAGAAAAATGTGCTTGCCGAGATTCTGTTGTGTTTCTACTCAATAATGTTCGGGTTGCACCACAAGGGAACCTGAAATTGATTCACTGCAGCTGCAGCAGTGATCAGCTATGCTCATCTCCAAGGTGTGGATGTACACTGCTCATCTTGATCTGTGTGATGCAAATGTGGAGTATCTTATATTTGTTTAAAAAGTATGACAAAGAAAATCCTGATAATGTTGCAGAGGAGGAAATTGATGATAATGATGACGAAGATGATTGTGATATCATTATGGATGATTTAGTTCATTAGTATCTTAATTATTTATTTAGTGTTAGGAAAAAGTTGAATGTTAGAATGTCAGGAGGCAACTTATAACTTGAAGTTTGACCCTTGTTTTATTCTCAAGACGATGTTGTGGCAGTAGGAAAGGTAATCAAAGTTGCGAGTAGAAGTCTGTGCTTTTATATTAAAAAATTATAGGACTAGCATGATTAACTATATACTGGTAATATTGGACTAAATCATATGTATTGCTTTGTTTACAAATGAATAACATTTATTGCTAATTGTATTGCATTAAATATGTACATTTGAATGCTTGCTGCAGGTATATGGTAAACTGGTAGGTTAATAATCTCTGAATCTGACCCAAATAAATGCTTGCTTAACGAAACTAGAAATGTTGTCTAGTTCTTTTTCCTTTTCCTGCCTAATGTTAGGGATGCTGAGAAGACGAGTGTGCCTCAATGTCTATAACCATTACACTAATGTAGAAATGACAGCCAGCTTGGATAACTGATTTGCATAAGTTTAGTCTTGTCAAAATCACTATCAGCATGAAAATATTAAAAATGACTTGCTTTCTCTAAAAAAAAAATATTATGCCAGCAATAAATTATATTGAAATGCTCTATAGTCATGATAAATGAGACACATGTGCAACACCTGTGTATCTTAATTCTGATTTTGTGAATAAAGATACCCTGGTGTTATACCTGTCTTGTTCACCAACTTGTCGGTATTGTAAATCATTATGCTACTGGATATTTCTGTTGATCTAAATGTCTTCGGGTATTCATGAACAATCGGTTACCACTCTGGAACTCATCTTGAATTTTCAAAATTCTTCAAACCTAACAAAATGGCGCCCGTCAAATTATCAGTGTAGATATCAGAGGCTTCGTATCAGCTAAGAATAATTATGCACTATAATTGCGATGTACAGATGAGGAAAAAAGTTCCTGAACAGTCTCACCTGGCCAGAAATAATATCAGGTAACTCAGACTTAGTAATCAGAAGAGTAAAGACTATAACATAGGAGTAAATGCAATTTATAACGACGATGGCTACTGGTTGATAAAATTAATTGCCGGTACTTTCTATGAAATAGATTTATAAATACATATATGAACTAATTACAGTTTTTATAATATAAAGAATTATAAAAGAAATTGAAAAGGTGACTTAATATATTAGTAAGGGAAGTATTTCTCTCATACATAAGACAAATTTACCCAGAGGAAGTAAAATTTTGATGTTAAGTAAATAGACACGTGCAATTAATGTGACATTTTATTGTGGCAACGTTTCGCTCTACTGAAGCTATGTCAAGCAGTTACAAACATTACAAGGACACAATGTTTTACCTTTAATCCCTGTAGGGCAGGTCGACACGATAGACGGATTTTCACTTTTAATTTGGGTTATGGTCTTTCACCTGAATAACAAGATGTCTGTTCACCAGTACAGAACAATAAAATACATTAACCTTTTTAGGGTTTTTTTTCCTTGGAAAGCTTTAACAACTGGTTATGATAGATGGTTTAAAAAACCGACTTGTTGAAGATTGAGACACTTATGCAACATATGGAATTTTTTATTGAGGAAACGTTTCGCCACAAGGTGGCTTCATCAGTCCAATACAAAGCAGAAAGGTGTAAGGAGAGGAGGAGTTTAAGGTAATCAGTCCCCTCCGATTTATATTTGACTGATGAAGCCACTGTGTGGCTGAACGTTTCCTCAATAAATGTTTCCATATGTTGCATAAGTGTCTCAATCTTCAACAATTGGTTATACAAATATCTGATTAAGAACTGATGAAGTTAAATAAGACTATAGCTGACTTGCTCATCCCAGTATAAGAACTGCCGTTCACGAGACACTTTTACTAGATGGCAGATATATAGTTCTCCTACTAGGTGATGGCGGGGTAGAAGGAGGCTGGGACCCCGTCAAAATCAGGCGTAATGTCCTTCCAACATGTACAATTTAAGACATAGAGAACCCCTGATAGGGAGGCCTCACCATTTCTTGGAAAAGGAGGGGGAGAATAGTTTGAATTAAAGAAAAAAAAAAAAAAAACAAATAAGACTTGGTCATGCTCATCCCCTTTAATAAATATTAAAGTATCTTCGGATTCCAGATACACTGACAATTCAAGTATATGTATTCGCTTTTTTTTTATGATTGCTGGGGTTGAAGAGGTAAGAATTACCACTCACAACCAGCGCTAATGATATTAAACTGTACAATTATAAAAGACATAGAGAACCCCTGTAGTAGGAGTCCTACATTTTCTTGTTTGAAGAAGGATGGGGAAATGTTTGAATTATTGGAGAGGGAAGAAGCCATTCGATTGCTTTTGATATAAATATTTAGCAACATTAAGTTACATTTATTCGCGATCCATGGTTCCCACCTCTCACCATGTTATAAAAAATGTCTCTCTATCTTATGTGGAATGTTATGAATATCACATGTACGTTCATTTCATTATGTTTCACAAGATTTTTTTTTATGTCTCACTGATGGATTTAGTTGTTACTATTGTCTTGTTACTATTGTATTCTGAAGATCTCCAATGGAAATAAGACAGTCTGATGGCATCTTGACTACATCGGGTTATCCTAGAATACCAAGTATTCCGGTTAATAATTATAATCCAGCAAAATCATCTGCAGAATCATCCGAGGACTTTATAAAATAGTTATACAAAAAATATTTGTTTTCTTCGGATATCTGAATAACGCGTTTTCTTTTAATTCTTTTAGCGTAAGCACAAATAAATATATGTTGTCGAATAGGCAAGTTCTAAGGCTTTCGATAATACTGAATGTCATTCAAGCTGCGTATAAGCAATTTACCAACACTCAAAGATTCATTAATCCCTAAAAATAGGATTAAGGAAAATTTTCAGCAAATATACTCTTAGAGACATATGTACATCCATAGATAGATCTAACATAGTACTATATGTCGATAATGAGGTATGCCACGAAACAACTAAAGTGGCAAATTGTTTTATTTCATAATGGATCGACACCATGCCTAACCCTTCTAGGGTAGGGTAGGTGCCTGAGCCCGAGCCTTTAGCTCATAAGACTGTCATTCCCATTTGCCCCCTTGGGGCGGGGATGGCAGACCAGAGAGGGCTAGCTTGTGGCTAGGCCTGGGGACAGTTGGTCCCAAAGATGTGGAGGTACTTGTGCCTCCTCCCATGGGAGACTTAGGTCTCAGACACTCCCTAAAGAGGGAGCCAAGGCCGGGCCACCACTTGGAAAAGGCCCGGGCCGGGAGAATACCGGCTAATCTTTAACTAACTAACTAATTTCATACTACACAACTGTCGCATCAATACTAAAAAGTAAACTACCAGCTGCATCAAATACCTTTAAAAACACAGATTCTGATAAGTTTAAAGCATACTGTACCAACAAAGGGGTAACCCTAAACAGTTGTCAACTAGTGAGTGTATCTCATGACTTTGTGCAAATGAACTAAGCAGGTTAAACCCAACTAAGACCACTGGCCCAGATAACATCAGGTCTAAGTTCCTAAAAGACGGTGCCTCTGAATTTCCAATCCTTATTGCTCACATAATAAATCTGGGACCGGACATCTCTCCATGGGTCCTTAGAGAAGGAGCAGAGGCACTGTGTGTGCTACTAACAAAAATCTTCAACACATCCATTGAAACTGGGCAACTACCTGAGGATGGAAAATGACAAATGTAATCCCCATTTTTAAGAAAGGAGACAGACACGGAGCACTACACTGCAGACCAATGTCACTAACATGTACAGTATGCAAAGTCATGGAGAAGAGGTCCGAAGGAAAGACATATGTTGAGGCCCTATCACGCCACTAGGAAATGTCGAGGAATGGATGCGGCATGTTGTTGTGCATAGGGACAGCAGTAAGTGAGGGGGGGCGGTGTAGGTAAGGAAAGTGACATGCCCATGGAAAGAGACGCAAACAGGCTGCAAGGAGATACAGGAAATTGTAAGGGAGGTAATGTGTACGAATGGTATATAATACCGACAAGATGAGAGTAAGACACATGTGCAACATCTGGGTATCTTTATTGTAGACGTTTCGCCATCCAGTGGCTTTATCAATACAAATTCCAGGACATAACTTGAACATTGAAATGGTATAAAATAACAACATAACTTGAAGACAGTAGAACTATGTACAGAAGATGAGGTAATCAGTCCCTCAACCTAGGAGTAGGTGCGAACAGCACCATAGTCGTGGAGATTCTGAAGCAGAAGAAAGAATCCTGGCGCTTATATAGTAACGTCAGGTGAAGCAGACGAGGGCAAATTCACTGGTGGGCGGGATTCCCCAGTGGAAGTAGGTCCTTCCCAAAGAGATTGGTTAGTTGTAGTAGTAGTTGTCGTAGTTGTGAAGGTTATGTACATGTCCTCAGAATTAAGATTCCATGATGTTGCAGTGTCTGACAAGTTGTGTACGAATGGTATATAATACCACTGGTGGGCGGGGAATCCCGCCCACCAGTGAATTTGCCCTCGTCTGCTTCACCTGACGTTACTATATAAGCGCCAGGATTCTTTCTTCTGCTTCAGAATCTCCACGACTATGGTGCTGTTCGCACCTACTCCTAGGTTGAGGGACTGATTACCTCATCTTCTGTACATAGTTCTACTGTCTTCAAGTTATGTTGTTATTTTATACCATTTCAATGTTCAAGTTATGTCCTGGAATTTGTATTGATAAAGCCACTGGATGGCGAAACGTCTACAATAAAGATACCCAGATGTTGCACATGTGTCTTACTCTCATCAAGGGAGGTAATGGCTACGTAAAAATGGGACCCAGAGATGAGAAGGGAAAAGCAATGGGAGGAGGAGAGGGAGAGGTCAGTCTTTATATATGGGCTTCAGGAGAGCGAAGGGAGGACATACGATGAAACATGGCAGAGAGAGAGAAAAAAAAAGATTGAAAATATCATCAAACAAACAAGAGAAGAGGACATGACTGAGCTGATAAATTTTCAGAGAGTAGAGGAGTACTCGATGGGAAGAAATCGGCCAGTCCAAGTGATTTTCAAGGAAGAGACAGTTATGAACAGGATCCTACAGGAGAACCCACAATTAAAGCAATCAGTAACATACCGCATTTTAATACTCTCTTATTTCAGCCTTCATCTTGATTGGCTTTTGTAGTTTAAAACGAGGTGTTTGCCTTCTTACGATAACCAGCAATAGGGTTCTGTTAGCTTAGTGATTGTTGCTAGTCCAGCGACCTGTAACAATCTGGCTACTCCTGAATGCACTCGGGTGCTCATAAGAAAACTGCTGTTTATGGCCTTGTAACGAAACAGATTTGGGATATCGCGAACAATTTGGCCAAAATATAAATTAAGTCTGTGACTGTTAAATGTTTTTCATATCATTGTAGGTTTTAGCTCTAATTTATTTACGTAATTTTAACATTATAAATTTCATGGCATCATAGAGTTCTTAGTTCCCACAGGCCGGCTTATGATGAGAAACAGATGGTTATAACTAAAACCAAAATTTTTAAAGGACCGTGGACCGGTAAGCTAGTGGAAGGCCTCGGTCAGATTACCAAAAGCTTCAATGGCGGGTCATCATCTAACTAAGACCCGCGTCAGGAAACACTCGTCCTGTTTCCTGACGATCCTTACCTAACCTATTATGATGCCAAGAGCTCCTCTGGTTCCCAAGCGCTGAGCTTGTACATCTAAACAAGAACTGTCCTCACCTAGCATCCCACTCATCTTGATTTGTTCATAGCCTGGGTGAGAAGGCAAGTATATGTCCTACAAGTATATGTCCTATTTCCCCAAAAAAATCTAAGACCGTAGGCATACTATCGAAGATACGGTACTATGTTCCACAGTCAGCCCTCCTGGCCCTATATCACTCACTTATTTACCCCTATCTCACCTATGGAATTTGTGCATGGGGTTCAACAACAATAAACCATCTCAGACCACTAATCACCCAACAAAAGGCTGCAGTCAGAATGATAACAAATTCCCACTACAGACAACACACTCCACCAATATTCAAAACTCTAAACCTACTCACAATTCAAAACATCCATACTTATTACTGCACCTACTACATACATAGAACACTTAACTCTGACATAAACCCTCCCCTCAAACATCTCCTTACCAACTTTAACAGAACACATGACCATAACACAAGGCACAGATCACTCTTTGATGTTCCTCGTGTCCATCTCACGCTATGCAAAAACTCAATGCACATAAAAGGCCCTAAAATCTGGAATTCATTACCTGTGAATATAAAAGAAACACTGTCTGTTTATAAATTCAAGTCTCTTCTCAAAAATCACTTACTCACCCACAACTAAATGAATACTAAATAATTGTACCTCATAAATTGTATCTCATATATGTATCTCATTATTGTATCTCATAAATGTCAACCTGTGACCCAATCAAACTTTGTTACTATTTAACTTCATTACCTAACAGAATACTCCATTCTACTGATTACACAACAACACATTAAATGACCATATGATCTGTCTTTGTAATACTCATTTGTACTAAATTGTTATCTGTTTTACAATAATTTTTGTACCACTGAATATATTATTGCTTAGTTAATCTTAAGTTAATTTTAAGCCTGCCCATAAATAAATTAATAAATACCGATTGTACAACAATGCAAGCAACCATACGACCTGTTTTTTGTAATACTCGTTTGTGGTTAATTGTTATCTGTTTACAATAATGTTTTACCACTGAATACTTCATTGCTTAGTTAATCTTAAGTTAATTTTAAGCCTGCCCGTAATGCTATGCATTCAAGTGGCTTTGGCATGCTGCATTTAGCTGTATTCTTTTGTACTTCTCTATATCATGTTCAAATTAATAAATAAATAAAATAAATAAATATTCTCACCCGTTTTCCCGTAATTGTGTCTGAGTACCTAATAATATATATATATATTATTATATATATATATATATATATATATATATATATATATATATATATATATATATATATATATATATATATATATATATATATATATATATATTTTATATATATATATATATATATATATAATATATATATATATTGGTTTATAAATACACCTAGTTCGAAAAATTTTATTGTAGCCAACTGGCCCAGTGGCTAGCGCGTCTATCTGGAGTTTTAAGGCTCATTCGAAGCGAGTTCAATTCCAACCCGTACCGTGGTTTGTTTGCATTTGTGTCATTACAATTTCGTTAAAGAGCTGTAGTCATTCGCTGCCTGGATGAGGTAGAGTGTGGTCGTGCTTTGCACCCCTCTACTGTTTACCCAGACGAGCTACTCAGAAAACAATATGGCGCTAGGTGTGCGCCGGAGAGCGAATACTGTGGGCATTTAACTCATTAGTGTTTCTTTAACGCCAACGTCAGTCGATGTGTTATTGCCTAAAATTATAAGAGAGACATACAGCATCAGAGACGAGGATTTATATGGAGTTGCACTAAATGGTATTTATAGAATATTCGTGAAAATGCTAACTGCTCAAGTGTACGTGGCGTTGGTGGATCGTTACCAAGATGTCAGCATTAACGTAACACCGGCAGTGAGGGTCAGGTTGACGGATGTATCAAGACATTATTCGTGGGTCAAGCTCCGCAACATGCCTTTTGAGGCTGATGAAGAAGATATTAGAAATGTTTTCGAAAGATGTGGGACTGTACATCTAGCCCAACCTGGAAAATGGGTAAAAGGAGCTTACGCAGGATTTCCTGAGGGTTTTTTCAATCTCAAGATGACGCTGAGACATCCTATACCCTCGTATGTATATCTTGAGGAATTTAAAACCCAGGTAATGGTAGCGTATGCTTGGCAGAGGCGTACGTGCCGACTGTGTGGCGAATATAACCATATGGCGGCAGATTGTGGTAAGCGGAATATGGCTCCTGGGCCAGGAAGGGGAGGTGCACCTGCGCATGAGAAAACGGTGCCTGAGGAAGAACGGAGGCAAGGAGGAGGGCGTGGTCGCATGTGGAGTGAAGAGGTGGTGGCTCCTCCTGTGGAATCAGAAGGGGACATGGTGATTCATGAATCACCCAGCCCATTAACAGTACAGTTATCGAGTGAGGAGGTGCAAGTGGGCGCAGAAGTGAAGGTTATCGAGGAGTTGGAGACGGTGATACAGGCTATGTTACTGTCTACGGAGGTGGAGAGTCACAGCAAGCAGGAACCTGGGATCAGGGCGGAGGGAGGTGTGTGCGGGAGGAGGGAGGACCAGGTGGCACCTGTGATGGACAGTGCGAGTGCAATGGAAGGACATGGAGGGTGGTAGAGGTGGATGTCCATTGTGAGGACTCCCAGGACACATATGGAGACTGAGGGAGCTATGAGGAAAAGGGCGGCGGCGTCAGATTCGGACGATGTTCTGACGCCAGTGCAAAGGCCAGGGAAAAAGGCATGGGGTTATGGTACCCAGAGTGACTCTAAGAGAGGGCCACAACAGAAGGGGGGGGATGGTTGGGAAGGAGGGTGGAGTACGTGGCAAAGGCAATGCCCAGGGGAATGGTCAGAAAGGGAAGAGTCTTGAAATGAGGTGGGGTGGGAAACCTTAAACCGGCCTCAGGTGTGTAACAATAAATATTAATGGTCTGTGTGATGGTGTTAAACGTGAGTGCTTCCGGATGTTTTTGAATAGATACAAGGTTGACGTAGCTTTTGTGCAGGAACACAATTTTAAACTTGGTCGTGAATTAGTGGTGCCTGGGTACCAGGCTTATGTGTTGCCATCTGAGCATTTAAAAGGAGGAGTGGGTGTGTTGATCAGGGAGGCGAGCCCGTTTGTATTGCACAGGAAAGAAGGGGGGAGGGGGGAGAGTATTACGTGTGGAAGGATGGTGGATGGGAGAGAGAGTGGTGTTTCTGTGTGTGTATGCCCCAGCAGAAAGTGACGTGAAAGTAAAGACGGATTTTGTGCGGGAGGAACTTGTGTACTTCCTACGCACGTTACCGTCTGTGGCGATTGTGGGGGGTTATTGGAATTGTGTAATTAAGAGGGGAGACGTGGAACCCAGAGGAGCGGGATATTTTTCCTCAGTCTTAGGGAGCCTGTTTAGAGATCTTCAGTTACGTGATGCTTTTGCAGGAGGTCTGTGGGAGGTGGAACGTACTTTTATACGGCGGGGATACACGGCTTGTTTGGACAAGATATATTTATCTCAGAGGGTTTTGGTAGAGTCTTTTAAAACTATTGAGATGGTATCTTCCGATCATAGGGTGGTAATAGTGGAAGGGTGGGATGCTTTGGCTCGTAGGCAGGGAAGTTATTGGAAACTGAATACGATGGTTTTGGGGGATGGGGAGGGAGTGGAAGGTTTTGCAGAATTTTGGGAACAGCTCTGTGCATAGAGGACCGAGGAGGATGTGGTTGGATGGTGGGATAGTGTGGCTAAGGTAAGAATACGTCAATTTTATGTGAAGGAGGGCAAATGCATTAATCAATTGCAGTATGGTTTGTCAAATTATTTAGAATCTAGATTATGGGATTGTTATGCGAGGGGAATGGCGGTGGTGGGGTGTACCCCGTGGAGGAAATACGAATGTTGAAGGACAGGATAAAGGATTTGCAAGAAGAGCGTTTTGCAGCGGTATGAGCACAAGCGAGGCTGGACGCAGTACTCTGGGGTGACAAGCCATCGGCTTGCGTGCTGCGAGGACAGAAGGTATGACAGCAAACAATTACAATACCGGGATTGCAAGTCATTTCTTCAGTGGTGGATTTTCGAGAGGGTCAGGTATTACAGGAAACAACGGGGATGAGTGCATATGCAGATAGATGGTTTGAGGAGTACGGGAAAAGTAGTGGGGTGGATGGTGAGGTTCTTGGGCAGGTATGTGAGTATGTGCCGTGCAAACTGGGGAGGAGTGATCGGGAGGCACTGGGTAGGGTCATTGAGGAGGAGGAAATATTGAGAGCCCTTATGGACATGAGGAAGGGAAAGGTGCCCAGGATAGATGGTTTACCAAGCGAATTTTATGTACAACATTGGGGTCTGCTAAGAGGTTTCCTAGTAAGGTTAATGAATGCCATGAAAGACGGAGGTAAGATGGGAGAATCGCAGGCAACGGCGGTGGTGGTTGGTCCCGAAGGGTAAAAAGCAGAGTACCCTTCTGGATTACCGAGCCATTTCGTTGCCTTGTGCTGATTATAAGCTGTTCGTGAAAATTCTTGGGAATAGGCTTAAATGTGTTGTGGGGAGAGTGGTGTTTGAGTCTCAGTTTGGGTTGCTGGGTAGGTCAATGGTTGAGGGCCACGGGATCATAAAGGGGTTCCTGGAGGACATGGAAAGGGGTAGCAGGGCATTGTTGGCATTGGATTGGCAAGGGGCTTATGACAGGGTGGAAAGAGGGGCTTTGCGGGATATTCTCCTCAGACAGGGGTTTGGCAAAGAAATAGTGGGGTGGGTGGATATATTGTACTCAGGAGTGAAGGTAAGGGTGCAAATCAATGGGTGTGTGGGGGAGAGAGTCAACATGGAGCGGGGGCTTCGGCAGGGTTGTCCAGTATCGCAACTTTTGTTTGCATGTGTTCAGGATCCTTTTAATAGGATGGTGGAGGATGTCTAAGGAATGGGGGGGGGGAGACGGTGTGCAGAAGCCTTGGCCTGGCTTGGTGGGTTATGTTGACGATACAACTATTTTAGTGTGTGAGGAGACACGGTTAGAAGTTCTAGGGGAAGTTGTACATATGTTTGGGAAAGCTACTGGTATGAAGGTAAATCTGGAGAAGTCAATGATAATGGGGCTGGGACAGTGGGCAGGGAGATTAGAATGAGGATGTGATGTCGTGCAGCGTCGGACTGGGAATCTAAAAATCTGTGGTGTCATATATGAGGCTGACCTGAGTGCTGCAATGGTCAATAATTCGAATAGGATGGTGGAACAGGTGCAGCAACGTTTGGGAATGCTGCGACCTCACCATTTAACCCTTAGACAACGAGCGATTGTTATCAATGTATTACTATATTGTAAAGTCTGGTTTGTATAAGCAGTGCTGCCGTTAACAGGAACGGCGATCACGATTATTCTTAGAATGGTGTTCAAATTCTTGTGGGGTTCAGGGTGTTACAAAAACGCGATTCTAAAAGCTTAGAGATCTCCAGTGAATACTAGAAAGGACTGCCCTTCTAGCATCCAGCCTGTTACTGGGTTTTCGTAACAAGTAGTCAGTATCCTTGTCCAATTATCCATTAAAATTCAGTATGATTCAATAGTGCTTCAGGATTACAACTGGTAGGCTACTAACTAGAGAAAATAAAATTTAATAAATTTATTAAGTATCGTCTAGAGGTATATCATCAAATTAAATTAAATTAATCAATTCAAACAAATTAATAATAATCACTTCTCTCGTGTACAGTATTATTGTGTCAGTGAGCACATATCACATTTATAATTCTTAAGTACCATCTGGTACATTAACATTTAATAAGATATTACAAATATGTACAAGTAAGTTTGTGTGTATGTGTGTAAGTGCTCTAAGTAGTTTGCTATGTCTCACGACTCAACTAGACTTAAACAAGTGACTGACAATGTCCTCAGATAAACTAACTTCTTGACCAACTGGCTGTCAGAACAGTCTGCTTGAACAATAAAAGGAATGCTAAGCCCAATAGCAATATAACAAGCAACTGCGACACAGAATCAGGAACAAGGAGATAATATAACGACAGATCCTCCACAAAAGTCACAAAACTCCCATACTACTGAATCTAAGTTCAGCATAGGAAAATCCTGACTGTGACAGTACACAGAAACCAGTACAAATTAGGTCAGAAGCTACAGCTCAGGACCTGAGTTGCTCAGAGTGTCTAATAGACACACAACCTCAGTACAACGTCGAAAATCACTAAGTCTATCCAAAGTTCTGTGAACAGTCTCCAGAACTAACAAGAATAATGAGACAAGAGACGATCTTCCAGCAAGGGCCAATAAGGGAGAATTAGGCACTTCTTTTCAGGAATACGTCCAACCACCAAGAGAGTCTAGACCAGACTGAATACTTCAGGCTAGGTGAGGACACCCCCCTCGATCACGTGATAACTCCGTGGACAGCTGCAGCTCAGCAACAAGCCGGCAGGGAAACGAGCCACAAGCGATAATTATAGTAGTTAGACAATCAAGATTTGAACTTTGAGCACATAATATATGTTACATCCTACCTAACAACATAACTAAGTCAAATAATAATATAAAGCAATACATTTACGATTTAGCTATTATCGCAAATATAAGCAATATAAAATTATATGAAAAGGTAATAATTATATATATACATATTAATCATTGCAACCCATTCAGGGGTTGCAACAGGGTACACCTGGTTGCGAAGGGAGGTAGTGACATTGCCGGTATGTAAGGGAGGGTTGGGTTTGTTGGACTTGCGAAAGCGCTAAAATGTGTATTCATTAAGAGGGAAGTGATCCGTGCAGGTGGATGGATGGGGGGGGGGGCAGCTAGATAAGGTACATGATCACCTACAGAAATGGTATGGGGGGAGGAAATGAAGGAATGTGAAAAAGTGTTATGTGCCTTAGTGTTAGCCAGGGAACCGGGAAAAGTAATGGTGGGAACTTTGTGTAAATTGTTAGAGGGACATGTAGTGGCGCCGGCTGAAGGGATCTACCCCATGTATGCATGGGATGTAATATGGCAAAGATTTAGTAAATTAAGGATACGACCTAGGGCCCGTGAGGTTGCGTATCATTTCCTACATGGTATATTGCCAACGGGAGCGATGCTCCGAGATAGGAGGGTCATCGAGGGTGGGGTTGGGGCAGATGCAGTGGGGAGGAGACTGTGTATCATATTGTCTATTTTTGTGAAGGTTTGGAGTGCATCAGGGTATGGATGAGTAGGGTAGTGGCAAGGGTGGGGAGGTCAAGGTGTGTCGGTATTGCGAGCATTGAGTCTTGATATGAGTGGGGTGGATGAGGGTGTGGCAAGGGGTTTAGCTTACATAATCGTGGACTACATATATGTTTTGTGGGGTATGAGGGGGAAGGAGGGTGGGGAAGTGCTGAGAAGGATTTTGGTGGCGACGTTTTATCAAACTTTGTGTGGCAATAGAGATAAATATGGGAAAAGGTGGGGTGAGGTTTTTTCCGAAGGTTATAGAGGACTAACAATAGGGAATTTAAGGGCATTATAACGTGTTTTCAACAGCCGGGGTGTGTATGTTGGTAAAAGGGGGGGGGGGAGTCAGGGGTATTCAACGGGCTGACCTCCTAGGGTGTAAAGTGATGGGTGGATGGGTGTGACTGGAGGTACACGTGTGGAACTGGATGTGATGGTGTGGAAGATCTATTTTGTTTAGTTCCCTTGTCGAGGAAGGTATAAATGAAAGTTTAAATATATAACATTTATAAATATATAACATATAAAATATGTAACATGAATTTTTCTTTGGTAGCGAATTATGTCCCGTTTGTTTTGTTCTTCAAGTGAATTTTAACTTGAGAGGGTTTTCCTTTCACTATGTTCCTTGAAACATTGGGGTTTTAAAATTTTTGTAACGCGTTCCTGTATCTTTTTTTTTGGAAGTAATTACCTATTATGTAATCATGTGTAAATAAGGAGTAGTACCCTAAATTAATATTCATTGTATATTTATTTGTATGTAATACTAGTTAGGCGCGTGCTAGAAGGCTCAGCGAAAGTCTAGTCTGGTGGAATGTGTGTTAAGTTTCGGAATGTTTGTATGTGGTGTGTTAGATGTTATAAGGAGTTTAGTATGGTGTTGTTATCTTACTAAAATCAAGATGAACCATTTGGATAATCTTATTCATGTCCTCGTCTTGGATTCTTTTAAAATATTTACATATCCTAGTATTTTACCGATAATGTAGCATGTGGTGTATTTTCTTGCATTTTAAGCGTGAACTTCACGTTATGCAATGTTGTTATAAGAGCTTGAATTTCATGGTTGTTACATTAATATTGATATTATATATTGTAGGTGTATATTCTTATACTTATAAAGGTGTATGGGTGTATAGGCATGTAATGTTTATATCTGTTTTAGTCTGTAATTTTATGTTTTTGTGTTATTGATGTTAATACACCACCAACTGCTGGTAAATACTCATTAAGTTTTTGACGAGGTCAGGGTATGACCCTAAATTAGGATAATTAATGGTATATTTCTTAGAACGGTGAATGTAAATATTTAAGGGGGGGGGGGGGAGAAGTGCCAGCTGTGGCGACACTGGCAATAATAATTATTGTAAAAGAAGGGGAGTGTAGGATATGTTGTGGGTTGTGTATCTGGTTGTAATTGGCCAGTATCTATAGTGCTTATTTTCTGTACTGGGATTGTGTAATGGAAGTTATTGTTAATATCCAGTATAGTTTTTAGTTTTATTATACTCTTATGCATCCTTGTATTTGTTCCATGTTATAAATAAAAAAAAAAAGAGCTGTAGTGGAAATAAGACGCACTGCCTTTACTGTGTTATCTGAGGTCACTAACCTTCAGGGGTAAAATCCAGAGTTTTTCTTGTCTTCCAGGGTACATTATTATTATTATAATCAAGGGGGAAGCGCTAAACCCGTAGGATTATACAGCGCCCAGGGGGGGATGTGGAAGGCATTCAGGGCTTAATTCGGGGAACTGGAGCACAGATTCAATTCCCTAAATCAAGAGCCCCTCACCAACATCAAGGAACCTTCCATGAGGGGTTCCAGGGTACAGAAAATACCAGATGTTTATTTATAATAGTCACTCAAATAATAATCGTTTTCTTTAATCTATCAGAGTTAAAAGTTTTCTTATTTTAAGGTAAACATAACTAATACACACACACACACACACACACACACACACACACACACACACAACACACCACACACACACACACACCACACACACACACACACACACACACACACACACACACACACACACACTACACAAAAGGTTATTAGAATTGAATGTAATCAATTCGCCCGCACTTAAAGATACAGTAATCTAAAACAATATGAGATTACAGAATCTCTCATCAAGAATGCCTAGAGAGATATACTCATCTGGGTCATCAGTTTATAATAACTGAATGTTGAATCTCGGCATATTTTAGCGATAAAATATAGTTTAATATGTTTCTATAATAAGTAAGTCCTGCCTAGGAGGTAGTGCTATGCAACTGACAGAAAAAAAAACAACATAACCAAACTTGTTTTTAGAAATAGTGGAAAATGAAATGTTAATGTGACTTAAAAGTCATAAGTCACAGGGAACAATTTCCCTATTGAAACTGATTTTAGTCATAGTCATAATTTTTAAAGAGTGGACTGGTAAGCCAGCTGAAGTCCTTGGTCAGATGACCATAAGCTCCAGTTGTGGGTCATCATATGACCAACACCAGCGACAGGAAACACTTATCCTCCTTCCTGACGAACCTACCAAAGAGAATTCTTGGATCCCCCTTTAAGAAGTAAATAAGTCATGGAACGGGAGTGGCTGGAATCCATGCTAAACGAGTCTTAAAACTCACTTGTCATGGGTCAAGTCCCTCATGTTCCATGATTTGTTGCAATCGTGTTAATTAATACGATTTCGTTCGTCAAGTGTAAATAACAGATGTCCTCAAAATAATCTTCATCATTATGCTGTGTAAGCATAATGATGTAACTTATTTCCAGTCTCCATATAACAGAATTTGCATAAATGGGCTGGAAAATATGAAGAGAAATATGACAAAGTTAATCCCGTTCATCATAAACATTTCCAGCGAATATATTCTTGAAGAACTAAATTTGCATTTTCTGGAAAGATGTTGAATTATGGATGTTCAGTACAAGCGAACAAATGGAAAACCGGAATCTGTTTTAAAACATCTAAAAAAAATTAAAAAAAAAAAAAAAAAAAAAACGGGTTCATGTTGGATAAATTTGGATTTATTAAGGGTAATGGAAAGCCAATATTTATCAAACGAGTTGTTAGATTACTGATACACTTCCAGGCAGCCTCACTGCAACCAGGAATTTGTGTGATATTAAAAATAGGCTGGACAGATATAAGGTTGAATGTGGTTGGGTTTGAGATGGACTTGCCTTGCATGGGCCAGAGGGCCTCTTGCAGGGTTCCTCTATTATAAACATACGTTCTTACGGATTATACTAAAAAAAAATCATGAGTGGAAAGACATCTCGCTGGAGTTTTTTCCTGATAGTATTATAAAGGAAAATTAAAAATATTAAAAACTCGCGTTTTTTTATTATTACTTTTTTTCAGATTTACAAGTTCAGTACGTTTTAAGTATTATATTTATGTGCTGCCTTTTTCTGAAGCTCCGTTACCATTATCAAAGAACATTATTCTTTTCTTCCTCCATGGCTTTCATTACTTGAGAACGCCTTATTCGATCGGCTTCAAATCTTCAACGCTCGTGAATGGCAGATAGGGAAAAATTCTTGGAAGTAACGAGGTGGATGTGCGTTATTTTGTCAATTTTACAAAGCCACTTTTGCCTTTGGTTTTCATACATATTCCTCTTGATATCGGTTTCACACTAACAACGCTGGCATGTGATTCTAATGGATGAAATTATTAATGGATTGTGTAAGTGTTAATTTGTCAGCATTTGTCAGAATGTCAAAATTTGTCAGCATTTGCCAGCATTTGTCAGCATTTGTCAGCATTTGTTAGCATTTGTCAGCATTTGTCAGAATGTCAAAATTTGTCAGCATTTGCCAGCATTTGTCAGCATTTGTTAGCATTTGTCAGCATTTGTCAGAATTTGTCAGCATTTGTCAGCATTTGCCAAAATTTGTCAGCATTTGTCAGCATTTACCAGAATTTGTCAGCATTTGTCAGCATTTGTCAGAATTTGTCAGCATTTATCAGCATTTTCCAGAATTTGTCAGCATTTGCCAGAATTTGTCAAAATGTGTCAGAATTTGTTTTGTTTCCTTGAAATATTTTGTTTATGCTTTTCTCAGTGATTTCAATCTTTGATGACTGGTACATCTTACGAAGAAAATAAATTTGGGAAAAGGCTGTTTAAGGCAAACTTGCTAATTTGATATAGTTAATAAACTCTAAATTGTTGAAATGTTATGAGTAATATCTAAAAAATGGATCTTCCGATCGGCATGAAACTTTGTTCGCTGCTGCGTTTTTCTCGAAGAATAAATACAGTGGACCCCCGGATAACGATATTTTTTCGTTCCAGAAGTATGTTCAGGTGCCAGTACTGACCGAATTTGTTCCCATAAGGAACATTGTGAAGTAGATTAGTCCATTTCAGACCCCCAAACATACACGTACAAACGCACTTACATAAATACACTTACATAACTGGTCGCATTGGGAGGTGATCGTTAAGCGGGGGTCCACTGTACTTCATACTATTTCTGGGTTATTTTAATTTGCCAGTATTATTAAGGAAACTGATTTAGTCGCAATAAGCAGAGAGTGGCTCTTCCGATCGCGTATTTTAATTAAAGATCCGTATAAATTGATTTCGGGCCGCGACGGGGTCATTTTGCTAATTTTATGTAGAGGAATATTGAAAATATAAATTACGGTTTTCATATGGTAACATGAGAATGACTCATCCAATCATCATCAACTCTTCAACGATGCAAACCTGAGAATGCAGCTTCTGAACTGCTTCAAACTTAGTGATGGTCTGTTTTGGAATATTGGAGAATGCCTCTTCTGACTGGTCTGAAATATTCAAGGGTGGTGTAACTTAGTGGGATATTCTGTTTGGTATTGGCTTGTCTCGGTGCCATCTTGCCACTCGGTGCCATCTTGCCACTTACATCGATGGAAATTATATAGTTTCTGTGTGATAACTTGTGATTAGCTTCATATTTTAAAGCGCTGTTGTGTAGCCACACTCTGTACTATTCATTGCACGTATTATGCCATACTTTGTACTATTCATTGCGCATGCAGTAAGGTAGAAGGGACTGGACTTATAGGATCGAGGTACCTTCCTTTGATTACGCAATTACCCGAAACGTACATAATTATTTCTATTTTCATGATGGAGTGGTAATACCGATGTACAGTGCATGGAAGAGGGAGTAATTAGGTTTGGTCCGATAAAGGGAAGAGCACCTTCATTTCCTTAGATCAAGAGACCTTCACCGTCACTACGACAAGTCTGTTGAAGGAAGAGGAGTCAAGGAGAGAAAATTGAGTTAGTCAGGTAACTTGCTCCACTGGCGCACCTCTCATGTTGTGACGGAGATACTAAGAGAACAGGAGGGAGGGTGTTACACTGTGGAGGCAGCAGGAGGGAGGTATTACACTGACACTGCTGTGTGTGGAGGCAGCAGGAGGAAGG
The DNA here is from genome assembly GCF_026875155.1 of Cherax quadricarinatus. Classification (NCBI taxonomy): domain Eukaryota; kingdom Metazoa; phylum Arthropoda; class Malacostraca; order Decapoda; family Parastacidae; genus Cherax; species Cherax quadricarinatus. The sequence continues at coordinate 11,420,315 of NC_069474.1, read as the reverse complement.
TGTTACACTGACACTGCTGTGTGTGGAGGCAGCAGGAGGGTGTTACACTGACACTGCTCTGTGTGGAGGCAGCACGAGGGAGAGTGTTACACTGATGCTACTGTGTGTGGAGGCAGCAGGAGGGAGGGTGTTACACTGACGTTGCTGTGTGTGGAGGCAGCAGGAAGGAGAGTGTTACACTGACGCTGCTGTGTGTGGAGGCAGCAGGAGGGAGGGTGTTACACTGACGCTGCTGTGTGTGGAGGCAGCAGAAGGGAGAGTGTTACACTGACCCTGCTGTGTGTGGAGGCAGCACGAGGGAGAGTGTTACACTGACGCTGCTGTGTGTGGAGGCAGCACGAGGGAGAGTGTTACACTGACGCTGCTGTGTGTGGAGGCAGCACGAGGGAGAGTGTTACACTGATGCTACTGTGTGTAGAGGCAGCGGGGAAGGGGATTTTTAACACTGACCTGCTGTGTGTGGGGGGCAGGGGGGGGTTTAGGGGGAAACACTGGCCCTGCGGGTGTGGGAGGCAGAACGAGGGGAGGTTCCTAACGCTGTGTGTGGGGAAAGGCAGCACGAGGGGGAGTGTTCATTTGATGCTACGTGTGGGGAAGGGCCAGCAGGAGGGGGGGTGTTACACTGCGCTGCTGTGTGGGGAAGCAGGAGGGGGGGTTGTTACACTAAACTTTGCTGTTTTGGGGGGAGGCACGGGAAAGGGAGAAGTTTTACACTGACCTGTTTGTGTGTGGGGGGGCACCCAGGAGGGGGGGATGTTACACGGAGGGCTGCTGTGTGTGGAGGCACAGGAGGGGGGGTTCCCACTGACTTTTGTGTGTGGGGGGGACACCCCGGTGGGGGGGTTGTTCACTGACGCGGGTCTGTGTGGAGGCAGGGGAAAGGGAGATGTTACACTGATGCTACGGTGTGGGGGTGGAGGCCCCGGGTGGGGGGGTTTTGTTAACTGACGTTGCTGTTTGGGGAGGAAGCAGGGGGGGAGGTTTTAAACACTGCCCGCGGGGTGTGTATGGGGGCGCACAAAGGGAGGGTGTTACACTGACACCCTGTGTTTTGGAGGCGCGGGAAAAGGGAGAGTGTTTACACTGACGTTTCTGTGTGTGGAGGCGCAGGGGGGAAGGTATTACCCTGACGGGGGCTTTTTTTGGGGCGCGGGAAAGGGGGGATTTTAAACACTGACCCCCTTACCTCTCAAAGGGAAAAGATCTAAAGAGGCATGATGGGGGGGTGCCCTTAGGAAACGGATGAGGGGAAAGCCCTTGAAAACAAGATGGAGTGGGAAACCTAAAGGAAAACAGTGGCCCTTTCGGGAAGCAGAAAACCCTGAGGAAGCAGAAAACCTGGGGGAAGCGGGAATGGGGAGAAAAGGGGGGCTGGGGGGAAAACAGGGCGAAAACAGAGACCTAAGAACCCGGGGATGGAACAGAGACCGGGAAGGGGGAAAGAAAGGATTGGAAAGGGAAACCCTGGAGAAGGAAAAAGGATAAGGAGCAGGGGAAGGGAAGAAGCCAAAGCTAGGAGACCCTAAGGGAAGCAGGAGGGCAGAGACCTGAAGAAGGGCGAAAAGAACAAGACCTTGGAAAGAAGAAAGGGATTTGGGAAAAAAGAAGCCCTTCAAAAAAAAGGAGGGAAACGGGAAGACCTAAGAAGCATAGGGGGAACAAGACCTAAGAAGAAAGAGGGGGAACAAAGATAAGAACGGGAAATGGGAAAAAGAGGCCCTCCAAGGAAGCAGGGGGAGGGAAAGCCATCCCCCCCTGGGGCAGGATGGAACAGAGACCGGAAAGAACCCATTAGGAACAGGACCTCAAAAAGAAAAGAGGGAACAGGGGACCTCAAGAAGCAGGATGGAACAGAGATTCAAGAAGAAAATTTTTCCTCAGGGGAAAATGGCAAAACAAAAAAACAACATTTTCCCAGAAAAAACCCCAAACCCCCCTTTTGGGGTTTAACAAGAAAGCCTAATTTGAGCCCAAGTTAAAAGAAGGGGACCAATCCCTTTAAAAAATACCCAAAAAAATTTAATTTAAAAGAAAGCTCGGGAACTTTGCTTTATTAAGTTACGGGGGCCCGGGGTTTTTTAAAGGGCCCTTTTTGAGGGAGACATTTCAAAAAATTTTCAGCATGAAAACCAATATTTTAATTTTCCCCTTTTTTTCCTTTTTAAAATTTAAAAAAATTTGACCCAAACACAGGAAAAAAAATTAATCAGAACTTTCCTCTTAGTAGGATCACCCAAATTTTAAGTTTAAAAAAAAATTTAAAAAAAAAAAAAATACCGTGCTGGAAAAATTTACACAAAAAAAACCCCACTTTTCGGAATAAAATCTCATGGCTTTTTAAAATTTTTGTGTGGAATATATTTCTCACAAAAAAACAATCTAAAAATTATTTTTCCACCCCACAAAACTGGGAAAAAAACTCTTATAAAAAAAAGGGGCAAACAGTAATTTAATAAATATTCTATTCAAGTTTTTTGGAGGGCCTGAACACATCGACTCAAGGGGGGAGGGTTTGGGATTACCCCCTTTCCTCCCCTTTCTTCAATTTTTCTCCTACGTATGGACTGATGAAGCCACTGTTTTGGCAAAACGTTTCCTCAATAAAGACCCCCAAAAGAGTTGCATAGTTTTCTTTTATAAAATTGTCGGTTCTCTAAAACCATTCTTCTACAAACAGTAATTAGTGATGTTTGTTTTATGTCGGGGACTTGTGGGCAGCGTGGGGTTTTAGAGAAGAGGACCCTTGGGTTATTTTTCCCTGGGGGCCCTCCGGCCCCCCCCCCCCTTTCCCCCTCCCCAAACTAGAGAAAGCCGAAGTGGTTTCTTAAAATAAAACTTTCCCGTAAAAGGAAAACGGGGTGAAATTTGGGGGTTTGTTTAAAAAAAACTTAAAATTTAAAAAACAGTGTAAAAAACTTTTTAAAATTTTTGGGGAAATTTTAAAAATTTTTTAAACCCAAGTTTTAAAAAAAAAATTTTAAAAAAAAAAATTTTTAAGGGCCCAAATTTTTTTTAAAAAAAGACATAAACTTTTTTTTCCACCTTGGAAAAAAGGGAAAACCCAATCCAAAAACTTCATAAAAGGGTTTTTTTTCCACAAACTCATGGGAAAACCTCCAAAATTTCTTTTTTAATTTTTAATTTTTGGGCCCAAGAAGACCCCCTTTTCCCGGCTTTAAAAATATTTTAAAAATTTTAAAAAATTTTAATTTAAAATTTAAAATTTTAAAAAAAAAATAATAAAATAAAAATAAAAATAATAAAAATTTTAATTTTTTTAAAATTTAAATTTAATAAAAAATTAGTAATTCAAAATAAAATAATAAAACCCCTTTTATTTCTAAAATTACTTTTTGGGTTCCCAATGGGCCCACTAAACACTAAACAAACCCTTTTTGATTATAATATAGAAAACGGTTTTGGAAAGCAGAGGGGTTTCCCTTGTTTGTTTCGCCGGGACCCCCCGGGGAAGCGGATTTTAAAAACCAACCCAGGGCCCCTTTTGCCCGGGGTTAAATATAAAAATCAATAAACAAAAAGGAAAAAAAACGTTTTTTTCCCCTTGGTTTAAAATTTTGTAAAGAACCCTGGTTGGAACGGGGAATTTTGCTCTTCCCCGGGGAGGTGTTTTAAAAAAAACCTAATTTTAAACATTAGGGGTATGTTTTTTTTGGTTTTAAAATTTATAAAGTTCTTGTTGAAGGGGGGTTATTTATTTTTTAATAATTTGTTTTTGGGATGTTTAAGGTTTAATTTTATACCTTTTTTGTTTAATTTAAGTTTTGGGGGTTTATTTGTTTTACGGATTTTTTAAAGTGAAACATTTCCCCTTTTTAAAGGTGGAGATTTTGGGAATTTGGGGACCCCCAAGGTTAAAAATGAAAAAGGTGTTATTTTGTAAGGGGGGTTTGGAGGTGTATTTTTGGGGCAAAGGGGGAAACCCCCAAAAATTTTCCTTAAAGGGAAACCAAATTGGTTTTTAAGTAACCTTTACCTGCATTTTTGGGGGTTTAAAAAAAAAAATTAAAATATTTTTTTAACCGGGGGTTCCAGTACTGGTTTAAATATTTTTTATAAAAAATTTTCTTTGTTAACCGGGGGAAAGGGGGGGTCCACTTTTAGGTGTTTTATCCATTATGTTTATGAAAAACCTTTTATTTTTGGTGGGGGGTTATTGTAGAAAGTTTAAGGTTCGGTTGTTTTATGCCCGAGGAGGTTTTTTTCCTTTGTAGTTTGGGGGCCTGGGGGGGGCGTTTTTAATTTGGGTTTAGAAAGGGGGTTTTTTGGGAAGTTTACACCCGGGGTGCAAAAAAACATGTTTCCATTCCAAAATGGGTTGGGCGGGGACTAAACCCCAAACCTTTCAGTGGGCTTTTAGAAAAACAATATGAAGTTCAACGAGGGAGAAATTTCTTTACTCAGATAGGGGAAACATGGGGGGAAATTAAAATTTTTCTTTGGTGGGGGGGGGGAAACAAAAAAAAATTTCTGGCCAAAAATAGAGCGAAACCCCAAACGTCAAAAAACCGGGAAAGTGATTATGTCGGGGGGGATTTTCCCTTCGGGGACCATAACATTGTATCAATCGCATCTGCTAGAAAAAATGGACGGGAGGAAATGAAAAACCTTTCCCAAAACTAGGGGCCCAAGCCCATGATGACACTCTTAAAGGTAAACTTGTTCTATCTAGGCTGGAATTTATTGCTGAAAACTCTAAAAAGCACCTTTCAAGGCGGGGGTTGAAAATTCCCGCCCTTTAGAAAATGTACAGAGAACTTTCACGGGGGGCGCAAAAGGGAGATAAAACACCTAAATTTAAACGGGGAGGCGGGGTTTTCCCTAAACCTGTATTCCCTGGAACGCGGGAAGGGGAGAAATGATTATATCCCCGGGGGAAAAAAATCCTTTTAGAGGGACTGTCCCGAACTTGCACACAAAAATCATCACTACGAAAGAAAAAGATTGGCAGACGATGCCCCTTTCCCCCCAATGAAAGCGGGGGTTTCCCCACTAGCACGTTAAGAGCCCCCATCCCAAAAGGTTGTCGGGGGCCCCGAGACTGTTAAACTGCCCCCCACCCCAAAATAAGGGGGATTACCAACAGCCCCCTTTGGCAGTCTTAAAGTGGCACGGGACAAGAAACCTAAAGCCCAGTTCCTGATCAGGGGGGCTGGGGCTCGTACTTTGGGTTTGGGCGTGCACCCAGCAGCAACACCCCTGGTTGATCGGGGCGCGTTTCCACCAGGGGGCCCCTGGTCAAGAACCGGGCCGCGGGGGGGGTTGACCCCCGAAATCTTCCGGGAAAACTCCAGGAAAATTTTCTTTGTTACATTTAAAATGGGGGCTACCTATGTGTATTTTTTACATAAAATTTTTTTAAAAAAAAATATTAAAAAACTCACTTTTTGGGAGGATGATGGGGGAAAAGGGTTGACTTAGAGATTTTTTAACAAAGTAAAAAAACTTTTCAAGAACCCTCATTGCGGGGAATTCACCTCCTTTAAACTTTTTACAAGGGATTTTGGGAGTAGTATGCCTAAGATTATGCTTTCCCTTTTTAACGCTTTGGGTTCCTCCCTTTCGGAAATCTTACCCAAAAATTTGGGAAACAAACCAGGGTCTCGGGTAAAAAGCTCTACCTTAAAACAGTGCTTGTTGCCCTGGGGGGAAAACATTTAAAATTTGGGTTTTAAAAAAAATTTTAGCTAAACTCTTTCACAAAGTTTGCTATTTGAGGGATACCCCAGGATTGGACTCCGACCTAACCTTTCCTTTATGAAAGCAAGCTTTAACATATTAAAGAAATGTCGGGTTTTATAGGCCAAAAGAAATTTTAGTCTGGCCTATTTTACAAAACGATTTCCCTGGCCCCCGGCCCCTTCTTCGGAAAACTAGCTGATGTAATCTTCTGCTAGGGGTACCCCGATTGGCTATGCGACACAGTAACTCTTGGGTTTATGGCAAAGTCATGTTGGGTGCTGGTGGCTTCTCAGGGGAAAGGGTTTGATTTCCTGCGAAAGGAAAAATATCACACCGACTTTTCAAAAGGGAAATTCATTGTCCTCGGTATTCATTTCGTCCTCGGCATGATTGGAGGATCTGTACTATTTTTATAATGTGTCGAGATAAAACATCTGTGGGCTACATTTTATTTTTCCCGGCAAATTTTTCAAAAAGGGTTTGGTTGAACTCTTGGGGTAGTCCCAAAAACCTCTGACTATCTTCCATTTTGGGTTTTTTATTCTGGGAAAAAGGGAATCAGTAGAAGATGATCTGGGCAAGACATAAAAAAGGGGGAAATTGTATATGATGGGCTCAAAAGGATTACAACTTCTTACTTGGTTACTTTGAATTTTGTTCCCTTGGGAAAAAACACGATAGCAAATTCAAAATAAATTGTAATTACTTTCGGGTTTTTTGAGCTAGATGGCTTTTAGCCTATTTAAAATAGCATCGTTTTTAAAAAAAAAGCCCTTTAAAAAACCCAGAAATTTCCAAAAAAAAGCAAAAGTTAGCTTTTTTTTGAAAAAATTTAGAAAGCTTTTCTTGACGGCAGGTCCAAACGAGAGGAACCTTTTTTTTTATGCAGATTTGGGTTTGAAAAAGCCCGCTATGGAAAGAAATTTGCAATGAAAAACTGGGAAAAAAACTGCTAAACCCCTTTGGAGGTTCTTACGAGGGGCAGCAGTTTTTGGAGATGGAAATTTTTTTACGGCAAAATTTTTTTTTTTGGGCGGGGTAAACCCCCCCCAGGGAATTTCAGTACCCAAAGGGTGGCTGAGGGTTTCCCCTTTATACCTGAGACAAAATGCAACTTTCCGCATTTCATGATGTTGTAGGGGCCCGGATTCCAAATTTGGAGTGACAGTTTTACTAGTGCCTGACCGCTTTAAATTTCGTTACTAGAGAATAAAACAATCGCGAAACTTAATTCGAACCCTTTATTCTCCATAGAAATTTTTGACCCATTTTTTCTCCAAGCTGGTTTTGCCCAGAATGGTATGATCAATTTGTCAAATTGGCAAACCCACTGGTAAGGGGGGTCAAAAAACCCAATTTTGTAAATCTCAGTAGGAATCATCAGGGAAAAATTTTGCTGATCTACAACGAGAAAGGAGGCAGAAAAAATCTCTACCTCGGATAGAAAAAAAGTTTAGTGAAGTCTGACTTTTGGACAAGAAATCAGAAATAACCCTGCTCTAAGGGTGGTGTACGAGTTGGTTCTAGTAAAAAGGGGCACAAAAGTAAAATACTTATCCTTTAAAAAAGCTTGGTTCCTTTTTTACTAACTTGCCCACCCCCGAGTTCATTTAACACATGAGCTGGCGCAAAGGGCACATAAGGGCTGGAATAAGGGGCCCCATTGATCATTGGGGAAAGGGGCATGAAACAAGGTGAGTCAGTCGTTTTTTTCAACGCATCCCCCCAAAAAAGTCTTCGACAAAAAAAGTGTGAAGCAACGTTCCCTCATCGAGGCATTTTTCTTCTAGACTGCATAAGGCATCCAAAAGAATTTTTAAGGGGGTGGAAAATCCACTGTCCCCTTATTGTTCCCAAAAGCCTGATTCTGTTTTGACTGATAACTGAATTTTGTTGTACAGGGAAACCCCTTTCTTTAAAAATTTCCCTTTTGGGGTCCCCACGGTTGGGAATACCACCCGAAAGATCTATAGTACATACTGTTTTGAAGAGGGGTTTCACTCATATGGGATCATGTCCCCTGAATTCTATGGAAATTAAAAGTATGGAGGCCGGAATTGAAAGGGTACCTTGGATACATTCTTTAAAATGAAAAATTTCCCTACAGTTTAAACATTTTGCCCTTTGGGATCAGCCCTTTAAAAACAAGTTCTTGTGAATTTATTCTGACTTCACTTTCTAGAACAAAAGGGAGAACGGGCTATTTGTTACAAATGGTCCTGCCCACCGAGTGTTTCCCCTTGCATGGGAAAATGAGGTGGGGGGGTTTTAAAATGTCATAAAAATGTCCTGGAAAAAAATTTAATTTAAAGTTTTTGGGGCGCTAAAACCGTAGGGATTATATAGCGCCCCTTTTGGGGCGGAGGGAGTGGAAGGTAATTTAGCTCATTCAAAGGAAAATGGACAGATAATTTTAAATTTCCCTTTCATCAAGATCCCCTCAAACCCCGTCAAGGGAAACCCTTCCCTGGGGGGGGCTGTCAAATGGAAAAAACTCCAGTGTGGAAACGGCACCCAAAAGCTTGCCCCCAGGGAAAAAAAAATGCTGGAGGTTCCATTAGACTGTGGAGGGTTATTACCTGTAACAAAAAACAAAAGGAAATTGGGGGGTTTTTAAATTTTTTGGGAGCCAAAAAGCTTTTAAATTTTTCCAAAAATTTCCGAGTGGCAAACTTTTTCTTTTCACATAAAAAAACTTGGAGTTTTCACTGGTTTATTGAACGAGACAAAAGCGTGAATCCCAAAAGGCCCAAAACAGTTAAAAAAACTATACCCCCGGCCGGGTTTTGAAAACCCCTGACGGGGGGTTCTAACCCCCCGGGCCCTTGGGGTTTTGGGGTTTGGTTTTTCAAATCGTTGGGCATTAAAGTTTTGGAGTCATTTGATTTTAAATCAAAATTAATGATTAAAACCTAAAGATAGGTATGCGTTCAGTAATTCACCAAGAATGATAAAGGGATCTAAGGCTGTCACTGAGACAAGATAAAAATGAATCTAGTTTTCATACTGAGACCACTTTGTAAAATTATGAATACTTGGAGTGGACCCAGGCCCGCCGGTCCGCCGTCTTCTGTGCCTACACGGTAAGTGAGAGTGGGCGCTGTAACCTACGGCCCCCGTCGGAAGTCTCGTGACGTCTTGGCTGGCAAGGGATCCTTACTATAATGTAGTCGGAAAGTCTATCTACCAGTATACTACACATCTAGTATACTGGTAGAATATAACGTGCTGAAAATGTCGCAGAAATGTGTCTATGTTAAGCAAATTTTATATTTAGAAGGGATATGGGAAAGAAATAGATGAGTTGTGGAGGAATGGAGCAAGCGAGAATCATGAGTAATTTTTAAAAGCAGATTAGACAATTAAGTGGATGTGGGTAGTACTCGGTCCTGCCTAGAATGAGCCAGTAGGCCTTAATATATTTCTCAACAGTCACATACTGAGAGAAGCATTCATGTGAGTTTCTTATGTCACTCGACAAGTCACTGAAGACATGGCTGTATGCCAAGGAAATTGGGGGACGGGAAAAGATCATTTCGGAATTGATCAGCATATATCGCAGAACTAATTTCCAACTACAGAAAATATGCTGAAGCTTTATTCATTAGGTAACATGTGATACAAATGGTTTAGAAATCCGAGAAATTGAGGAACGAGGCACTTGTTCAGCATTTGGGAATATTTGCTGAGGAAACGTTTCGCCAGCCAGTGGCTTCTTCAGTCCAATACAGAGAACAACGGTGGAAGATGAGGAGCTTGAGGTAATCAGTCCCTCAGCCTGAAGTCGATGTGTTCAGTCCATCAGTCTTGAAAAATGATTGATGGGCTGAACACATCAACTCCAGCTTTAGGGACTGATTACCTTAAACTCCTGATCTTCCATAGCTCTTCTCTGTATGGGACTGAAGAAGCCACTGGCTGGCGAAACGTTTCCTCAATAGATTCCTAAATGTTGCACATGTACCTTATTCCTCATTAGATAACATACACGCTTCACACAAAAACACATGCCAGAAATTTAGGATCATTGTACACATTGTTGCAGGCACATCTGCATACATGCAAACCAGATTAGGGAGGGTTGCAAGTTTTGTGATTTAAATTTAACATTTATTTTGTGATTTAAATTTAACATATTTAGAGTCTGATGCATTATTCACTTTATTTATGAACCCACTGGAGAGGGAGTCTTCTGTGCATCGCCACTGTGATGAGAGAGGATGAAGGAGGCCTTCTCTTAATTTTTAGAAGAGAGGTGAGCGTAGAGCTAGGAAGAGACTACTATATCGTGATTTACAGAAATTATATGCAAAAGATCACACGAATTGTGCCAAGAAAGTATAATATGGAACGCTGGACACACTAGGTGCGGATGCTACGAGAAAAGTTAGTGTTGAATAAATAAGATAATTTTGGTTGGGCCTCTTTGCCCGCCCCTCGTTGCAGGACAATAGGGAAGTCATGTATTTGGTTGAAGGCCAAAGTTTGCATCTGGGGCTCCTTATTGAGGGTTCAGAGGCTGAGAAGGCTATGTGATGTTGAAACGCAGCGTCAGCTCCACCACCGGATAACTGAAAGCTAAAGAATATGTTGTTGGGTGTAGATTTATGAGCGTCCATTTATAATCTGTGGATGTGTAAAGGGTTACCTTTTTGCACAATTAAGTTGGACATTTACCGTGTTTCTCCTTAAAAACGTTAACCCGGAAATCCAGAGATAATATCATTGAACGAGTGTTTCATTGAGCATTAGCACCTGGTTTCATCAGATGGTCAAAAGAGAGGCATATATAGGCATATCAAAAGAGGGGATGGGCAGAAATACAAGAGAGAAATACAAAAAAGGAATAAGAAATGCAAAAAGGGATTATGAGGCTAAGGTCGCAAGGGATTCGAAGACTAACCCAAAAGGGTTCTTTGAGTAATACAGAAGTAAGATTAGGGATAAGATAGGCCCATTTAAGAGTAACTCGGATAGGCCCACTTAAGAGTAATTTAGGGAAACCGGCTGGCCAGACTTGAGTCCTTGAGATGGGAAGTAGAGTGCCTGAACTCTGAATGGGTTTCATTGTTGCACTTTTATAACTGGAGTGTAAGCGCGCCTCTGGCAAGACAATGATAAAGTGAACGATGAAGGTTTTCCTTTTTCGGGCCGCCCTGTCATGGTGGGTAACGGCCGATGTGTTAATAAAACAAAGTTCTCTGACCCGCTGTGGTGACTGATTTTGGGTTAAAGGTATTTTTGTGTAGACATTTACCATGGCTCTTGCTTTATCTCTCGAGTGTAAGTCTTGATAGGATTTTCCTTTTTTAATTCCTCTTTCTTTAGCAGTGTGGTAGTTTGCTGGCTATAGTTCCCAGGTTAGATTTTGTCTACCTCACGTGCCAGCGCCAACTGTACACCTGACATATGCATGTTCAATTTGGGTCCTGCCTATTGCAGTCTAATATCTCTTCTATCTACTTTCTATTTTCGCCGTGTTGACAGGAGAGCCTCGTCCGTCACTTCCTTCTCTGAACTTCTCCTGTCCACTTATGCACCTTGGTGTTGTAATTCATTGTTTTCTTAGTGTGTTCAGCGATTTTAGAATGTGTAAATGCTGGTCTCCATTTACGAAAGTGTTACCGTAGGTTACAGTATTATTGCAGTAATGTGGTTTTTATAACTATCCACCTATTTGATACAACTTTATGCAGCTTACTGGTTAAGCATGTAACACACTCTTATGTTCATTATATGACATAGAAATCATCCTGTTTATTGGAGTATGACAAGAGAAGCATCATGTATGATCAGGTATGGCAGATGGAGTGTAACAGAAAGTCATCCTGATATGATCGCTAATGGCAGAAAATGTATCCTGAGTTGGAGAATGACAGTGATTAAGTATGAAAGGTAAACCTGCCTACGTAAATGTGTATAACAGTAAATCTTTTCTGAATGATGTAGAATGACAGTAAAATTGTTTCGTGTGATGAAGTGTGACAGAAAAATAATCCAGCATTAAAGATATAACTGGAAAATCATCCAAGTGATAAAGAATGACAGGAAAACCATTCTTTGTGATAGAAGATGTGAGGAAAATTATACTGTGCGATGAATAAAGAAGAAAAAATAGTGACTAGTATGAATATAATTTTCCTGATCATTTTTCCCCGCAGGGTGCAATAGGATCTAGTAGTTATGTCGGTCCACGACGAAAACTGTCTTCACAGCATCATCCTCCTCCCTTCTTTTGTCATCCACAACAGACTTCCACTACTTCCTCCCCACTTTACATCACACTCGTGATAATTTCCAAATAATCGTAACTAAAGATCTGTTGGAAGAAAACTTCTTGATCTCCTATACCTACTGAACCAGTAATAATACAGTATAATATCTTCATTTCAACAAGTGCATGTACAAGGTATGCAGGACTACGGTCTTGGCGAACATTATACATTTTTGTGCTGCACTTCCTACAAGAGTGATGGACTGAACACATCGATTCCAGGTTGAGGGACTGATTACCTCAAACTTCTACTCTCCTTACCCATTTCTACTTTCTACTACACAGAAAGCCGCTTATTATGTTGAGCATTTCAGGCAAATTAGGCCACTTTTGTCCCAGCATACGACCCACACCAGTCGACTAACACCCAGGTACCCATTATTACTGATGAGTGAACATGGACAACCGGTGTTTAAGGAAACACGCCAAATGTTCCCACCCTTTGCCGGGAATCGAAACCGGACAATCACCGTGTGAAGCGAGAGCTTTTGCCACCAGCCCAGAGGCCACCATGAGAAACTTAATAATATCCTCTTTGCTCTACTGACTTTATGCAGCTCTAATTGACGAATTTCTCTCCCCCATGTGCTAAGTTCATCATCTGTGAGGGAATACGAGATGAAAATCTAGCTAGCAGTTGCTCCCACAATGTAACTCTTATTTAAATCAAATTATCCAATCACTATAGGTATTCCCATCATGCTATCTCGTGTACAAAACAGAGTACCCGTCCACAGCAAGCGTTCCAAACTTGCAACTGTCATACAATATTGTAGTCGCCCACTACTATTCTAGTATATAGAATACATAAGTTGTCCACTGCGGGTGTTGCTACTGTGTAACACTCCCACAGGAAGGACAGCAGAGAGCATATTTCACCTTTGCATTTCCCAAGAAAATTGCACACATGGATCATGAGGAATAGCAACATCAGCTGTGTAACATTGTTGGCTCTGTCTATCGTCAGTAAGATTAAATAAATACCGCTATATTGCTGATATTTTGTTTTCATCTCATGATTTTTAAAGGGAATAATCCCCTTATTGGTCACTTAAAAGATTGTAAATCTCACTTTTTTTAGGGGATTGGGATATTACTTCTAATTTCATTCAGTATGGATAAGTGTTTGGTCTTCAAAATAAAGTGATCCCTAATTAAGATACTTGAAACTATTTTTAATAACACATTTAAGTGATTAAAAAGTTTTGCATGTAAATATCTAGACAACTTTTATGTTTGTCAGAGGAAATGGTTATATTGTGGTGCTGACACACAAGAAATGTCCAAATAGTTATAGGCACTGTGAAGGTTTGAAACATTTGCACTGCTAATGTAGCATTTGGCAAGATGCAGTAATGTGAGCATAAGGAGTCATTTTGAGCCTTGATGTGATTGTCTACAAGTGTTTTATGTGCCCTGTGGGACTTAAGACATTCTAAGTTAGTAAGGAAGGTCCATTCTTGTTTTCACCAGTTTTGAATTGTTCCTTGGTGTATTATTATGATGGACATACACGTGTGTGTTTATGTATGTATGTATGTACATATTTTTTTTTAACATGTCAGCTGTCTCCCACCGAGGCGGGGTGACCCAAAGGGGAAAACTTTCGCCATCACTCGCACACAATCGCTGTTTTTGCGGAGGCATTCAGATGCGGCAGTTCGGATGTCAATCCAAACAGAAAATATCCCAAACCCCTCCTTTAACCTGTTCCTGACCAGCCGGGCTGTGGCTCGTACGTTGGTTTGCGTGCAGCCAGCAGCAACAGCCTGGTTGATCAGGCTCTGGTCCACCAGGAGGCCTGGTCACGGACCGGGCCGCGGGGGCGTTGACCCCCGGAACTATCTCCAGGTAAACTCCAGGTTATTCTGAAGTCAAGTAAAATAAAAGGAAAATAGTGCAGTTAGCAACTTACTGTCCATGAGAATATCACAGCCACACACTGTGAGTGTTCTCACCATGTAACTCTTATACAGAACAGAGCAGATGCAGACTGCGAGTGTTCCCACCATGTAACTCTTATACAGAACAGAGCAGATGCAGACTGCGAGTGTTCCCACCATGTAACTCTTATACAGAACAGAGCAGATGCAGACTGCGAGTGTTCCCACCATGTAACTCTTTTTACAGAACAGAGCAGATGCAGACTGCGAGTGTTCCCACCATGTAACTCTTATTCAGAACAGAGCAGATGCAGACTGCGAGTGTTCCCACCATGTAACTTTTATACAGAACAGAGCAGATGCAGACTGCGAGTGTTCCCACCATGTAACTCTTATACAGAACAGAGCAGATACAGACTGCGAGTGTTCCCACCATGTAACTCTTATAAGAACAGAGCAGATGCAGACTGCGAGTGTTCCCACCATGTAACTCTTATTCAGAACAGAGCAGATGCAGACTGCGAGTGTTCCCACCATGTAACTCTTATACAGAACAGAGCAGATGCAGACTGCGAGTGTTCCCACCATGTAACTCTTATACAGAACAGAGCAGATACAGACTGCGAGTGTTCCCACCATGTAACTCTTATACAGAACAGAGCAGATGCAGACTGCGAGTGTTCCCACCATGTAACTCTTATTCAGAACAGAGCAGATGCAGACTGCGAGTGTTCCCACCATGTAACTCTTATACAGAACAGAGCAGATGCAGACTGCGAGTGTTCCCACCATGTAACTCTTATACAGAACAGATCAGATACAGACTGCGAGTGTTCCCACCATGTAACTCTTATACAGAACAGAGCAGATGCAGACCGCGAGTGTTCCCACCATGTAACTCTTATACAGAACAGAGCAGATGCAGACTGCGAGTGTTCCCACCATGTAACTCTTATACAGAACAGAGCAGATGCAGACCGCGAGTGTTCCCACCATGAAAATCTTATACAGAACAGAGCAGATGCAGACTGCGAGTGTTTCCACCATGTAACTCTTATACAAAAACAGAGCAGATGCAGACTGCGAGTGTTCCCACCATGTAACTCTTATACAGAACAGAGCAGATGCAGACCGCGAGTGTTCCCACCATGTAACTCTTATACAGAACAGAGCAGATACAGACTGCGAGTGTTCCCACCATGTAACTCTTATACAGAACAGAGCAGATGCAGACTGCGAGTGTTCCCACCATGTAACTCTTATACAGAACAGAGAAGATGCAGACTGCGAGTGTTCCCACCATGTAACTCTTATACAGAACAGAGCAGATGCAGACTGCGAGTGTTCCCACCATGTAACTCTTATACAGAACAGAGCAGATGCAGACTGCGAGTGTTCCCACCATGTAACTCTTATACAGAACAGAGCAGATGCAGACTGCGAGTGTTCCCACCATGTAACTCTTATACAGAACAGAGCAGATGCAGACTGCGAGTGTTCCCACCATGTAACTCTTATACAGAACAGAGCAGATGCAGACTGCGAGTGTTCCCACTATGTAACTCTTATACAGAACAGAGCAGATGCAGACTGCGAGTGTTCCCACCATGTAACTCTTATACAGAACAGAGCAGATGCAGACTGCGAGTTTTCCCCACCATGTAACTCTTATACAGAACAGAGCAGATGCAGACTGCGAGTGTTCCCACCATGTAACTCTTATACAGAACAGAGCAGATGCAGACTGCGAGTGTTCCCACCATGTAACTCTTATACAGAACAGAGCAGATACAGACTGCGAGTGTTCCCACCATGTAACTCTAAAACAGAACAGAGCAGATGCAGACTGCGAGTGTTCCCACCATGTAACTCTTATTCAGAACAGAGCAGATGCAGACTGCGAGTGTTCCCACCATGTAACTCTTTTTACAGAACAGAGCAGATACAGACTGCGAGTGTTCCCACCATGTAACTCTTATACAGAACAGAGCAGATACAGACTGCGAGTGTTCCCACCATGTAACTCTTATACAGAACAGAGCAGATGCAGACTGCGAGTGTTCCCACCATGTAACTCTTATACAGAACAGAGCAGATGCAGACTGCGAGTGTTCCCACCATGTAACTCTTATACAGAACAGAGCAGATACAGACTGCGAGTGTTCCCACCATGTAACTCTTATACAGAACAGAGCAGATGCAGACTGGGGAGTGTTCCCACCATGTAACTCTTATACAGAACAGAGGAGATGCAGACTGCGAGTGTTCCCACCATGTAACTCTTATACAGAACAGAGCAGATGCAGACTGTGAGTGTTCCCACCATGTAACTCTTATACAGAACAGAGCAGATGCAGACTGCGAGTGTTCCCACCATGTAACTCTTATACAGAACAGAGCAGATGCAGACTGCGAGTGTTCCCACCATGTAACTCTTATACAGAACAGAGCAGATGCAGACTGCGAGTGTTCCCACCATGTAACTCTTATACAGAACAGAGCAGATGCAGACTGCGAGTGTTCCCACCATGTAACTCTTATACAGAACAGAGCAGATACAGACTGCGAGTGTTCCCACCATGTAACTCTTATACAGAACAGAGCAGATGCAGACTGCGAGTGTTCCCACCATGTAACTCTTATACAGAACAGAGCAGATACAGACTGCGAGTGTTCCCACCATGTAAACTCTTATACAGAACAGAGCAGATGCAGACTGCGAGTGTTCCCACCATGTAACTCTTATACAGAACAGAGCAGATACAGACTGCGAGTGTTCCCACCATGTAACTCTTATTCAGAACAGAGCAGATGCAGACTGCGAGTGTTCCCACCATGTAACTCTTATACAGAACAGAGCAGATGCAGACTGCGAGTGTTCCCACCATGTAACTTTTATACAGAACAGAGCAGATGCAGACTGCGAGTGTTCCCACCATGTAACTCTTATACAGAACAGAGCAGATGCAGACTGCGAGTGTTCCCACCATGTAACTCTTATACAGAACAGAGCAGATGCAGACTGCGAGTGTTCCCACCATGTAATCTCTATACAGAACAGAGCAGATGCAGACAGCGAGTGTTCCCCCATGTAACTCTTATACAGAACAGAGCAGATACAGACTGCGAGTGTTCCCACCATGTAACTCTTATACAGAACAGAGCAGATGCAGGACTGCGAGTGTTCCCACCATGTAACTCTTATACAGAACAGAGCAGATACAGACTGCGAGTGTTCCCACCATGTAACTCTTATACAGAACAGAGCAGATACAGACTGCGAGTGTTCCCACCATGTAACTCTTATACAGAACAGAGCAGATGCAGACTGCGAGTGTTCCCACCATGTAACTTTTATACAGAACAGAGCAGATGCAGACTGCGAGTGTTCCCACCATGTAACTCTTATTCAGAACAGAGCAGATGCGGGACTGCGAGTGTTCCCACCATGTAACTCTTATATACAGAACAGAGCAGATGCAGACTGCGAGTGTTCCCACCATGTAACTCTTATTCAGAACAGAGCAGATGCAGACTGCGAGTGTTCCACCATGTAACTCTTATACAGAACAGAGCAGATGCAGACTGCGAGTGTTCCCACCATGTAACTCTTATACAGAACAGAGCAGATACAGACTGCGAGTGTTCCCACCATGTAACTCTTATACAGAACAGAGCAGATGCAGACTGCGAGTGTTCCCACCATGTAACTCTTATACAGAACAGAGCAGATGCGGGACTGCGAGTGTTCCCACCATGTAACTCTTATACAGAACAGAGCAGATACAGACTGCGAGTGTTCCCACCATGTAACTCTTATACAGAACAGAGCAGATGCTGACTGCGAGTGTTCCCACCATGTAACTCTTATACAGAACAGAGCAGATGCAGACTGCGAGTGTTCTCACCATGTAACTCTTATACAGAACAGAGCAGATGCAGACTGCGAGTGTTCTCACCATGTAACTCTTATACAGAACAGAGCAGATACAGACTGCGAGTGTTCCCACCATGTAACTCTTATACAGAACAGTGAAGATGCAGACTGCGAGTGTTCCCACCATGTAACTCTTATACAGAACAGAGCAGATGCAGACTGCGAGTGTTCCCACCATGTAACTCTTATACAGAACAGAGCAGATGCAGACTGCGAGTGTTCCCACCATGTAACTCTTATACAGAACAGAGCAGATACAGACTGCGAGTGTACCCACCATGTAACTCTTATACAGAACAGAGCAGATACAGACTGCGAGTGTTCCCACCATGTAACTCTTATACAGAACAGAGCAGATGCAGACTGCGAGTGTTCTCACCATGTAACTCTTATACAGAACAGAGCAGATGCAGACTGCGAGTGTTCCCACCATGTAACTCTTATACAGAACAGAGCAGATGCAGACTGCGAGTGTTCCCACTATGTAACTCTTATACAGAACAGAGCAGATGCAGACTGCGAGTGTTCCCACCATGTAACTCTTATACAGAACAGAGCAGATGCAGACTGCGAGTGTTCCCACCATGTAACTCTTATACAGAACAGAGCAGATGCAGACTGCGAGTGTTCCCACCATGTAACTCTTATACAGAACAGAGCAGATACAGACTGCGAGTGTTCCCACCATGTAACTCTTATACAGAACAGAGCAGATGCAGACTGCGAGTGTTCCCACCATGTAACTCTTTTCAGAACAGAGCAGATGCAGACTGCGAGTGTTCCCACCATGTAACTCTTATACAGAACAGAGCAGATACAGACTGCGAGTGTTCCCACCATGTAACTCTTATTCAGAACAGAGCAGATGCAGACTGCGAGTGTTCCCACCATGTAACTCTTATACAGAACAGAGCAGATACAGACTGCGAGTGTTCCCACTATGTAACTCACATATAGAGAGAGCAGGGTACCCGCACGCTATACCGAAGTTTTTTAATTAAAAAACTTTATTCAATGTCCATTACATGTACTCGTGGATTCCGTTCCACTGTAGTAAACATCCTGCTGACCCGCTGAATATTTCATTGCTTTAGTGTATATTTTACAGCCTTTTTCCCACTTTCACCACTGCCTCGTTCAGTCTAGCTTCATCATTAACACGTATTGCATTCTCACCACAACCACCTCTTCAGCAAAATCGCCACCATTAGCTTCGCAGCCATTATAAACCATCAAGGTCACTACCATTACCTTTTACACTACAACCACCACCACCCCTACCATAACCACAACAATCAGTATCACACAACACATCACCACCACTGCCGATACCTTTTTCCCATCAGAGTCATTAACCCTTCTCACTCACTCATTACTAAGACCATTTCCACCGGTGGCCCGGTGGCCTGGTGGCTAAAGCTCCCGCTTCACACACGGAGGGCCCGGGTTCGATTCCCGGCGGGTGGAAACATTTCGACACGTTTCCTTACACCTGTTGTCCTGTTCACCTAGCAGCAAATAGGTACCTGGGTGTTAGTCGACTGGTGTGGGTCGCATCCTGGGGGACAAGATTAAGGACCCCAATGGAAATAAGTTAGACAGTCCTCGATGACGCACTGACTTTCTTGGGTTATCCTGGGTGGCTAATCCTCCGGGGTTAAAAATCCGAACGAAATCTTATCTTATCCACTGCTTCACAATAAAAATATTCATAGCAGCATAAATCACCACTATTATCATAACCTTCTAACCCTCACCACCACTACCATCATCACCATCTTCACCACCTCAGCCACCATCACCAGACATCAAGCAGTCTAGTTCTCATCATGAGAAGTAGTTACTAAATCCCGTCTTGTAAATATGCCAAGTGGGACCATCAAGTTGACATTATGTTCACTGAGAAACAGGAAGGTGTTGCACATGACGATCTGTTCAGTGATTAAGCAACTGTAGATATACCAGTGTTGCTGGCGTACTGTGTCAGTGTACCAGTGTTGCTGGTGTACCTGTGTTAGTGTACCAGTGTTGCTGGTGTAGCTGTGTTAGTGTAATAGTGTTGCTGGTGTAGCTGTGTTAGTGTACCAGTGTTGCTGGTGTACCTACCTGTGTTAGTGTACCAGTGTTGCTGGAGTACCTGTGTTAGTGTACCAGTGTTGCTGGTGTACCTGTGTTAGTGTACCAGTGCTGCTGGTGTACCTGTGTTAGTGTACCAGTGTTGCTGGTGTACCTGTGTTAGTGTATCAGTGTTGCTGGTGTACCTATATTAGTGTACCAGTGTTGCTGGTGTACCTGTGTTAGTGTACCAGTGTTGCTGGTGTACTTGTGTTAGTGTACCAGTGTTGCTGGTGTGCCTGTGTTAGTGTACCACTGTTGCTGGTGTGCCTGTGTTAGTGTACCAGTGTTGCTGGTGTACCTGTGTTAGTGTACCAGGGTTAACGCTGGCGTTGGTGCTGGTACTGGTGTACTAGTTCTGGTGTTGGTGCTGGTACTGGTGTACTAGTTCTGGTGTTGGGGCTGGTACTGGTGTACTAGTTCTGGTGTTGGGGCTGGTACTGGTGTACTAGTTCTGGTGTTGGGGCTGGTACTGGTGTACTAGTTCTGGTGTTGGTGCTGGTACTGGTGTACTAGTTCTGGTGCTGGGGCTGGTACTGGTGTACTAGTTCTGGTGCTGGGGCTGGTACTGGTGTACTAGTTCTGGTGCTGGGGCTGGTACTGGTGTACTAGTTTTGGTGTTGGGGCTGGTACTGGTGTACTAGTTCTGGTGCTGGGGCTGGTACTGGTGTACTAGTTCTGGTGTTGGTGCTGGTACTGGTGTACTAGTTCTGGTGTTGGTGCTGGTACTGGTGTACTAGTTCTGGTGTTGGGGCTGGTACTGGTGTACTAGTTCTGGTGTTGGGGCTGGTACTGGTGTACTAGTTCTGGTGTTGGGCTGGTACTGGTGTACTAGTTCTGGTGTTGGGGCTGGTACTGGTGTACTAGTTCTGGTGTTGGTGCTGGTGCTGGTACTGGTGTACTAGTTCTGGTGTTGGGGCTGGTACTGGTGTACTAGTTCTGGTGTTGGAGCTGGTACTGGTGTACTAGTTCTGGTGTTGGTGCTGGTACTGGTGTACTAGTTCTGGTGTTGGTGCTGGTACTGGTGTACTAGTTCTGGTGTTGGGGCTGGTACTGGTGTACTAGTTCTGGTGTTGGGGCTGGTACTGGTGTACTAGTTTTGGTGTTGGGGCTGGTACTGGTGTACTAGTTCTGGTGTTGGGGCTGGTACTGGTGTACTAGTTCTGGTGTTGGGGCTGGTACTGGTGTACTAGTTTTGGTGTTGGGGCTGGTATTTAATGTTGGCGCACGAAACCTAACACAAGATATATAAAGCATGTGTGAGTGCTTATGCCAGAAGTTGCAGAATCCATTTTAAGCTTCTCGGAATGGGTCAGATAACTTTCAGAAGCCTCTGCTGCTTGGCTTCAATTGTTCAAGAAAGACGCCTCATACATCGACGACAGTGGAAAATGATTTTGAAGTATGTAGGAACACATTTGCCAATATGTTTAAAATAGTGTGAATTTAACCATACCACGGGAGGGATTGAACCCGCGGTCAGAGAGTCTCAAAACTCCAGACCGTTACGTTAGCCACTGGACCAGCTAGCCACAATAAGACTCGTCCAACTAGGTATATTTCTACACCATAGGAGTTTTGAGACTCTCTGACCGTGGGTTCAATCCCGCCCGTGGTATGGTTTGTTTGCAATCGTGTCATTACGATTTCGTGAGTCAGTAGTGCGAATTTGTTACACGTTGAATCATGTTAAATAAATTTTAATCTACCTCATAGGAATAACTTCAATATTTAAAGGCTGATGCATCTTACAGTCAAGATAGTGGTATAAACCTTGGTAATAAATACCGACAAGTTGGTTTAGAAAGACACGTAAGCAAACACTATAACATAAATATGTTATAGTGTTTGCTTACGTGTCTTTCTAAACCAGTCAAGATAGTATATATTAAGTTTAGTTCATCGACACCATGCCCAGCCCTTCTAGGGTAGGGTAGGTGCCTGAGCCCGAGCCTTTAGCTCATAAGACTGTCATTCCCATTTGCCCCCTTGGGGCGGGGATGGCAGACCAGAGAGGCCTAGCTTGCGGCTAGGCCTGGGGACAGTTGGTCCCAAAGATGAGGAGGTACTTATGCCTCCTCCCATGGGAGACTTAGGTCTCATACACTCCCTAAAGAGGGAGCCAAGGCCGGGCCACCACTTGGAAAAGGCCCGGGCCGGGAGAATACCGGCGAATCTTTAATAATAGTAATAATAATAAAAGTTTAGTTTCTGTACTAACAAATCTGTCATTTTCCTAAAATAGTTAAAATATGTGAGTTTTTTTAATTCACATCTGTACGATAACTGGAGAATATCTAATCTAAATTTCCTTGTCATTTTCATCCCTGGAGGGTTCACCAGAAAGCAAAGTTTGTGCTAGCCTTAGGCTGTATAATTGCCAATTTGCCAGTTTTATTGTATAAATAATGATGGTTTCTGATCACTAAAGAACACCTCGTCTTGATAAATTAGACACATGTGCAACTCTTGGGTATCTTTATTGAGGAAACGTTTCGCCACACAGTGGCTTCATCAGTCCATACAAAGGAGAATCTTGAAGAACAGGAGGAGAATGAGGTAATCAGTCCCTCAACCTTGAGTCGATGTGGTCAGTCCATCAATCATTCTATTCAAGATTGATGGACTGACCACATCGACTCAAGGTTAAGGGACTGATTACCTCATTCTCCTCCTGTTCTTCAAGATTCTCCTTTGTATGGACTGATGAAGCCACTGTGTGGCGAAACGTTTCCTCAATAAAGATACCCAAGAGTTGCACATGTGTCTAATTTATCAACATGTCGGTTCTCTGAACCATTCATCTACAAACCTCGTCTTGATACGGTGTTGGTGCTATTTTTAGGCTTTATAGAAATTATGCTTAGAACACTTACAGGAGAATGCCTATCCGATAGGCTTCAAACTTTTGGTGTTGGTGAAGTTCATTAGGAGAAAGTCTGGCTTTCACTTTAAACTGAGTAAATGTTAAATTGCCAATTTTATTAAGTAATTTGGTTTTGGTGAAAGACCTGGAAATTTTTTTTTCTGTTCAGATTGCTACAGCAAGCGATGATGTTTCTTAAGTGGAAGTTTTTTTGAATTTGGGCTACAAAGGTGCTAATTTTCAAATTTTATGGAAAAATATATTAAATTGGAATTTTTTAAACCACAAGTTCAAGTATTTTTTCCTAAGATAAGGTTACATAAGATTCCGTTGGGATTTTTAACCCCGGAGGGTTTGCCACCCAGGATAACCCAAGAAAGGCAGTGCGTCCTCAATCTTGTCCCCCCAGGATGCCACCCACACCAGTCGACTAACACCCAAGTACCTATTTGCTGCTAGGTGAACAGGACGACAGGTGTAAGGAAACGTTTCAAAATGTTTCTACCCCACAGGGAATCGAACCCGGGCCCTACGTGTGTGAAACGAGAGTTTTGCCAGCCAGGCCACGGAGACACAGGCACTTAGAGTCATCACTCATCAGTATATCTAACAATTTCAGTAAGAACAATGGCCTCTAGAACGTAGCTTAGCCTCTTGTCAGGAAACTTCTTGTTCTGTATTCCACATAGCAACAGGTCGTAGTATAGAGTTTACTAGCCCATGCTAGGCAGGTTCTACTCAAATCCAACACCTCTCAACCATATATTTTCCAACTTGTGTTAAGTCTACCCAAGGAAATAACTTTAATTTCCTTCATCTAATCCTTCACTACGATCCCTACGTCCTTCGAGCCCTACATCCAACGATCCTCTTCCTAGAAAGATCTGTTTGTGCCTTGATTAACTAAACTGTGTGGGCAAAACGTTGTCAAAAAAAGATGGCATTATACACCATGTGTGTTTCTTTTTCCAAGGTGTCTTTCATATTAAGATTGATAACTCTGCACCTCCACTTTGATGAAGGAGACACTTGTGCTACACCTGGTTATCTTTACTTTGAAGATGTTTCGCTAAGCGAAACATAAACCATACCCCCGGCCGGGATTGAACCCGCGGTCATAGAGTCTCAAAACTCCAGCCCGTCGCGTTAGCCACGGTTTATTTGCAATCGTGTCATTACGATTTCTTAAGTCAAGCGAAACATCATTGAAACATCTCCTCTGCCAATCTTCATCGAAGGCTTTGCTTAAATTCATATACCGAATACTATTCTTTGTCTTCCTGTACCTCTTGAAGTGTCTTAGCAAAATAAATATAGTTTTTTAAGGTATGATTGCCCTTTCGAAAGACCGTGTTGAAATTCATTGATAAAAATATATTTTTCAAGGTGGCTTAGAATTTCGTTCGCAGTTAAAAATTTCGTCAGGTGTTAGGCTGTTAGCTTCATATTAGAGACCGATATCTCAGTTAGTAAATAGGTATTATACTTGTCATTTCTCGCTTATCTGGTACGATATCTGTTTAAACTGATTTTGAGGAAAGCTGCTTAGAGTTTGCTTTGTTCTTCTTTATATTCCTTCAGAACACTTCTATACAGTTTGTCAGTGTGTGGTATCTTGTTTGGTTTCAGACTGTTAGTCTAAATACCTTACCACTAGTTTATTTTTGCCCAGACCTGTGCGTTTGTTTTCATTGTAAAATGACGTGAATTACATTTAAGCGTGCCTATGTTCCCCTTATTTTTTTTATACTTGCAAGAAACTCATTGGCTTGGTCTTCGATGCTCTTGTAACCTGAACTTCATAACCTCTTTTTGGAACTTCCTTATTCTTCTTTTGACTTCTCTCTAACACTGGAAATATTGGTTAATAAAATGAACCTCTCTTCTCTTGAATCATCTGTAAGTGCTTCTGTTTTCACCCTAAATGTGTTTTAGTCTATTATTCATCTATTATCCATTTTAGGAATTCATGTGCTTTGAGGGCCTAAAACATATCTTTTTGAAATGCATTGGCAATGTTCGCCACCATCTGTCAGTGTTCACTGGAGTCCGTCCACTCTGCTCAGGTATAATCTCATCCCAACAAAGCCTTGAGTTTGAAAACCTTGACTTTATTGACGTTATTTAGGCAACTTTAAAAAAATATTAAAGTTAAGTGATTTGTGATGTCTTCTTCTAAACTCTTCATTAACCTCAAGATACTTAATCATAGGTTCATTGTTTGCCAATACCAAATTAAGCCAAATCTAGTTGACTCTCTTACGATTATTATAAAATCAGTCCTGGACGCACACAAATAACCAGCACATAGCAGAGAGAAGCTTATGACTACGTTTCGGTCCGACTTGGATTATTTTCAAGTCGGACCGAAACGTCTTCATAAGCTTCTCTCTCCTATGTGCGGGATATTTGTGTGTTGTTCCAGTCACGGTATTGTGCCTTTTTTTTTTAAGTCCTGGAGTGGTTCTGGTAAAATATTGATCTGTAGATTTCCTTCCAGATTGTTCCAATCAATTTGTCAAAAAATTTAAATCTCTCATTCGTGTTTGTTAAGTCTTACATTTATATTTTCATATAATCTCCGATTACATTTTCTCTAATTTGCGAATCATCTGACAGTATTGCCAAAATCCTCGCTAATCTTTTCGCACTGTTATAAAATCTGATAGCTGAGCCACACAAATAATAGTCAGAATCTTCACGGTAAGAGGGAAGGAGTCTCCGGAGGTGTGAGAGCAAGACAAGCTGGCAGACGATGATGTGTACAATAAACGAGTTAAGGAGAACGCCTCTGCAGTCCTTGCGCCTCGTGATCTGCAGTTGAATACATCCTCTCGGAGTATAGTCCCTTCAGGGAGATTGCCCTGATGCTGGTGACGGCCACTTCAGGGAGATTGCCCTGATGATGGTGACGGCCACTTCAGGGAGATTGCCCTGATGCTGGTGACGGCCACTTCAGGGAGATTGCCCTGATGATGGTGACGGCCACTTCAGGGAGATTGCCCTGATGCTGGTG
The DNA here is from genome assembly GCF_026875155.1 of Cherax quadricarinatus. Lineage (NCBI taxonomy): Eukaryota > Metazoa > Arthropoda > Malacostraca > Decapoda > Parastacidae > Cherax > Cherax quadricarinatus. The sequence goes on along the minus strand of NC_069474.1, from coordinate 11,394,524 downwards.
ACGGCCACTTCAAGGAGATTGCCCTGATGATGGTGACGGCCACTTCAGGGAGATTGCCCTGATGCTGGTGACGACCACTTCAAGATTGCCCTGATGCTGGTGACGGCCACTTCAAGATTGCCCTGATGCTGGTGACGGCCACTTCAAGATTGCCCTGATGCTGGTGACGGTCACTTCAGGGAGATTGCCCTGATGCTGGTGACGGCCACATTACACAACCCATTCATAGAAGAATGAAACTTTACAATATTTTAGTCTGATTTGGACTACATGTATTAACTAGTACAATTCGAACCTAAACACTACAGGAAGTTTCATTCTCCTGTGTGCTGGTTATTCTGCATTATTCGTGACGGTAATGTGTATTTTTATTCTTGAAGGCCACATTATCTAGTCGAATGACGGAATGCTTCAGCCTGAATATATTAAATGTCTCAAAGTATCGTATTTCAGAAATGTTAAACTGCCAGACGATACAGTGTCAACGTAAGTGAAAAAAAAGGTTTGAATGATTTTCAAAAGAGGAATTTTGTATCTGTGAATAACGAAGATTTGTTGAGAGAGAGAGAGAGAGAGAGAGAGAGAGAGAGAGAGAGAGAGAGAGAGAGAGAGAGGAGAGAGAGAGAGAGAGAGAGAGAGAGAGAGAGAGAGGAGAGAAGAGAGAGAGGAGAGAGAGAGAGAGAGAGAGAGAGAGAGAGAGAGAGAGAGAGGAGTGACAACTACATGAGTTTTGGTCACTGTGATTCAAGAGAGGTAATTTCCATATCATATAATACAAAGTCCACAGCACATCAAAGCACTCACGAGGAACAGCAGCTGTTTCTCAAAATATTTAACAAGCAAAGGATCTGAAGCTCAAGAGACTTAGGAGATGTAATCAAATCTAAGATACCCAGGAGCTTTATTTCAACACATTCAGAAGACCAGCCCCTACATCTCAGTGCCCCCAGCAAGCCCAAGAACTACATATCAACACCATCAAGTGGTGCAAAAGCTTTAAATCAACAACTTGAAAAAACCTAATGGCTGGAATTCAAAGCAGTCAACATCTGTGAGAAAATATTACGAGAGCAATTAGACGAAATGAGATTGGGTTGCTCTCACAGAAATGAGATTGGCTTGCTCTCACAGAAATGAGATTGGCTTGCTCTCACAGAAATGAGATTGGGTCGCTCTCACAGAAATGAGATTGGCTTGCTCTCACAGAAATGAGATTGGCTTGCTCTCACAGAAATGAGATTGGGTTGCTCTTACAGAAATGAGATTGGCTTGCTCTCACAGAATGAGATTGGCTTGCTCCACAGAAATGAGATTGGGTTGCTCTCACAGAAATGAGATTGGCTTGCTCTCACAGAAATGAGATTGGCTTGCTCTCACAGAAATGAGATTGGCTTGCTCTCACAGAAATGAGATTGGGTTGCTCTTACAGAATGAATTGGCTCATTCAACAGAAATGAGATTGGTCGCTTTTCACAGAAATGAGATTGGCTCATTCTCACAGAAATGAGATTGGGTTGCTCTCACAGAAATGAGATTGGCTTGCTCCACAGAAATGAGATTGGCTTGCTCTCACAGAAATGAGATTGGCTTGCTCTCACAGAAATGAGATTGGCTTGCACTCACAGAAATGAGATTGGGTTGCTCTCAGAGAAATGAGATTGGCTCATTATCACAGAAATGAGATTGGGTTGCTCTCACAGAAATGAGATTGGCTTGCACTCACAGAAATGAGATTGGGTTGCTCTCAGAGAAAAGAGATTGGCTCTACTCACAGAAATGAGATTGGGTTGCTCTCACAGAAATGAGATTGGCTTGACTCTCAGAAAATGGATTGGCTCATTACTCACAGAAATGAGATTGGTTGCCTCACAGAAATGAGATTGGCTTGCACTCACAGAAATGAGATTGGCTTGCACTCACAGAAATGAGATTGGGTGCTCAGAGAAATAAGATTGCTCATTTCACAGAAATGAGATTGGGTTGCTCTCACAGAAATGAGATTGGCTTGCACTCACAGAAAAGTGATTGGCTCGCACTCACAGAAATGAGATTGGCTCGCACTCACAGAAATGAGATTGGCTTGCACTCACAGAAAAGTGATTGGCTCGCACTCACAGAAATGAGATTGGCTCGCATTCACAGAAATGAGATTGGCTCGCACTCACAGAAAAGAGATTGGCTCGCACTCACAGAAATGAGATTGGCTTGCACTCACAGAAATGAGATTGGCTCGCACTCACAGAAATGAGATTGGCTCGCACTCACAGAAATGAGATTGGCTCGCACTCACAGAAATGAGATTGGCTCGCACTCACAGAAATGAGATTGGCTCGCACTCACAGAAATGAGATTGGCTCGCACTCACAGAAATGAGATTGGCTTGCACTCACAGAAATGAGATTGGCTTCGCACTCACAGAAATGAGATTGGCTCGCTCTCACAGAAATGAGATTGGCTCGCACTCACAGAAATGAGATTGGCTCGCACTCACAGAAATGAGATTGGCTCGCACTCACAGAAATGAGATTGGCTCGCACTCACAGAAATGAGATTGGGTTGCTCTCACAGAAATGAGATTGGCTTGCTCTCACAGAAATGAGATTGGCTTGCTCTCACAGAAATGAGATTGGGTCGCTCTCACAGAAATGAGATTGGCTTGCTCTCACAGAAATGAGATTGGCTTGCTCTCACAGAAATGAGATTGGGTTGCTCTCACAGAAATGAGATTGGCTTGCTCTCACAGAAATGAGATTGGGTCGCTCTCACAGAAATGAGATTGGCTCATTCTCACAGAAATGAGATTGGGTTGCTCTCACAGAAATGATATTGGCTTGCTCTCACAGAAATGAGATTGGCTTGCTCTCACAGAAATGAGATTGGCTTGCTCTCACAGAAATGAGATTGGCTTGCACTCACAGAAATGAGATTGGGTTGCTCTCAGAGAAATGAGATTGGCTCATTATCACAGAAATGAGATTGGGTTGCTCTCACAGAAATGAGATTGGCTTGCACTCACAGAAATGAGATTGGCTTGCTCTCACAGAAATGAGATTGGGTCGCTCTCACAGAAATGAGATTGGCTTGCTCTCACAGAAATGAGATTGGCTTGCTCTCACAGAAATGAGATTGGGTTGCTCTTACAGAAATGAGATTGGCTCTTCTCTCACAGAAATGAGATTGGCTTGCTCTCACAGAAATGAGATTGGGTCGCTCTCACAGAAATGAGATTGGCTTGCTCTCACAGAAATGAGATTGGCTTGCTCTCACAGAAATGAGATTGGCTTGCTCTCACAGAAATGAGATTGGGTTGCTGTACAGAAATGAGATTGGCATTCACCACAGAAATGAGATTGGGTCGCTCTCACAGAAATGAGATTGGCTCATTCTCACAGAAATGAGATTGGGTTGCTCTCACAGAAATGAGATTGGCTTGCTCTCACAGAAATGAGATTGGCTTGCTCTCACAGAAATGAGATTGGCTTGCTCTCACAGAAATGAGATTGGCTTGCACTCACAGAAATGAGATTGGGTGCTCTCAGAGAAATGAGATTGGCTCATTATCACAGAAATGAGATTGGGTTGCTCTCACAGAAATGAGATTGGCTTGCACTCACAGAAATGAGATTGGCTTGCTCTCACAGAAAAGAGATTGGCTCGCACTCACAGAAATGAGATTGGCTTGTACTCACAGAAATGAGATTGGGGTGCTCTCAGAGAAATGAGATTGGCTCATTATCACAGAAATGAGATTGGGTTGCTCTCACAGAAATGAGATTGGCTTGCACTCACAGAAATGAGATTGGCTTGCACTCACAGAAATGAGATTGGGGTGCTCTCAGAGAAATGAGATTGGCTCATTATCACAGAAATGAGATTGGGTTGCTCTCACAGAAATGAGATTGGCTTGCACTCACAGAAAAGTGATTCCCTCGCACTCACAGAAATGAGATTGGCTCGCACTCACAGAAATGAGATTGGCTTGCACTCACAGAAAAGTGATTGGCTCGCACTCACAGAAATGAGATTGGCTCGCATTCACAGAAATGAGATTGGCTCGCACTCACAGAAAAGAGATTGGCTCGCACTCACAGAAATGAGATTGGCTTGCACTCACAGAAATGAGATTGGCTCGCACTCACAGAAATGAGATTGGCTCGCACTCACAGAAATGAGATTGGTTTCGCACTCACAGAAATGAGATTGGCTCGCACTCACAGAAATGAGATTGGCTCGCACTCACAGAAATGAGATTGGCTCGCACTCACAGAAATGAGATTGGCTCGCACTCACAGAATATGGAATTGGCTCGCACTCACAGAAATGAGATTGGCTCGCACTCACAGAAATGAGATTGGCTCGCACTCACAGAAATGAGATTGGCTCGCACTCACAGAAATGAGATTGGCTCGCACTCACAGAAATGAGAATGGCTCGCACTCACAGAAATCAACAGACTAATTTTTTTGAAAATCATTTAAGTTTTTTCATATATAAGAAAATGAGCTACAGAAATGCACTATAAATACACAAAATTAAGCAACTGAACTGAACTAATTTTCCAATTTGTAACATATAATTGGCAAATTCGGAAACAAATACTCGAAAATCAAGGCGGCCCGGTGGCCTGGTGGCTAAAGCTCCCGCTTCACACACGGAGGGCCCGGGTTCGATTCCCGGCGGGTGGAAATATTTCGACACATTTCCTTACACCTGTTGTCCTGTTCACCTAGCAGCAAATAGGTACCTGGGTGTTAGTCGACTGGTGTGGGTCGCATCCTGGGGGACAAGATAAAGGACCCCAATGGAAATAAGTTAGACAGTCCTCGATGACGCACTGACTTTCTTGGGTTATCCTGGGTGGCTGACCCTCCGGGGTTAAAAATCCGAACGAAATCTTATCTTAACTTTCTTTTGAGTAAAATATAACAACACTGAAAATTTAAAATCTATCACAAAAAGAATTCTTCAGTTATCCCACCAAAACCAATACATACTCACGTCTTCTATGATAAAGATAATAAATTCACAAGTACTCAGCTTATATCTGTACTGAACCTTTTCGTGGGATGGATTCACAAGATTTTTATCTTTTTATATGTTAGGCATTTGCCTAACATATAAAAAGATAAAAAATTTTGGGTATCGTTTTGTAATTTTTCGCCATCCGTGGCTTTACCATTAAAAATTTTCCGGGACAAATAAAAAAAAGAAACTATTACATTAACAATAGATGAGGGAGTCGCCTCTCAGTTTTGGACTGCTGAAGGCACCTTTTCAAGAAAGTCTGAAGTACAAGCAAAACTTGGCGTTTAAGTACTGGCGTCAGTGGGGAAGTGTTCAGACGAAGACATTGTCACGGTAGCGGGATTCACTAGTGGAAGTGGGTCATCCCGGGGGGGGCCATTTATTTTGAAGTTACAAGCGGGGAACGGGTTGAGCATAACCCATGGCAATAGTTTGAAACTAAAAAGGCCAATGTTTTAATTTAAAGCATCGGCCAGGGGGCCTAATAAGTTCATTCAGGTGGGTATTTTTTACACACAAAAAGGTTAACATGGGCCCCCACTGTGACCACAAAACAGCTTTTAAGACGAATCCCACAGCGGAGGCGTGGCGTACTTTAGCTAAGCTCCCAAAGCCGACATTATAACTCACGAAACAAAAGGGGGTCCCTTCCAATGAAAGTTTTGGGGACTTCAACCCACCCCTTTCCCCGCGGAATTTTTTGGGGACTTCAACCCACCCCTTCCCGCGGAAGTTTGGGCTTCAACCCCCCTTCCCGCGGGGGGGACTTCAACCCACCCCTTTCCCGCGGAAGTTTTGGGATTAAACCCACCCCTTCCCGCGGAAGTGTTGGGACTTCAACCCACCCCTTCCCGCGGAAGTGTTGGGACTTCAACCCACCCCTTCCCGCGGAAGTTTTGGGACTTAACCCCCCCTTCCGGGGAAGTTTTGGGGACTTAAAACCCACCCCCCCCGCGGAAGTTGGGGGGATTTCAACCCACCCCTTCCCGGGGAAAGGGGTGGGAGTGATTTTTAGGCCCTCGTTTATACGTTTTCGTGGTCGTGGCAGAGTTTAACCCCCCAAAATCCCGGGAGTTAGGTAGGTAATAGTAAAGATGAAGAAATAGTTTGCATATGTACCTAGGAAGCTTTGTTGACAACGAATCCCCCTGAGTTTTTTTTTAGGCCCCTGGATTAGGAATGCCCTTTGAGAGAGCCGGGAGCTTTATTCAATGCTCTGGGTGAAACAAAAACGGAACTCAACACCCAAAAAAAGGGCTAAAGAAATGTAGATCAACCCTTCAAAAAACTTTAAAAACATAGAACATCTCAAAAGGCCCAGAGCTGATTAAAACCCCCCAAAAAAAAAGGCGCACAAACCATATTCAGTGCCACAAACCAAAATTTTTAAAATTTAATTTTTCGACTCGAATGTTTTTTTTCATGGATAATTATTCTCTTGTCATCACGAAACAAAGACACAGAAATTTCCAAAAACGGGAAAATTTTTCCATTACACAGCCAAAAAATAAAAACTTTTATTTAAGTCTGATATTTGGGTGTAAAGATTTGAAGCCAAAGAAAAGGGAAATTTTTTTATGTTACCCCACAGAAAATTAAAAATTAATTTTTTTTCTTTTACAAACTGGAGGTAAAACAGTGTTTTTTCGTTACTAACAGGAGGTAAACAGTGTTTTTTCGTTACTAACTGGATGAACATTGTTTTTTCGTTACTAAATGGGGTGAACAGGTTTTTTCGTTACTAACATGGAGGTAACAGTTTTTTTTTCGTTACTAACATGGGGGAACGTGTTTTTTTGTTACTAACAGGGAGGTGAAAGTTTTTTCGTTACAACATGGAGGGAACATTTTTTTTTTTTTTTCGTTACTAACATGGGGGGTGAAGTTTTTTTTTCGTTACTAACATGAGGTAAAACAGTTTTTTTGTTATAAATGGAGGTGAAGAGTGTTTTTTCTTTTACTAACATGGAGGGAAGAGTTTTTTTTTTCTTTCTAACATGGAGGTGAAGAGTTTTTTTTTCGTTTTAACATGGGGGTGAACAGTGTTTTTTCTTTATTTTAAACAGGGAGGTGAAGAGTTTTTTTTCGTTACTAACATGGAGGTGAACAGTGTTTTTTCGTTACTAACATGGAGGTGAACAGTGTTTTTTCGTTACTAACATGGAGGTGAAGAGTGTTTTTTCGTTACTAACATGGAGGTGAAGAGTGTTTTTTCGTTACTAACATGGAGGTGAAGAGTGTTTTTTCGTTACAACTGGAGGGAACAGTGTTTTTTCGTCTAACATGGAGGTGAAGAGTGTTTTTTCGTTATTTAAATGGAGGTAAGATGTTTTTTTTTTTCAAACATGGAGGTGAACAGTTTTTTCTTTTACTAACTGGAGGTGAAATGTTTTTTTTACAAACAGGAGTGAACAGTTTTTTTTTCGTTACTAACGGGAGGTGAAGAGGTTTTTTTCGTTAAAAACTGGAGGTGAAGAGTGTTTTTTTCTTTTACTAACTGGAGGTGAAACAGTTTTTTTTTTCTTTACTAAATGGGGGGTGAACATGTTTTTTCTTTACTAACAGGGAGGGGACGTGTTTTTTCTTACTAAAATGGGGGAACAGTGTTTTTTCGTTACTAACTGGAGGTGAAGAGTTTTTTTTTTTCTTTACAAAAATGGGGTGAAGAGTGTTTTTTCGTTACTACAGGAGGTGAAGAGTTTTTTTTCGTTACAACATGGGGGTGACGGGTTTTTTTTCGTTACTAACATGGGGTGAAGAGTGTTTTTTCTTTAAAACATGGGGGGTGAACAGTTTTTTTTTTCGTTACTAAAGGGAGGTGAACATGTTTTTTTTATTAAAAGGGGGAACAAAGGACTTTTTCGTTACAAACGGGGTAAAACAAAGGGGACTTTTCGTTACAAAAAGGAGGGGGGAACATTCCGTATTTCTTAGTTGCTGTAGCTCATGGGTAAAAATGTTTAAAATGATTTGATAAAATTCGGAAAAGGCATTTCACAACAATAAAAACAGAACCTTAGGTGTGTAAAAAAATTAAAAAATTTAAGGTTGACAGAAAATCTTTCTGTTTAACAAAAAAAATTTTAACAATAAAAAAAAAAAAAAAAAACACACAATACCGTGACTGGAACGATACACAAATCCCCGCACATGAAGAGAGGAGCTTCGACGACGTTTCGGTCTGACTTGGCCCTTTCCCAAAGCCCCCACGTCGCCGTAGCTTCTCTCTTTATGGGGGGTTTATTTGTGTAACTATAATTTTTAATATTTTAAAATAACACAGTTTGGGCTTCCATGTCCGGGAAATGTATCCGGTATTGCTGTCCTCAGACTACTTTTCTCAGGCACGCTGTTGGACTAGTTTTTTGGGCACTAAATCCATTAAATATTATTGAAGTTTGAATGGGAAACAAAATTTTTCACGAGTCATCACATGTAAATTATCACAATTATTCAATAAATATGGAAAATTTTTAGGCCTACCCCCGTAAAAAGACACATAAGCTTTGAGAGCTTAAAGCTTACCAAAGGACTACCACCGTACAAGAAATAAGCTTTAAAGGCTTAAAGCTTTCAAATAGGAACTCCCATCGTACAAGACACTAAGCATTGAGAGCTTCAACTTATCACAATGGGAACTACCCCCGTAAAAGATAATAAGCATTGAGAGCTTAAAGCTTATCACAAAGGAAACTCCCCCCGCACAAGACACAAAAGCATTGAAGCTTCAGCTTTCACAATAGGAACTACACCGTACAAAACCAAAAGCATTGGAAGCTTCAAGCTTATACAATGGGAATTTCCCCCACAAGACACAAAGCTTGAAAGTTTCAAGCTAACAATGGGAACTCCCATCGACAAACACAAAACATTGGGCTTCAGCTTATCACAATAGGAAAAACTACCCCCGGGACAGACACATAAGCATTGAGAGCTTCAAGCTTATCACAATAGGAACTACCATCGTACAAGACACATAAGCATTGAGAGCTTCAAGCTTATCACAATAGGAACTACCACCGTACAAGATACATAAGCATTGAGAGCTTCAAGCTTATCACAATAGGAACTACCACCGCACAAGACACATAAGCATTAGGAGCTTAAAGCTTACCCAAATAGAATACCCCCGTACAAAACACTAAGCATTGAGAGCTTCAAGCTTATCCAATGGGAACACCCCCGCAAGCACAAACTTAAAAGCTAAGATCACAATGGAATCCCATCTACGACACTAAGCATTAGAGCTTCAAGCTTATCACAATAGGAACTACCACCGTACAAGACACATAAGCATTGAGAGCTTCAAGCTTATCACAATAGGAACTACCAACGTACAAGACACATAAGCATTGAGAGCTTCAAGCTTATCACAATAGGAACTACCACCGTACAAGACACATAAGCATTGAGAGCTTCAAGCTTATCACAATAGGAACTACCACCGTACAAGACACATAAGCATTGAGAGCTTCAAGCTTATCACAATAGGAACTACCACCGTACAAGACACATAAGCATTGAGAGCTTCAAGCTTACACAATGCCCCAAAACGTACAAGCAATAAGCATTGAGAGCTTCAAGCTTATCACAATAGGAATACCAACGTACAAGATAATACATTGAACTTCAAGCTTACACAATGGGAACTCCCAACGTACAAGAACTAAGCTGAAGCTAAGCTTCCAAAATAGGAACACCAACGTAAAAGACCAAAAGCATTGAGGCTTCAAGTTATCACAATAGAACTACCCCGTCAAACACTAGCTTTGAGAGCTTAAAGCTTATCACAATAGGAACTCCAACCGTACAAGAACAAAAATTGGATTTTTCAAGCTTATCAAAAGGAACTCCCCAACGTACAAGAACAAAGCATTAAATTTTTTCAAGCTTATCAAAATGGGAACTACCAAACGAAAAGACACTAACATTGAGAGTTAAGCTTATCACAAAGGAACTACCCCCGTAAAAGACACAAAAGCATTGAGAGCTTCAACTTATCACAATGGGAAACTCCCTCCGTACAAGACACATAAGCATTAAGGCTTCAAGTTATCACAATGGGAACTACCCCCGTACAAGAACATAAGCATTGAGAGTTTCAAGCTTCAAATGGGAACTACCACCGTACAAGAACAAAAGCATTGAGGCTTCAAGCTTATCACAATGGGGAACTACCACCGTACAAGAACAAACTTTGAACTTCAAGCCATCACGAAGGAACTCCCCCCGACAAGACCTTGATTAAGACTTCAAGCTTTTCCTAGGAACTCCCCACCTAAAAGACACTAAGCATTGAAAGCTTCAAGCTTATCACAATAGGAACACCACCGTCAAGACACATAACATTGAAATTTCAAGCTTATCACAATAGGAACTACCCCCGACAAAACACATAACATTGAGAGTTCAAGTTATCACAATGGGAACACCACCTACAAGAACATAAGCATTGAAGCTCAATCATCACGATAGGAACTACCCCGACAAGACACATATTATTAAGAGCTTAAAGTTATCACAATAGGAACTCCCACCGACAAGACACATAACTTAAAAGCTTCAAAGCTTATCACAATAGGAACTACCACCGACAAAACACAAAGATGAGAGCTTCGCAACACTAGAACTACACCGTAAAAGACAATAAGCATTGGAGTTAAAGCTTACACAATAAGCATACCAAAGTATCAAAGAAAACTGTAACATTTTTTAAATTTTCTAATTGGAAAATTTTTGATCTACACAAGTCAGAACAACGAAAACCTTTTTTAAGAAAACTCACCAAATTTTTGAAAATTTAAAGTCAATCTGAAAAAAAATTTCTAAACGTTATCATTCGAACTTTAGAGGAAAATCAGAAAAGAAAAGCGGCCCCCCTGTAGCCAACCTAAAGCACTCTTTACGTCACCCAACAAAAGGGGAAACACAACCCAGCACTCTGTACGTCCCCAACAAAAAGGGGAACCAATCCAGCACTCTGTACGCACCCAACACAAGACAAACAAAACCCTCTCCCCTTACGTCCCCCAACACAAGATAACACAACCTCCACTCTACGTCCCCCAAACACAAGAGAACACAACCTCGCCCTGTAGTCCCCAACAAAGAGGAACAAAACCTCAGCACTTGTACTTCACCCAAAAAAAAAGGGGAACACCCCAGACTCTGACTCACCCAACACAAGACAAAACACAACCTCAGCACTCTGTACGTCACCCAACACAAGAGGAACACAACCCAGCACTCTGTACGTCACCCAACACAAGAGGAACACAACCTCAGCACTCTGTACGTCACCCAACACAAGAGGAACACAACCTCAGCACTCTGTACGTCACCCAACACAAGAGGAACACAACCCTTTCAGCACTCGTACGTCACCCAACACAAGACGAACAAACCCCCTCAGCACTCGTACGCCCCCAACACAAGACGAACAAAACCTCAGCACTCTGTGTCACCCAACACAAGGGGAAACAAACCCAGAAATAGTAGTCCCCCACACAAGGGGAAACACAACCTCAGCACTCTGTACTCACCCAACACGAGGAACACAACCTCACACTCTGTAGTCCCCAACACAAGCGAACACAACCTCTCACTCTTTACGTCACCCAACACAAACGAACACAACCTCAGCACTCTGCTCACCCAACACAAGGGGCCCAAAATTCACACTCGTACGTCACCAACACAAGACGAAAAAAACCTTCACTCTGTACGTCACCCAACACAAGAGAAACACAACCTCACCCTGTACGCACCCAACACAAAGGAAACAACCTCAGCCCCTTGACGTCACCTACACAAAGGAACACAGCCCACACTCTGTATGTCCCCAACACAAGAGGAACAAAAACCCCTCAGCACCTGTACGTCACCCAACCCAAAAAGGGGAACAAACCTCACACTCTGTACGCACCCAACACAAGAGGAACACAACCCATCATCTGACTCACCCAACACAAGACGAACACAACTAGCACTCGTACGTCACCCTACACAAGGGGGAACAAACCTCACACTCTGTAGTCACCAAAACAAAGAGGAAATAACCCTCAGCACTCTGTATTCACCCAACAAAGACGAACCAACCTCAGCGCCGTACTCACCCTACAAAAGAGGAACACAACCTCACAACTCGTAGGGTCACCCACACAAGGGGAACCAACCTCACCCCTCTGTATGTCCCCAAACAAAAAGGGGGAACAAAAACCTCAGCCCCTTACGTCACCCTACACAAGCGGAACAAAACCCTCAAAACCTGTACGTAAACCCCACACATGGGGAACTATTGCATCCAAAAAAAATTCTGATTAGAAGAGTTTTAAATAGCCAATCCCTCGTGAACCCGGGGAAATATAATTGAAGTCTAGAGGGGTAAAAGCTCTCCAAAAACATAAGTCAGGGCACAGGAGCTAAAAGGGCAACACTCAAAAGGGAAAAGTAGCTATGGATCCCGATTTACAGGCACATGATGACAGATCAAAACCCCCGGGATGGGTCCGAGAACTGGGGATCAACACCCTTAAGAGGCACACGGTCGTATCAGCATCGCCTTTTAGAGGCACAGGACCCGCCATAAAAATTCTATTTCATTCAGATGCATTTTAAAAGACATTTTTGTAGATTTTTAGTTTTTAAATTTTTGTACGGTTTTCCAGGGGGAAAAAAATTTCCCTTTTGTATCACGAAACCCAAAACCTAAATTTTTTGAAATTTTTTTGTTTTTTTCCCAGGAAAAGGGTGTATTAAATCATGAGAAAAAAAAAAACTGAATGTCTGAATAACCACTTCTTTAAAAAAAAAAATAAAATTTTGGAGTGTAATTAAGAGATTTAAAAAGTGGTTTTTGCTTTTTTTCCAGTTTTGTACAAGAAATTTAAAGGTCAATCAGAAGAGTTCATGAATCCTCAGCTATTTTTAATAAAAATCCCCTTAAAGTTTTCCTCCATGAACTGCGTTGATTGAGCGTTTAAGGCGTTGTGAAGGTATGCTAATGTTTTCACAGAAAATCCGATACCAAATTATTTTTAAAATATCACCCAAATTTTTAAAAAAAATGATCATTCCCAAAGAGTGCTATATAACCCTTCTCCAGATTTTTAAGTCAATCATTTAGGCATTACTAAGTTATTGCAGGGGGGGAAAAGAGAATCCCGATGTTTTTAAAGGTGCATTTCGATCTTCACTGGGCATGCAAAAGGGCGAACCTTTTTTTTGCGCATGTCACACTCCATTGAAAAACATCTCCCCCAACCAGCGCCAGGGCTAAAGGGTTGTGGGGCCCCTTTCGCACAGTACCCCGGTTCCGCCAATGAAAGATGGTTTTTGGCAATCGCGAGGTGATGTGGGTACCACTCACCTGTCTTCCCTTATCATTCCCATTCTGAGTGGTTTAAGCTCTTTCCTCACAGAAGAAATACAAAGGGGAAAAAAAGGCCATTTAGGGTATTGCAAAAAACCCAAAAATTTTATTCCACCAAAATCCAAATAAGAATCCTGTAGAATTGGGCCACTACTGAGGGAATCGCTACGACATGAACGGGGAAAAGATTGAAATCCTAAAGAACAGATGATCGGTGTTCGCAACCCCCTAAATGACAGCAAGGTAAAAAAAGGGAGAAATTTTTTCCCCCAGAAGGCCGCAAGACCAACTAAAATGCATTGTAAAAAATCCTGAATTTTGAAAAAGAAAGGAAAAATGCCTACCACTCAGCACCGGACCGATTTTTGGAATGCTCTTTTAAAAAGAAATGCAAAGTACCCCTAGCACGACCCCAGTATTCTTTTGGGAAAGAGCTAATCTAGGTGAAATACCGAGGCCTTAAAGGTGCAGAATAGCTCCCTTTTCAAAGGGAGATAGTAGGCACAGCTAAAAATTTCGACCATAAACCCCAACCTATACATCATAAAAATCTTTGAAAGAGGGATAACGGCAGGTTAAAATTTCATGGACCAGCACAAAACATAAGTGAAACCGCATGGTTTTTGAGCAGGGGCGATCATGTTTGTCACAGCTGTTAACCATTATGCAGAATATGAGGGGACTGCAAGACGACCAAAACCTTTGATTGCACAGTTTCCAAAAGGGGGTTTTTTACAAATGGGGAATGGAGTGTGGGGGCACATTTGAAGGCCATGGGCATTACAGGGAAGGTGGCAAAAGGATTTTCGTTTCCTAACACCAGACCAAAAAGTATAGGAACAGGGGAAGATCCACATCACGAGGTCAAAAGCTCAGTCCCCAAGGGCTGTCCTGGCCCTCTGTGTTCCATCCCAAGCAGCATAGACAAAAACCCCGGCACACTTTTGTACACATTTGCAGAGACACAAAATAACATGAAAGCATACGTAGAGGAACTGAAAAAGCAGGAAGAATGAAAAAGGGTTTTCCAGGGGCAGTGGGGAAAAAAAATGACGTTTAAAGGTGATAAATTCCCGCTGCTTTGGGAGGGAAAAATGAAGAAACCCAAAAAGGGAAAATATACACAAAACTCAAGAGATTACCAATAGAACGTAAGGAACACGTAAAAGACCTGAATAATTTGTCAGCGGACCTTTTTTTAAAGACCCTAACAATAAAAATCACGCAGCCCGGAAGATGACTGGGTGGGGATTGAGAAATTTCAAAACAAGGGAAATAATCCCATGGGACACTTTCAAATCGCTAGTCTCCCTCCTTAGAATATTGCTCAGTGTGACGGGCCCCGTTCAAGGCAGGAGAAAAAGGGGCTGGAAAAAATACAGAGATCGTTTTTCGGCTCACTTTGGCCAGTAAAACACCTAAACTACTGGAAAAGGCTGCAAGTCTTTTAACGTGACCTTGGGGCGGAGGAGGGTACATGATAAAAAAACCCCAAGGTACTCGAGGGATTTATCCCAAACTGCCACTGCCAAAAAAACATACTGGAGTGAGGATAGGGGGAAGTGTAAAAAAACCCAGGAGATCAGGGGTGCGGTGGGGGCAATAAGGAACACGTATCAACATCCGGGGCCAGACTTTTCAACATCTTACCAGAAAATTCAGAAACACTGCTGGGAAAAAGGGTAGAAGCCTTCAAGAGGAAACTAGACAAGCCCCTTTACCAGGTGCCATCAACCAGGCTGTGATGGACATGTGGGGCAGCGGGCCTCCAGCAGCAAGAGCCCGGTTGCAAGGCAAGCACCAGACGAGCCTGGCCCATGGGCCGGGGTCAGAGAGTAGTATACCTCGAAAATTTTTCAAAGGATATCAAAGGGATAAAGGGATGGCTTCTTTTCTGCCTTTCTTACCGGAGTGTTTTCTAATCCTATTTGTTTTAAATAGTGTATATAGTGTACATACTTCTGTTCTAAATTGGCGAAGGATAATACAAGTCAAAAGTTTTTCTGCTGTGTTTATTTTGCTTCCTTTACACCCAGGATAACAGGCCTTTGGGATTCCTGGGTTGTAATATGCACTCTTAAATAACAATTCTCACATGGGGAAATGAAGCTTCTAAAGTTTGGTTCCTATTAATATAATACCCATAATCAATCTGAATCTTCCATTAAGGTGTGTTAGAGTTGAATGTTTTAATTTGATGAGAAAAGAGAAACTCGCTTTATCATACAAACAGCAACACCGTGAGCTTTGAAACTTTGCAATCTCAGATTTTCCAAACCACAAGAATGCCAACCTTAATTTGAGCGAAATATGTCGTAAGTGAAAGTTTGATGCTGATCAGCAAAGGCATTTGTTGGTAATCCCCTCAAGGAATGTTCCTTGACGTTGGTGAGGGGCTCTTGATCTAGGGACTTGGATATGTGCTCCAGTTCCCTGAATAATGCCTGAATACTTTCCACATCACCCCTTTCCCCCCAAGCGCTGCATAATCCTACGGGTTTAGCACAATAACAATAATTCGCTGGTAATTGTACATTAATCAGTCGTCCCTTCTTTTTTATTTAATAACATTAACTAATCGCAGGTCAGCTGAAGTGGGGTAGGAGCAGAGTAAGGTTAGGTTAGGTTAGGTTAGGTTAGGTTAGGTTAGGTTAGGTTAGGTTAGGTTAGGTTAAGTTAAGTTAGGTTAGGTGAGTTTATTATCTTTATTATACACCTCATACCCATCCTGTGGGCGGTAGTCAAAAGATTAAAGAGGTACTTAATGGGTCCAGGGACTGGGCCAAAAAGCTTTGAAAGCTGAACAAGTCAGTGGTAATGAACTATTTACATGTTTATATCTGGTTACAATCGTAATGAGTTATTAATGCAGACATGAATTAGGTCACACACACACACACACACACACACACACACACACACACACACACACACACACACACACACACACACACACACAACACTACCCCTCCGTCCCACTCTCTCTTCACCTCTCCATCACTCTGTACCCCTCCCTCCCTCTCCCCATTTCTCTCTCCCTTGCAATTTCCCCCACCCCTACCCCCACACACATGCACACACACACACACACACACACACACACACACACACACACACACACACACAAAAAAAAAAAAAAAAAAAAAAAAAAAAAAAAAAAAAAAAAAAAAAAAAAAAAAAAATCACACACACACTTTACAACACCTAACCTATAAAAGAAAGGGTGGCTCAGAGGGTAAGTCAAAGGCTCAGGGGATCAGAGGAAATTGGTACTGAAAAGGAAGAATGGCTTGACGAGCAATGTAAAAGGATGGAGCAAGGGTGGGAGAGCAAATTACGTGAGATTTCTGCAAAATGGAGATGAGGATGGAGGCAGAGACGAAGAAATGGGAGTCACGAGCTGAAGCCACAGAAGCCAGGATATGGGCCCAAGAATATGAGGTAAATAGACTGAAGCATGTTAGAGGACTATTGCCCAGAGAAGACATAGCATCTGAAGCTGGTACACCCATACTGAATGAGTAGGCAATCAGAAAGGAAGGAGACATGACTTATGCTAAGGCCCTATCAGTCCACCAAGCAGGGCCAAGGAATAAAGTGGGAGAGCTGTTGGGAGCAGGGATAGCAGTAAGTGATGGGGGAGAAGGAGGAGAGGGGGATAGGTACAATGAAGAGACACGACCATGCCACCAAGAGTGTCAAGAAAAAATAAGGGAGACAATGGCCATGTACAAATGGGATCCAGAGACACAGAGGGATTGGAAATGGGAGGAGGAGGAGGAGGAGGAGGAGTAGGGGAGAAGTCAGTGTTTATTCATGGGCTTCATGAGAGTGAAGGGAGGACTTACAATGAAAGATGGCAGGAGGAAAAACAGGAGATTGAAAACATCATCAAAGAAATAGGCAGGGAGGACATGACTGAGAGAGTAAATTTTCAGAGAATAGTGGGGGTACCTGAAGGGGAGAAATCGGCCAGTCAATCCGATTTTCAAGACAGAAATGGTGTGGAACAGAATCCTGCAAGAGAAATTCTCACTGAAGGAATTGTCAACATAGAAGAGGGTGTTCCTAGACAGAGGCAGAATAAGAATAGAACTACAGCAGCTGAGGGAGAGGATATAGAAACAAAAGGGGCTCAGAAGAGAAACAAGGACAAAGTCAGCAGAGGACAACCGGAGCAGAACAGAGCAACAAGCACAGGCACACACAGAACTACCCCCAGAACTCCAGAACCCCAGAACCACACATGATATCCCAACACAAACCACAATCCACACTTACGGCCCCCACCCCACATTGCGCTGTAGACTCCCATGACACACTACTAGGTCTCCTACCCTCACAGACCCCCCAGAAGACAGTGTTGGAGAGGAAACTGAAGGTATGGTACACGAATGCTGATGTAATAAAGAATAAGTGGGAGTAGTGGCATGAAAGAGTCAAAGAGGCATCATCGGACCTCATACCTCTCACAGAAACCAAGCTCACAGGAATGATAACAGATGCCATCTCTCCAATGGGAAATTAGATCCTGAGGAAAGACAGAGGGAACAGAGGATGTGGAGGAGTGGAACTGCTCATCAAAAACCAATGGGATTTTGATGAGTTGGAGAGATGAGACAGAGGAAAAGCAAGAGACTACATAATAGGAGCACTTCAGTCTGAAAGTCCCAAGGTGGTAAATGCAGTGATGTATAACCCACCACAGAACAGCAGGAGGCCAAGGCAAGAGTATGATGAGAGTAATAGAGCAATGGTTGACACACTGGCTGAAGTGGCCAGAAGAGCTCATTTGAGCAGGCCGAAGCTGCTGATTATGGGTGACTTTATTCACAAGGAAATCGACTGGGAGAACCTGGAGCCATATGGGGGACCAGGAACGTGGATGACTAAGATGATGGAGGTGGTACTGGAAAACCTCATGTACCAACACATAAGGAACACTACAGGAGAGAGAGATGAGAGGATGAACCAGCAAGACTGGACCTAGTATTCCCCTTGAGTAGTGCAAATGTTGAGGACATCACTTACAAAAGATCCCCTAGGGTCAGTGACAACGTGGTTCTGAGCTTCGAATACATAGTAGAGTTACAAGTGGAGAGGGAAGCATGATGGGCAGGAAGAATGAAGCCAAACTACAAGAGATGGGACTACACAGGCATGAAGAATTTCCTGCACGGGGTTCACTGGAACAGAGAACTGGCAGGGAAGTCAGTAAACTAGATGATGGAATATGTGACAACAATATTCAAGGTAGTTGAGGAGTAGTTTGTACCCAAGGGTAATAAAAATAACGAGAAAGGATGAACCCTTGGTTCACCCAAAGGTGTAGAAAGGGCTAAACTAAGTGTGCTAGAGAATGGAAGAAGTACAGAAGGCAAAGAACCCAGAAGAATAAGGAGAGCAGTCGTTGAGCCAGAAATGAATATTAACAAGTAAGAAGGGAGGCCCAAAGACAATACGAAAATGACATAGCAGTGAAAGCCAAATCTGACCTGAAGCGATTGTACAGCCACAACAGGAGGAAAACAGCAGTCAAGGACCAGGAAATCAGGCTGAGGAAGGAAAGAGAGATCACATGAAACGGCCGAGAAGAGTGTGAGGAGCTCAACATGAGATTCAAAGAAGTGTTCACAGAGAAGTCAGAAGGACTCCAGTGAGACGGAGAGGTGGGATACACCATCAACTGTTGAACACAATACATACAACCGAGGAATAAGTAAAGAGGCTGCTAAACGAGGTAGATGCATTAAAGGCTATGGGGCCGGATAACATCTCTCCATGGGTTCTGAGAGAGGGAGCAGAGGCGCTATGTGTACAACTAAAAACAATCTTCAACACATTTATTGAAACAGGGCGACTGCCTGAGGTATGGAAGACAGCAAATGTAGTCCTAATTTTTAAAAAAGGAGATAGACACGAAGCATTCAACTACAGTCCAGTGTCACAGAAATGTATAGTACACAAAATCATGGAGAAAATTATCAGGAGAAAAGTGGTGGAGCACCTAGAAAGTAATGAGCTTAACAACGATAGGAAACACAGTTTCAGGGATTGGAAATCCTGGGTTCTATGACAGGGTGACAGCAGCAAGACAAGAGAGAGAGAGGGGTGGGTAGATTGCTTTTTCTTGGACTGTAAGAAGGCGTTTGACACAGTTCCACACAGGAGATTAGTGTAAAAGCTGGAGAACCAGGCAGGGATAACAGGGAAGGCACTGCAATGGATTAGGGAATACCTGCCAGGAAGATAACAGCGAGCCATGGTACGTGGCAAGGTGTCAGAGTGGGCACCTGTGACGAGCGGGCTTCCACAGGTATCAGTTCTAGGACTGGTGCTGTTTCTGGTATTTGTGAACGACATGACGGAAAGAATGGACTCGGAAGTATCCCTGTTTGCAGCTGATATGAAGTTTGATGAGAAGAATTCAATCGGACGAGGACCATGCAGAACTACGAAAGTATCTCGACAGGCTGCAGGCCTGGTCTAGTAAATGGCTCCCGGAGTTTAACCTCACCAAGTACAAAGTCATGAAGATTAGGGAAGGGCAAAGAAGACCGAAGACGGAGGCACACATCAATCAAATAACCTGAGGGACACATCAATCAAATAACTGCTGTAGCATACGGGCGCCTAGCAAACCTAAGAACATCATTCTGACATCTCAATAAGGAATCGCTCAAGACCCTGTACACCGTGTACGTTAGGCCTATAGTGAAGTATGCAGCACCAGGACGTAAGGAACCTAGAGAAAGTGCAAAAGTTTGAAACAAGACTAGTCCCGGAGCTTAGGGACATGCCCTACGAGTAGAGGTTAAGGGAAAACGACCTGACGACACTGGTGGAAAGGAGAGATAGGAGGGATACGATAACGATATATAAAATATTGAGAGGAATCGACAGAATGCTCGAGAGATGGGACACACCAACAAGGGGTCACCATTGGAAATTGAAGACTCACATGAATCACAGAGATGTTAGGAAGTATTTATTCAGTCACAGAGTTGTCAGGAAGTGGAATAATCTGGGAAGCGATGTAGAGGAGGGAGGATCCATACATAGCTTCAAGAAGAAGTATGATAAGCTCATGGAGCAGGAAGAGTGACCTAGTAGCGACCAGTGAAGAGGGGGGGGGCAGTAGCTACGAATCGACCTCTGCATCCATAACTAGGTGAGTACACACACACACACACACACACACACACACACACACACACACACACACACACAAACACCCTCACACACACACACACACACACACACACACACACACACACACACACACACACACACACACACACACACACACACACACACACACACACACACACACACACACAAGTTAAGTGGTAATACATTATTTACAGTGGGCAAAGTCAGGGTGTTATTGCAAATTGGTTACTAATATCCCACTGCAGATTAAATATATTGACATTTCTTGAATATTTCGTAGTGAGTTATCTCTGAATTCATTTATTTTATAGCATTCCAGTACATAGTGAGCCAAGGTGTGACGATTGTCCATGTGGACACAAGGGTAAGCTGATGGGGTATGGTTATCCCTGTACGTCCCATCTCTCTTCATGTACACACACACATGCACCCTGCGTCTTACCATGTTCACCAAATGCACACAGACACACACATAGACACACACACACACACACACACACACACACACACACACACACACACACACACACACACACACACACACACACACACACACACACACTCACACACACACTCACACACACACACACACACATACGCACACACACACACACCTATTTAACTGAATCAGTATCTTAAGTCTGAAGCAATTCAAAAAGTCAATCGCAAGATATACACTTGTTTCTAGCTGACAATTCTGCATATCCACCGTCCAATAAAAATACAAATTTCTCTGTAATTAAGGAATGTTGCGTTCACAGTTTCAAGCTTAACAGAAAAAACTATTCTCAATAATCATATTAAAATTACTGGTCAGTTTGTATGGCTAAAATAAGATTTAATTCTGCACAACCATGTAACACTCCGAATCTTTCACTAGGTTAGACACTAGTGGAAGAATGAGACACTTGGGTAACCTCTGTGGAAACTTTTCGCCAACTAGTGACTTCATTAGTCAAATGCAGAGAAGAACAATGGAAGATGAGTAGTATTTTGGGGTAATCAGTCCCTCAGCCGGTTCAGCCCATCAGTCTTGTAAAAGTACCACCTTGTCGGCTTTCTAAACCATTCATCCATAGATTCATTAGTGTTAGTTGAAATACGATCAAAAGAGGAGTTCTCAAGGTATCACATTGGAACCTCCAGAGATAAATAGAAAATAACCATAGCTATCCCTCTTTGGGGATACTTGAAATTTGACAGTTACTTTAGGTATCCCATTTCAGGGATACCAGAAATTCGACAGCAACTATAGGTATCCTTTTAAAGGGTTTACTTAAAATTCGATAAATTCTATAGTTATCTCTTTATAGGGATACTTGAAATTTGACAATTTTTCTGGGTATTCCTTTTTGGGGATACTAAAAATTTGACAGTTACTATTGGTATCCCTTTTTAGGAATACATGAAATTCGACTATTGCTATAGGTAACCACTGTCGTCACATAATTCAATACGCTAATGTGAAACATCAAAATAACCACCATAATCGCAAAAGAACTTAAGGAGGAGAAGCACTACTGCAGGCCTACTGGTCTCAGTAGTAGTAACCAGTTACCAGTAACCAGTGTACCAGTAGTTGACTCACTACCAACCGTCTCTGCCTGAGTCACTGTCTGAATCATATTGTGCTGACCATAGCAGTATTCAAAGACCCCCTCACATATGGGTACTGTGGGCGGCCAGTCAGTGTTACGAGAGTGAGCAAGGAGACAAGGTTAAGGCTGTAAGGGCGCTCCCCACATTATCTGTAAATATACGTACTACCAGCCTACGTGAGTATTACTTTACCCAATCCACGTGTTCGAACTCCCACATGATAAATGGTGACAGTGGTGTGGAGCGTGGATTTAAGTTTTAAGGGTAATTCAAGACGTTAGAAGACTGTTTGTGAGTAGCCGGCGGGTCAAAGGTGAACCTCCAGCCAGCCGCTTACCCTCACTCACCACCTCCAGCCTGCAAGCCTGTTGCAGCCGTTTTTTTTTTCAAGCTTCCTGGCTTAGTTCGTGTGCTAATTGCTTCAATCTCCGAGGGGTTGACCCGGATTTTGCAATTAAGCCAGTCAGTAAGCCAGACTGTGGAAGTGAATGCCAGTCAGCCTATATCCAGCCTGTCTCCTGTCATCCATCTGCTCCTCCGTGCTTTGTGCATCGTTACACGTCTTCCAGTCAGCCATTCTCGTGGGGTAAGCCAGTCAGCCAACCCAGCTTCTAACCCAGCTGAGAGAGAAGTAAGCCATGCAGTAAGAAGTAAGCCAAGTTCCTCTGAAGTATTGTCTATATCGCTTTGTGCTCCATGTTGGATGCTAAGAGTGGTTTTCACCATTCCTGTGGCATAGAGTGGCTTGTCAAGCCACCTTTGTGGGTAGAGTGGGGTGCGTGCCAGTGCGCCAGCGAGAGTCATCTCACCCACTGCTATACACTCTCCCTCCACCAACCCACCACCAGCCACCCACCTCATCTACCTGTGGTTGTTTGTACCCTTGTACCGGGTCCTAATACTGTTTTGGCTCACATAATTGGTCAAGAGATGTAGCTGGAACGAACCAATAAGAAAGTACTTGATGTCTTGAGAGCCACTATCAATCCCAACAGTGAAACTTGGGATGAAGTTATACCTGATGTGCAGTGTGCTATAAATTCTGCTTACAATGTTTCTATAGGTGACACTCCACATTATGCATTGTATGGTGTAGATAAACGTTTGCCTTATGAGTTGTTATATTCTAATCCGAAACCAAATTACAACCCTGATGATTTCATAGCAACTCGTACCAGCTTAGCTCAAAGTGTTTTTAGAAGAGTCTGTGAAACACTTCATAAATCAACAGCAGAATTTACAAGAGTCGCAAACACTCGAGCAAAGCCATCCAAAATCAAAGTAAGTTCGAGAGTTATGCTGATTAACTTTAACAAAACGTCTGCAATGCCAAAGCTTGATCAAAAGTTTGTTGGTCCTTATCGAGTAGTTGAACATATCACTGGTAATAAGTATAAGGTTAGAGAGATTAGTACTGGTCAGTATAAAGAATCGCATTTAGATCATATGAAGTTAGTATGTGATGATAATGATGTTCCAACCCAGACTAATGTGACAGACTCTGACAATCCTCCTGATCCTGTACTCTCTTCCTCTGATACTCAGTCAGACGATCAACCTGAATGTCGTTTTTCCCTACGTACACGACAGGTATTGAGAAATCCTCAAATATCATTTGTAACATCCAATTCAGATTTGCCTCAAATACAGCATGAGTTAGCCAATGCAACAGGGTTTGATCCTCCCAGAGATGACACCCATTCTGCATATGTCAATCTCACCCTAGCAGAGTTGGGGTTAAATGTAAATAACCTGTATAGATGAATAATTACAGTATCAACTTATCAGTATTCAAGAATTTTTTTTTGTGTTCATGTTCTCTCCGCATTCTGAGAGTTAACAGTCTAGATTTGAGTGCACCGAATCTGCCTTTCTGTTAAACACTTCTTTGTATATATTCCTTCCTCAGAATCCGTAGATCACATGAATACAGATCGATCGATCAAAAATTTTTTTTTATCACTTCTATTGTGTAATCTCAACGTTGAGTTTTAAATTGTGCAATATTATACCTTGTATTGCATTACAGTTTCAGTTACGTAAGCTTCCATTCCAATGTTCTACTTATGTATGTTATAATGTTTAATTGTTGTGTACTTTGACATTGTATAGAATCAGCCCAAGCCGTATACCTGCCATCTCTAGTTTGTATTAGTTGTATGTCGGGACGACATACGTTAGCGTCGCCGAGCTCTCAGTAGTAGTAACCAGTTACCAGTAACCAGTGTACCAGTAGTTGACTCACTACCAACCGTCTCTGCCTGAGTCACTGTCTATTCATATTGTGCTGACCATAGCAGTATTCAAAGACTCCCTCACATATGGGTACTGTGGGCGGCTAGTCAGTGTTATGAGAGTGAGCAAGGAGACAAGGTTACGGCTGTAAGGGCGCTCCCCACATTATCTGTAAATATACGTACTACCAGCCTACGTGAGTATTACTTTACCCAATCCACGTGTTCGAACTCCCACATGATAAATGGTGGCAGCGGTGGGATTGAACTCTTGGATAGTCAAGGTCCATCTGGCTAACCTTCCAGTAGGTTGTTTGTTCTGGAATAAGGGTATCAGTGGAGCATGGTCTGTCAAGACATGAACAGAGTACTGATAAATAATGTCTCGGAAGTGCTTTTCTCAGTAGTAGTAACCAGTGTACCAGTAGTTGACTCACTACCAACCGTCTCTGCCTGAGTCACTGTCTGAATCATATTGTGCTGACCATAGCAGTATTCAAAGACCCCCTCATATGGGTACTCTGGGCGGCCAGTTAGTGTTACGAGAGTGAGCAAGGAGACAAGGTTACGGCTGTAAGGGCGCTCCCCACATTATCTGTAAATATACGTACTACCAGCCTACGTGAGTATTACTTTACCCAATCCACGTGTTCGAACTACTGTCTGAATCATATTGTGCTGACCATAGCAGTATTCAAAGACCCCCTCACATATGGGTACTGTGGGCGGCCAGTCAGTGTTACGAGAGTGAGCAAGGAGACAAGGTTACGGCTGTAAGGGCGCTCCCGACATTATCTGTAAATATACGTACTACCAGCCTACGTGAGTATTACTTTACCCAATCCACGTGTTCGAACTCCCACATGATACTGGTTCATACTAGACAGGTCCTCTGTCCCAAGTTCTCCACCTTCACCCCACCTCTTCCACCGCCCCCACCACCCTTACCCCATCGTCAACCCCACTTTCACCTCCTTCACTACTTCCACCATCACAATCACCTTCTCCTCTTCCTTCATCACCACCTTCACCTCTTCCTTCATCTCCACCTCCTCCTCTTCCTTCATCACTACTTTCTCCTCTTCCTTCATCTCCACCTCCTCCTCTTCTTTCATCATCACCTCCTCTTCTTCCTCCATCTCCACTTTGTATACCCTCCTCCACAACCCTAACCCCCACCTCGTCCTCCTCTTCCACCACCTCGACAACCTCTCCCCTGTACCGCAACCCCACTTCCTCCTCTTCCACTACCTCAAGCACGTCCCTCTCTACCCCAACCCCACTTACTCACTCTTCTTCCTCCTCCTCCTCTACCTCAACCCCACTTCCTCCTCTTTCTCCTCTCTTCCTCCTCCTCTTCGTCCTCTTGGTAGTATTGATGTTATCTCTCTTAAAGGTAGGCGACCTCCCTGGAGAGTGGTACTTATCATCAGCTTCACCTGAATTACCCGAGCTTCCTCTGACTGCATTTTGCTAATTGCGGGATTGAGTTAACGAGACCTTGCTCAATGTAGGAAGCCACGGCTCTTGAAGATTCTCCTGCAATACTGAGAACTACATTAAGGCCACCAGGTTTAGTATGTATGAGTATATTGTTTCGGAATATATGGAACTAACTGTTCAAAAAATTGGGATTTACCTACCAGTGTTAAGAACGTAAACATTCCCGCATGCTTAAAAGAATAAACAGATATTTCGAATAAGGCCAAAGTTGCAGAAAAAGCTTAAATTAGGCCAATTTTTTGCAATGTGTAGAACTTTATCAGGTAGTATTACTTGATAACGCTCAACACAAAGAGAGATTTTTTTCAAGAGAAGCTTGTTATGCAACATCTATCATATGTTCACTATTATCGGCAGTACGCTATTTGGATCTATATTTCAAATAGCAGCACAAGAGAACTTTCACGGCGTGCATAACGGAGATAAAACACCTCAATTACTGGGAGCGCTTGAGGTTCCTAAACCTGTATTCCCTGGAACGCAGGAGGGAGAGATACATGATTATATACACCTGGAAAATCCTAGAGGGACTAGTACCGAACTTGCACACGAAAATCACTCACTACGAAAGCAAAAGACTTGGCAGACGATGCAACATCCCCCCAATGAAAAGCAGGGGTGTCACTAGCACGTTAAGAGACAATACAATAAGTGTCAGGGGCCCGAGACTGTTCAACTGCCTCCCAGCATACATAAGGGGGATTACCAACAGACCCCTGGCAGTCTTCAAGCTGGCACTGGACAAGCACCTAAAGTCAGTTCCTGATCAGCCGGGCTGTGGCTCGTACGTTTGTTTGCGTGCAGCCAGCAGCAACAGCCTGGTTGATCAGGCTCTGATCCACCAGGAGGCCTGGTCACAGACCGGGCCGCGGGGGCGTTGACCCCCGGAACTCTCTCCAGGTAAACTCCAGGTAAACAAGTAGTTAACTACATAGCTACTTATATGTATGTAGGCGTGGGTTTAGGAAAGGGAAATAGGTGTATATGATAACTGAATTAATGCAGGACTATAATAATAAAACAAAGATATTTAGTCAACGAATGACGGTGAAGAAATTAAAGGATGGCTGAAGACTCGAACTGGCGTTCATGCAAGACCAAAGTCGTAACCATTCAACCACAGAGCTTATAATAATACGAAGTTATTACCAGTGTTACAAAAAACGCGATTTGTAATAAGCATAGAAATCTCCAGTGAATACTAGCAAGGACTGCCCTTCTAGCATCTATCCTGTTACAGGGTTTTTGTAACAAGTAGTCAGTATCCTGGTCCAATTATCCATTAGAATTCAGTAAGATTCAGTAGTGCTTCAGGATTACAACTGGTAGGCTACTAACTAAAGAAATTAAAATTTAATAAGTTTATTAATAAAGTTGTCTAGGCGTGTAAAATCCAAGTAAATTAAAGTAATCAATTGAATATTATAGGATACAAGTTCCTACACTTCTCTCGTGTACAGTAGTATTGTGCTGAAGGCACATATCACATCTTTATGGGTTTTAAGTACCGTCTGGTGCATTGTTAGCATTTAATAACATAATACAAATACATACAAGTAAGTTTGTGTGTATGTGTGTAAGTGCTCTAAGTAGTTCGCTGTGTCTCAAGACTCGACTAGACTTAACCAGTGACTGACTAAAAGTCCTCACGTAAACTAACTTCTTGACCAACCTGGCAATCAGAACAGCTTGCTTGAACAATAAAACGACTGATAAGCCGAACAGCAATATAACAAGCAAAAGCGGCACATAATCAGGAACAAGTAGATAATATAACGACACTAAGTAGGGACCATCTGCAGATCCTCCACTAAAGTCACAAAACTCCCATACTACTGAATCTAAGTTCAGCATTAGAAAATCCCCGACTGTGACAGTACACAGATACCAGTACAAATTAGGTCAGAAGCTACAGCTCAGGACCAGAGTGTCTATGTGACACACAGCCTCAGTACAACGTCGAAAATCACTAAGTCTAGGCAATGCTCTGTGAACAGAGTTACACAAAACCAACAAAAAGAAAGCGACAGAGACGATCTTCCAACAAGGGCCAGTAAGGTAGACACGTCTTGTCAGAAGCCAAGCCAAACAGAAAAGAAGGCGAGTCAAAGCAAGACAGTCTCACCCTGGTGAGGTGTGATCACCCCCCCCCCCCGATCACGTAACTCTCCGTGGACTGCTGCTGCCCAGCAACACAGAGAAGCCGGCAGCATAACGAGCACAACGATTGTTAGACAATGTTGTTAGCTACTTAACACTCTCGAACTATGAGCACTGAATTTAAAATGTATAAATGTTACATCCTACCTAATAATATAACTAAGTCAATAATAATAATACAAAGCAATATATTTTTCGATTTAGCTATTATCGCAAATATAAGCAATATAAAATTATATGAACAGGTTAATAAATATTATATACATTGTGACCCATTCTGGGGTCGCAACAACCAGCACTCTGGTGATCAGGTTGTATCTGCGGCATTAACAGTGACTCCTACTGTCTCATTCCATTTTATATATATATATATATTATATATAATATATATATTTATATATATATATATATTTTATATATATAATATATTACATATATATATAAATATATGTACTATATATATATATATATATATAATATATATATATATATTTTTAATATATATATATATATATATATATATATATATTTTATATACATATATATATATATATTTTATATAATATATAAAAATTTTATATATATATATGTTCTTATATATATATAATAATATATATTTAAAATATATATATATATTTAATATAATATATATATATATATATTATATATATATATTAAGAACATAAGAACATAAGACGAAGGAACACTGCAGGGAAAGGGCCCACTGGCCCATGCGAGGCAGGGCCAAGTCTCCTACCGGCTTAAGCCAATGGCCCCCCAACCTAGTCAGGTCAGGTCACATTGACTTAAGGGAGGAACACGGCAACCGACCTGGTAGCAAAAAGCTATCAGGTCTAACTCACACCCACCCACATCTACTCATGTATTTATCCAACCTATTTTTAAAGCTACACAACGTTCTGGCCTCTATAAACGGTACTTGGGAGTTTGTTCCACTCATCCACAACTCTATTACCAAACCATACTTTCCTATATCCTTCCCGAATCTGAATTTTTTTCCAACTTAAAACCATTGCTGCGAGTCCTGTCTAGGCTAGATATTTTCAGCACACTATTTACATCCCCTTTATTTATTCCTGTCTTCTATTTATACACCTCAATCATATCCCCCTAATTCTACGTCTTTCTAGAGAGTGCAGTTTCAGGGCCCTTAGTCTATCCTCATAGGGAAGGTTTCTGATACATGGGATCAACTTTGTCATCCTCCTTTGTACATTTTCCAGAGAATTTATATCCATTCTGTAATACGGTGACCAAAACTGTGCAGCATAATCTAAATGAGGCCTAACCAAGGATGTATAGAGTTGAAGAACAACCTGAGGACTCCTATTATTTATGCTTCTTGATATGAAGCCAAGGATTCTATTAGCTTTATTGCGAACACTTATGCACTGTTGTCTTGGTTTCAGATTACTGCTAAC